>OZ017783.1:6507554-6578044 GCA_963969325.1 Lycopodina hypogea | reverse complement strand
AGAACAAGCAGCTGGTCAACTAGGATTGGCACTTACACTGCGAGAGTTCAGACCCTCTCCCTTTGTCAAGGTGATGAGACCAAACCTTGTGGGTTGAAGGAATTCTTACTGGAACAGTTGACACCTTGTGGTGCAGTGCAACCTTTCAACACTGAACATGTTCTATTCATGTCCATTGTGTCTACTGACTAACTGACTCACTCCAGGCTATGACTGTGGTATTCAGCTACACAGTGTATTCAAGAAACATTGTCAGTCAGTGTGCAGTGGTATTGTTGATGTTTCAGAACAGCACTAATGAATGGAGGGAGGGTTCATCTTGGGTTCCTCTTGGTTATGTCCACTTATATATCATGTTCTCTGTCATCAAACAGGTATCTAACTAACCAGCTACAATGTTACATGGTTTGGTTCAAGATAATGTTGCCAGTTTATTTTGTGTATGTGCTTATGTTTCAATTATTCTGATTAATTTGTCTATTTTTAATGACAAGCCCCTCTACTGATTTGGCCAATATATTTATAAGAAATCAAATTCTCTGTGAGTCACTTCAAAAGTGTCCATGTTGCCTGCCCATTGAGTGTCCCTTGCCTTCAAATGACACAGTGTATACTTAGTGAGTTAGTAAGATGGTACAAATATTTGATCACTGTCATTATTGTTATTAATCCTGACATATATATATATATATATATATATATATATATATATATATAGAATTGGATGTGTAATTGTAGAGAACCAGCTGCCATACTAATAGTTGATCACTGTTGTCATAGTATTACTAATCCTGACATGTACAGAATTGGATACGTAACCGTAGACGACCAGCTGCCATGAAGTCTGCAGAAAGGCTTGCAGAGAGAATCAACCAAGGAGACGTGGCCTACACTCTTCCCTCTATGCCTTGTCCACCTCCCCCCATCACCACTTGCACCACCAACACTCCCCCACCTCCCTGCTCACTTGCTACGTCTAACCACACCTACTATCACGTCTACTCAGGAAATCCATCAGGGGGTGTGGGTGGCTCAGCTGGTCAGCCAGCAAGAAACGTGCCTGAAGCCAAACGACTATGTCTGGACCAGAGTGAGTGCAATAACTATCCATTACTTGAAAAAGAAGATGGGAAGTTGGTATCTTACTTTTGTATAGTACTTTTAGTACTGATATTTTATGAAGTTATAACCACTCTCTGATTTGCATATGATTATTATCATGTTATGTACAGTAAAGATTCATCATGATCATGAGCATGTTTTATGAGTTATTCCCACAACTTGTGTAGCCCAACTTGGGCCATATTGCATATCATTATGAGCATGTGTGTTTAGATCTTAGCTATCATTGACCTGTGCTCAATTACGAGAGATTAGTGGATGGCAATTGAACTGGCTTTAGAAAAACCGTTGTCATTTCATGCTACTTCTGGCCCTGCACTCCCCAACTAAGCCTGATTATGGCAGCCACCAGCAGTACTCCGGCTATGATTTGCTAGGGCTAGGTGCAAGATCATGGGGGTAGCTAGCATGCTGGTACATCGCACGCCCATCTCAGTGGCAGGCAGATCCATGATTTTGAAAGGGAGGGGGGGCTGGACACAATGAGAAATGTTTGATTGTTATCACTTCATTGGAGAGTGCGGATGAGCATTTATTTGATCACATTATTGCTAGTCTTATCAGATGTTTGACTAAAGGGTGAACTTTGAACATTGTTTTATCCAATCTCCCCACAAAAATTAACCAAAGAAAAAAATTATCATATTGCAATTTAATGTTGAAGGGTTGACAAATGTAAATGTAATCCTTCTTGGGTGGCAACTAGCATGTCAATAACAGCATCATAATCAATGCTAATGTCTTTATGTACGTAGAACAGTAAGAAGCAGGTGTTCAGTCTCTCCTGGCCACCATCATTGTTCTCATGCGAGTCATGATGTGTTTTAGACTGAGTTTACTCGTTCAATTGTTACTACATGTACTGGAGTCACCGACAGAGTACAGAATAAGAGCAGCTATAGTCTGATACGACTAAGGGAATAAATAGAATTGATCCATTCAGACAGTGAGTTAGGACTGGTTTGGTTCGACCATTCCAAAATGCTTCCCACCTTTTTACCTCTTGAACAATACGACAATGTGGATGGAAGACCATGCTTGTAATGGTTAGAAATTTCATCTTTGGCTGATGATCGATTAATTTATTAGGAATAAACTGCAGTGCCATTAACAAGTCTTCACTTAACTGACCGGCCTGATCTTCAGATTCCTTTATGACATGCTCTCTTCTCCAATATTCTGCTTATGTTGAGTATTCATTGTCACACCGTGCTGTCTGACACACACACTCTTGGAATAGACATTCCTCTCAATCCTGCAGTGTTGGCCACAGTGACCATTGCTACATACGTTGGGCTAAACTCCTTCTCAAGTCTTCTCTGAGCTCACACAGTATTGTTTGTACTGTTTCCATTATCTCTTGGTATGCACTGAGAATACCCAAGGCTGAACTTAAAAAAGAAAAAGAAAAAAAGAATGCTAAAAGGTCTTGTATATCTGTATGTTCTAATGGCTCAATTATGCTGCAAGGACGATGCTAGGCTAGCTGGGTAGCATCTCCTGACTGTGATACTGATAATAGGTTGGTGTTACTTTTAACACTTCAAGTTACTAGACCATGACTGTGTTGTGATTACTTACATGTTAGTTATGAGTAAAGAGCTCTATAAGATTCTAGCTTGGAATTAGAGCTAATGGCCTGTTACAACACACAAGATGTAGCTACATGTACTATATCAGAAGATGTCACTCACACCAACTGAAAAAGGGGAGAGAGGCAATTGCTTCCCCCCCCCCCCCCCACGCTGATTAGCCTCTGCATCTATTGATAGAAGTCAACCCAATATACAAGGGGATAAATATATATTGCTAGCAGAAATGAGTTTTCCTAAGTAGGCCTTATCAAGGGAGGCTTACTGTTTAAGATGAGGTGATTATTGTATGTAACAGATGTTCCCATTCACAACTTGAATAGCTGTGAAGGTCGTTTTCAATGCTGAGTCATGCTGCTAGTGCAATGACATCATAGTCTGTGTCCAAGGACAGTGGTTGCTCTGGGCGACACCCCTTGTAGTTTTCCAGTGTCTGGAATCAGAATGATTCATGATGAGAACATGTTCATTTTCTTTTGAAGTCATTTATTGTGTATTTTAGTCATCTCTCCTGTGATGATGCTAAAGTAGGCAAAATAATAGTATTATCCTATAGCAGATGCGCCATTTTGGTCCATTTCGTTAAGAGGGCTTTGTGGCTGTTGTGACAAAATGCATGCCATGAATATTTGCAAGTGACTTTAATGCACAGCATGACCTCAAGGGGAGGAGTACAAGTGGACTGACATGTGATATCTTATTTACTGGACAGATGATTATTTCACCCTCTTTTTTTTTGTAATACACAAGTCAAGATCAACACTGATTTAAATCATGTTAAGCCATTATAATGCCTCTCCACTGAAGGAAATACAGTCATATCTCTAATCTCTAATATACTAAACTCCTTGAAATTGCGGGGGGGGGGGGGGGGGGGGTTTCTTGGTAGAACTAGAATCTAGGAAGACACTTCAGCTATAAGCCTTCTAGATTCAGTCATTGTCCATGTTTGTCTGTTCATAAAGTATGGATAGTTTATGTGGTATGAGGGGGTTATATATACAACCTGAAGAGTCGTATTGAAGCAATTAGTATGGGTGGGTGAGTTGGTGGTGAGTCTGAGATCATTGCACCATGCGTGATTGCAGAGTTAATTTTTATGAGTTAATGGTTATTTGTATAAGGGGAAGGGAGAATTGAGTTGGAATGCTGGCATGATACAATGCTGGAGTTCATTATCCTTCTATTTTTGTTGTTGTTGTTGTTGTTGTTGTTGTAGAGTCTGGGTCAGGGTCTGCTCGTGTGTCATCATCCTTCCCTCAGCCCTTGCAGCCGACGCCCTCCCCAACAGCACTACCTCTCCAGCTACCTTCTACCTTCCTTCCTTCTCATTCCCTTGTGGTCAAGATTCGAGTGAGTAACAGTGGGGAGACCGACTTCTATGAGATAGAACTTGCTTCCTTGACATACGAGAGCTTACTGAAGTCTTGTGCAGAAGAGCTTGAAGTTAATGTGTCTCAAATATGCAAAATACGCAAGCTACCTAACATCTTGTTGCGTAGAGACCGTGACGTTCAGCGTCTGAGAGAAGGGCAGGAGTTGGAGGTGGTGGTTAGGGAAACAACTGCGGTGACACTGAACCCTACACTGAACCCTACACTGAACCCTATCAGTTTGCCTGGAGGATATGGCTCAAATTCCAATGGACTTTCTATTCTAAATATGCCTTTGTCAACCGACCCGTCATCACTGACAACATCACCTAGCAACAACAGCCTTGGACTTCACTCCAACTCTCACGTGAATGGCCTGCATTGATGCAGATTCATGAGGACAACAAAACACTCTTGGTTCATTAAGTGATGTTGAGCTGTTTTGAATGCAATGGTCACCAACAGGTCCTTCAAATGAATGACTCCTCTCTCTCTCTCTTAATTATGCCATGTGTTCAGATATTAAATGCTTTTTTTCTTTCTTTCTTTTTTTGGTCTTGCACAACCAACCTTTTACACATGCATATTATGAATGAAAATCTTAATGAGTATTGGTTCAGGGGACAAAATTTTGTTAATTAATTTGCAGGCAGAGTACATACTGCATAGTACAGAGACTTTGATGAAAACCTTAAGTTGTAGTATTTAAGTCAAAAGGGTATGTTGACAATCTGTATTATAAGGTGTGAATAGTCTACCCGTGATTCACACTTGAAGTTAAACCCACAAATCCATATATACATATTTAGAATCAGGAGCATGTCTATGGCCACACCCCTTTCTGTATTAAAAAAAAAAAGAGCCAAAAATGATACTTGCCAGAAAAAAAAAGAGTGGAGACACAGGCCTAAAACTTTGGCATGCAGACAAATTGACTCTGAATAGCATGGGGTGGGTCCCATCTGGCCACACCTCTTTCTCTGTGGGTAAGGCTAAAATGTCAAAAATAGTACTTCAAAAAAACAAACGAACAAAAACACTTTGACCTAATCACATGTTCATTTTCATTTTAAAAGTCTACAACATATATTTTCGTTCTTGTGAATATAGGCTACCAAAGGTGGGCGGACAAACCACCCATTTGGGGAGGGGGGGGGGGGGGGGAGTTGCTAAAGTGTAAATCATTTAGTGCCTAAATCCAAGTAAAATAAACTGAGAAAAAAATCTTAAGCAAAAATAAATATTAACAACAAATGACGGGAGAAGATCATCTTTGAATTGACCAATTGTTATAGAAGAAAACGAAGACTGGAGAGGATTAGTGCTTGGGTAATGGTGTGTGTACTTTGGGAAAGGCGAAAATTAAAAAATTGGAAAAGGTTGCAGTTTAAAACAAAATCCCAGCATGTGGTTGATTGCGATACCTTTCCCCCCTACAAGTAAATCTAGGTACTCTTTTTTTCTGTATTTATAAGCACCAATCTAGCCTAGAATTAGATTTGTCCGTGATTATGCACCAAAAGGAATCTGAATTAATTTTTCAATTGAATTGGCTCAGACATTTTACTGTAATTATAAGCACCATGTTACAAATGGGATATATTTTCCATGTAATTGAGCATCATATCAAGTTCGAATTATTTTTTGGTGGCACTTTAATTACAGAAAATATGGTATATACCTGAATGGATTTATGAAATAATTTCATGGTTTATATGGGAATCTTTAACGAGCATTTGAGCAACAAGGTCACTTCAAAAGACAAAAACGTTCCATAAAGTAGGCATACAGTGATTAAAAAGGTTGTAATGAATATAACAAAAGTGCAGCTTGGAGATTTGAAACTTAAAAAAAAAACACTAAGAAAAACAAACAAACAAATGTTCAGGAGTAGCTTTTGTTAGTGACACAAGCGCAGTGTGAGTGGGAGGGGGGGGGGAAGACAGTGATGTAGTTCAGTTGAACCTCTCGACTGAAGTGATAAAATTCTTCCACAATTTTAAGACCTTACTGCTATACTGTTGGGGAATTTGGCTTTCAATACACTCTCAGAGCTGTACGCTGTGATGAACTTAAGTGCAGTTTTCCTATCCTCCCATTGCAGAAAGGAGCCTACACTGGCCAACAGCGAGAGAGAGAAGAATACTTGTTTCAGCAGTACAAACGGTAGAACTATACACAGCACCACGACGTTCAAGGGCAGCAACACTAAACTCATTAAACTTGTCATAGCGGCAAGGTCTGGGCGCTGGATAAGAAGTGCTCCACACAAGCAAACGATAACTGTTTTCAAAGACTGTAAAAAAAATTTGACCACCCAATGGAAAAAAAAAGAGGAGGGGGCGGAGGTTGGGTGGCGTGTGCATGTATCCCATGCTCCTTGCACATGACAACAACCAAGTGAGCTCTGAGTAACGCACTCCTTCGATTAAACCAAGCTTTAAAATGGCGTGAGGAAAAGCCTAAAATTGAAAGCTTATTTACTATGTCCTCTAAAACTTATGAAAGTGCTGCCTGGTTAACTGACACAAAAACTAATTCAAAAATAGCTGATAAAGTTACAATAATAATATTAATAATAAACAATAATAACTAGCTACATTAAATAGTAGCACACAAAATACTAAAAATAAAACAATAAATTAATAGGGTAAAAAATCAAATAAATAATCTGGGGAAATACTTTGATATGCAAGAACATCATTCTTGCAAACAATAATTGATTTATGATCATAGAGATGATTGTTAGTAGTGTTGGCTAACTAACTATAAGCTATAGTTATGTCATTCATGTTATATTGTCATTTCCATTGGAGATTGTGATAAGAAGTTCTGTAAGTGAAGAAGATTTAGTTGCATTTGAATTTAAATACTCGCTCAGTGATAGCTATTTAAGTTATAGTCTGGTTGAAATAGGTATGAACCTGGAAGAAAAATGTTCCAAGCTATACTTAGTATCATTAGAATTGCAAAGATGTCCACATTTCAAATTTCAAAGTCAACTTTTGTCACATTGGGAATTTTTTATTGGAGTAACTTGTTTCCATATTTGAAAAGTATCTGATTTTTAAAAAATTATGTTTTATACCCCTTCTATTACAGTTACAGAGAAGACATTTGGCACAGTTGTGTGAATTAACAAAACATATATGTTCGTTAAATATCAAGCATTTGATTGACAAAAATGTATTATTAGTCTCTTGTGCATTGTTGAATGCAAACAAGTTCATACAATCATACTCAGCCATGGAGTTCCTTCATATCTAGTTACATACATTTGACTGACATTACAGATGTGGCTTTTTACGCTTCAAAAAATGACACTATAAATAAATACAGAACAGAAAGAGTACAAGTTCTAAGGTTTGCCAATAAAAACATACCAATGATTATACTATTACAAGCACGCAAATGTGGCCTTTGGCAGCATTGCTTGCTAGGCCCACCATCGGTGAACTGTGGTCACAAAATTGTCTTAGGGAGAATGTCATTTTCTGGAGGCATGTCTTTCAAAATAACATGTATTATGGGAACATTTGTCTTAAGAGAGGTCACGCTTTGTAGGACATATTTTATGGGAGGATATGTCATGTCTTCAGGATGGCATATCTTTCAGGATGATGTGTCTTACTGGAATGCAAGTTTTACAGGAGGACATGTCTTACTTGAGGGTATATCGTATAGGAGGTCATGCTAACGTGTACATATCTTACAGGAGTACATGTTTTACAGGATGGCGTATCTTACAGGAGATTTGTCCTACAGGAAGACATTTCTTACAGGAGGACAGGTCTTACTGGTGTGTATGTATTATAAGAGGCCATGCATCACTTAAGTGCATGTCTTACAGGTGGTCATGTCTTACAGGACATGTATTATGAGAGGACATGTATACTGAAAGTCATATTTTAAAGTAGGGATGTCTTAATGGAATATATGTCCAACATAAGACAGGTTTTACAGGATGGCATATCTTGCAGAAAGGCATGCCTTACAGGAGGACATATGTTAGAGCAGGCTACATTCATTGCTTGTCTGTAATTTTTTTTGTTAGTCTGGTTGACATGTCTTGTAATCGTGATTGGTGTCCCTCCTCTATCTCATTCTGGTGCCTCAGTGATTGTGTGGTAGTCATATCATGTAGGTGTGTGTGGTGTTCCTCTTTTGTTTAGATGTGATAATTGAACTTTTGGTGTTTCATGAATTAGTCTATGTATCTGACTGCTGGATACTGCTTGAAGCAGAAATGTGTCCTTGTGGCGGTTCACTTGACTTCTCTTTGTTTTAGTTGTTTGGCCTCAGATTTTTTTTTTTTTTTCTCAGTGATGTTTTTTTTTCTTGACATTTGTGATTGTTAGAAGTGAACCTCTGAATATTGTACAATAATCATTAGTAATAGTTTTAAAAAAATTATCCTGATATGTTTTTCAAGTTGCTTTAGCAAACCCTTAACTTCTCTTTTTTTGTGTTGTTTCGTCATGTGGTGTGTTTCAATAACCTGGTTGTTTTTTTTGTTTTTTTTTGGTTTTTTGTTTTTGTAAATAACCAATAACCTGGTTGTTTTTTGTTTTTTTTTTATTGATTTTTAAAAATTTTTATTACTTCCCCCATCCCCTCTTTTTTCTCTCTATTAATTCAGTGGTGCAGGAAGTAGTTGCAGTTAATTGAATATGGCCCTGAAATATAACTGGATTTATTTATTTTTTTTGTTGTTGTTTTTTTTTTCTTTTCATTTTCTTATATATTTAATTCTTGTGTGTGTAAATGAGTTTTGTATTTGTGTTTGTATGCCCATGTTTTTAAAAATCATAAATGAGTGGATTTTTGGCTGGAAATTTATGGTTTTGTTGTTCCTATTTACTTATATTTAAGTTTTAATTGGTTTTAATTGCATTTTTCAACCTTAATTATTTAAAAATTTTGGCAGGTTCAGCTGCAATTAGTGGTGGGTGAGTGTGGGGGGGGGGGGGTGAGTGGGAACAGCATTGTATCTCCAGCTGCTCCCCCAAAGCTTTTTTTCCCTTTTATTTACTTCATTATGTTGCAGTCTAGATTTGTCTGGAGTGGATTTATTTTCTTTCAAATTGCTAATAGGTTGTTTTTTTTTCTTGACTGGAAGTGCATTGTTAAAATGCATTCAAGTATCTTCGAAATGATATTATGTGAATGCCTACAAATTCTCTTTGATAAAAATTAAATGGTGGATGTAGAAGAGCCTTTTTTGGGCTTCTTTTAGTTGCTCCATTTGAATAATGGGTTATGGAAAAGTAGAACTAAGCACAGATTACTTCCCTTGACCTGAAGATCATATCTGCCAAATTACTACTGAAACCTTTTAACCATTTAGCATTTATCATACACATATATACATATATACATATAAATACCACTAATTCTATTAGTATAAGATAGCTCATAGTCAAAAGAATTAAAGGTTCACTTCAAATAATCACAAATTCCAAGAAAAAGAAGATCATCACTAAGCCAAAAGAAAAAAAAAAGAAAAAAAAAAAAAAAAAAAACCGTCTAAGGCTAAACTAACTATAACAGAGAGGTTAAATGAAACACCACAATAACATACATTGCAGCTTAAAAAAAACAAAAAAAAACAAGCAACTATGAGGCCATGGCCGAAATGTCCTCATCATGGCCTTGGGTATCTCCTCAGAGATAGTAATTCTGCTACCACTATTGTAGCACAGGCAGAACTGTATTTATGATAGATTGGTGATTTATGTAGTAGCTGAGTGAATTCTGTGGTTATTATGATTTGTACTTATTTAGCCTAAAGTAGATAACCTTTGAACAGCTGCTTTCCTGTGAGAGAGATACAGCTGTATTGTGATAGTTTCTGTTCCTGTAAAGTCAATAAAGTTTTCCCTGTAACTCTTAAAAGTTGCCCCACCGCTACACTGGTGTCAGAAGTGGAATGGCACAGTTTGATTTACCTCTCCCAGAAATCACCACTGAAGAGTTCTCTCGGTGCTTGGACTAGGTTTGAACTAGTTTCCACAGCTAAGGAATGGAACACTGAGAAGCCGGTCATGATCCTACCAACTCTTCTCCATGGAAAGCTGGTGGACTACTATGTTGAACTGGATGAGGCTATCAAAGCTAGTATGAAGCTGTTAAAAACAGCACTGATGACAAGGGCAGGACTTATCAAGGACCCCCTAACAGCAGGAAAGATTTTCATCCCCCCCCCCCCCCCTATGTCAGCATGCTAATGAAAAAGCTGAAGACTTCGTAAATGATCTAAGGAAGCTCTTTAAGCAGGCCTATCCTGATGAAGATGTAACTTCAGGTATACTGTTGCAACATCTTATAACTGTATTACATGTACCTGCATGGATAACCCACAACTTTTGAGCAAGCCATTAAGGAAGCTATGGAGATTGAGTATGACTTGAATTTTGAGACTAAGGCAGAACCTGTGAAGGTTATCAATGCAGTCAGCAACCACGATCCATTGAGGGAACCTAATGTAGAAATGCAGCTACAAAAGACTCTGGATCAGATGATGAAGCACATGGAATCTTTGGAAATGAAACTGCAAGCAGGTGCTGAAGGTACTTCTGATGTACACTATTCATCACGATGCCACCGAAGTGGGAACCAAAAGGGAAGCCATGTGAGATATTCACAGACAGGACAAGTCTGTTGGGTGTGTGCACTTCAAACGAGATTGCCCTCAGTTAAACTACAATGGGTCAGCCCCATCAGTGGGAGGCTGGCCAAGGAAGTAACTTATATCCACCGATCATCACAACCTTCTAGTATAAATGCTATAATCCACACATATGGCTTCATTGGTCAGGCACCCAGGAAAATTCTACTTGATTCGGGTGCAGCTGTGTCAGTTGTAAGCTATGAATCATTTACAGATGTGTACTGTCAGAGATTGGTTGAATCAGCAGGAGCAGTGGGTGCTAATGGTATGCCACTGGATGTGGTCGGACGAACAACAATGATTATCATTGGGATCATTCAATGCAGAACAAGAGTTCACTGTGATTCATAATTTAACAGTGGAATGCTTACTGGGTGCTGATTTCTTAAAGGAACATGGGGCAGTAATGGATTGCATCCCTGGCATAGAGCTCGCTATCGAATCACCTCACGAGCAGTATGGGAGCTCTATCTTGGCGAATTCCAACATCACTCGAGTCAACCTCGTCTAGCAGAGTTAACAATGTCGAGCTCCTTACCACCAACCTTCAAGGAGTCACCATCGCTTCCATTTATAAATCACCAGCCGTGCGCTTCAGCCCAAGCAACATCGTCCACAATATCACTTGGGTGATTGTCGATTTCAACAGCCACAGCATGAACTGGGACTACAATGTGAAGGATTACAATGGGGACCTCATCGAGTCATGGGCAGACTCCAACCACCTGAGCCTAATCCATGACCCGAAGCTCCCATGCTCATTGAACAGTGGATGATGGAAGAAGATATAATTCGGACATCGGTTTTGTCAGCCACAACATTGCCTCATTGACATCGAAACGCGTCCTAGATCCCATTCTTCACACCCAGCATCGTCCAATTGCATTTGAAGTCAACACAACCATCAGTCCACAAACCGTACCTTTCCGCCACCACTTCAGTTTCCGAAAAGCCAACTGGAAGAAATATACAGCCCACCTAGACTCCATGATAACCAACATCAAAGCTTCCCCAACAGGCTATGCAGACTTTATCACCAAACTTGGTTGTGTCTCCAGAAGACGATCCCATGTGGCTGCAGAACATTGTACATCCCTAGCCTTACCAGCGACACCACTTCCAGGTACAAAGACTACATCAAGCTGTGCGAGGAAGACCCCTTCTCCTCTGATATCATTGAGGCAGGAGATAATCTCATCTCTGAACTATCTCAAAAGTGACGAAGAACCTGGGAGGACCTCATCAAAAACACCAACATGACACACAGCAGCAAGAAAGCCTGGGCCATGATCAAGAAGGTGTCAGATGATCCTACGATGGCATAACAACACCACAACATCACCCCTGACCAGATTGCACACCAGCTGCTCCTGAATGGTGAGCCACTGACAAAACAGCGTAATACCAATTTTCAATGTCGGTGTGAGGTAGAAACCACAAGTTTCACATAGCCATTCAGCCAGCAAAAGCTGGAAGCAGCCATTCAAACATGTCACCCGGAAAGCTGCTGGCCTGAACGATATCTGCACGGAACAGATCGTATGCTCTTTAACACCTACAAGGAGAGTAATATCATCCCCAGAGCTTGGAGACAGGTCAGAGGTGTGGCTGTCTGGACCAGCCTTCAACTAGAGATACAGAAGTATGTAGATTCACTCCTCGACAATGAGAACATGATATATCTCCATTAATAGTAATAACTTTTCATTGTGGGCTAAACTCTTTAAGATTAGTTATTTTTTTCTTTATGTGTTAACCAGCTCTGTGTGTAGTCACTTATTATTTTATTATATGTTGTCCTTCTTTATTTATATATCTTTGATTTGCCTCTACCCACCAGGAGTTACTACTTAATTCTGAATGGGAGAGCTAGATTTCCCTAATGTTTGTTTAAGATAAATAGTTTAAAACTTATTGAACTTAAGGGTAGCTTAAAATCTACCTAGTACTTAAGTTAATCTCTGGTGGCAGCATAAACTGAGGAGACAGAGGCTTAGAACCCTCTTGACCCCCACATCTGGTGGCAGCAGGTGTAGCTTATCCTGAGTTGAGGAGATGGAGGTTTAAAACCATTTTGACCCCCACACATGGTTGCAGCGGATCTTAAGTCAGTGTTGTAATCTACCATTCATCTAAACCTCAATCAGTAGAATGGACACTATAGGAAAGAAACAACAGGAAACTCAGTGGGTCAGAGAAAGACAGAGAGATGAAAGTCTACCATGGAGGAGAAACTGCCTGCCATTGAGGAGAGACTGTCTGCCATGGAGGAGACTGTCTGCCATGGAGGAGATACTGCCTGCCATGGAGGAGATACTGCCTGCCATGGAGGAGAGACTGTCTGCCATGGAGGAGAGACTGCCTGCCATGGAGGAGAGACTGCCTGCCATGGAGGAGAGACTGTCTGCCATGGAGGAGTGACTGCCTGCCATGAAGGAGACTTCCTGCCATGGAGGAGAGACTACCTGCATGGAAAGACCAACTACAGGACCAACTTCAGGAGGTGGTCTGCTCATTAGCAGAAATTGTAATTCTCAAACTCTCCTTCAGCTTGTGGTCCTCAGCAATGGTTCCAGTACAGAGGCCTGATGGATCCATGAGACTTGGTTTAAATTTTAAAAATATCAATGTTGTGACAACTCCAGACCCATACCTCATGCCATGGGTGCATGATATGCTCACTCAAATTTGTAATGCTGAATTTCTAATGAAGATGGACCTAAACAAAGATTCCATCAGATCCCACTTCGGGAAGAAGATCAGTGCAAGATAGGTATGCATGGACAGTGTAGGACTGCTAGAGATGTAAGGACCAGCCTTCAACTAGAGATACAGAAGTATGCAGACTCACTCCTCGACAACGAGAACATGATAACATCTCCATTAATAGTAATAACATTTCATTGTGGGCTGAATTCTTTAAGATTAGTTATTTGTTCTTATGTGTGTTAACCAGCTCTGTGTGTAGTCACTTATTATTTTGTTATATGTTGTTCTTCTTTATTTGTGTCATCTTTGATGTGGCTCAACCCACCAGGAGTTACTGATTAATGGAGCTCCCGAGTGGGAGAGCCAGATCTCCCTAATGTGCGTTTAAGATAAATAGTTTAAAACCTATTGAACTTAAGGGTAACTTAAAATCTACCTAGCACTTAGGTTAATCTCTCTGGTGGCAGCATAAACTGAGGAGAGGAGGCTTAGAACCCTCTTGACCCCCACATCCGGTGGCAGCGGGTGTATCTTATCCTGAGTTGAGGAGATGGAGGCTTAAAACCATCTTGACCCCCATAGTGGCGATATTGAAGCCTGGCAAGGACCCATCCAGTCCAAAGAGCTTCCATCCGATCTCACTTTTATCTCACCTCCACAAACTCTATGAATGGCTAATTTTGAACTGCCTCATACCCATCATTGACCCTCAGCTGATCCCTGAACAAGCTGGCTTCCAGCCTGGTAAATCATGCACTGGTCAAATCTTGAACCTCACTCAACACATTGAAGATGGTTTCGAGAGAGGGTGCATCACCGGTACTATTTTTATGGTCACACTGCAGCATATGACACTGTGAACCATTGAAGGCTCCTTGCTAATATCTATGAACTAATGAGAGACCACCACCTTATTGCAACCATCCAAATGTTGCTGCACAACAATCAATTATTTGTTGTCTTGGGCATAAAGCACAGTCGATGGAGAACCTAGATGAACGGCTTGCCACAAGGCAGTGCCCTCGCACCTCTTCCGTTCAATAGCTACACCAACAACCAACCTATCCATCAGGACACAAGAAGTTTCATCTTCGCTGATGATTTTGCTGTCACATCTCAATCCAAGGACTTCACCATCATCAGAAACACCCTCACAGATACGTTGACTGATTACACTGTGTATTACATGCAAAACCAACTGCGTCCAAACCCAGCAAAGACTCAAGTTATTGCCTTCCATCTGAGGAAAAGAGATGCTGCCAAACACCTCGACGTCATGTGGGATGGCCACCCCCTTGCACACTATGATGATCTGACATACCTTGGTGTCACCCTTGACCGCATGTTGACATACAAGGTACACATCACAAAGGCAAAGGGCAAAGTGAGTTCCAGAAATGCCATCATCCGAAAGCTCACTCACTCCAAATGGGGCGCAGATCCATCTACCATCTGCACTGTGGCACTGGTGCTTTCCTACTTGGCTACTGAGTACACGTGTCCTGTCTGGGAGTGCTCGAAACATGTGAGGAAACTAGACAGCACCCTCAATAAATGCTGCCAAATCATCACAGGCTGTCTGAAACCTATAAGGGCAGATCACCTGCACATCTTTACTGGTATCACCCCACCAGGCATAAAAGCTGTTGCTATTCAGTCTGAACGGGTTGGGCAACAAGATGACACACACCATCCCATGTTCCAACACACCCCTGAAATGCCAGACATGCATTCCAGAAGAAGCTTCATCTCCTCCACTGCTCCCCTTGATGACTCTGCTTCCCACACATGCACCTGTTTATGGATTGATGCCCTCAATGCTCCGAACAACACCACACCGGACATGAAGATCACTGCAGTGGAGAGACTTCCAGACGGTGCTCACCTCCAGTGGACCATTTGGAAAAATCTCAACCACCTGAGGAGCCAAGTTGGATGCTGCAAGATCAACATAGTGAAGTGGAATTACACAACTGGGCCTGATACCTGTGACTGCGGCGAGCAGCAAACAGTACTCCTTGTCGGCCCACACCTTCCATCACCAGTCACAGCAGACGACCTGGTACAGACCAATTACACCACTCTCCAATGCGCTAGGCACTAGAAGAACTCCATCTAGGAAGGATGGACATGATAAAAAAAAACTTCAACTAGAACTCCATCTAGGAAGGATGAACACGATGAAGAAGAACTTCAACTAGGACAGGAGCGTCACATCTCCGAGGACAAATGCATGCAATTGTGCACAACTACAAAACAACTTCAACTTCCACATTTGCATGGATGACCAATAGCAATGTTTGGAACTTAAAAAAAACCCTATAAAAATGTAATTAAAGCACTTATGGAAGTGAAGCAATATTTCAATAAAGCTACAAAAGAAAATTGGGTAAAGACAGAAATTGTGCAACCATTCTCAAAACACAGCCAGGATAGTAGGTAAAACAACAATTATAAAAAGTACATATATGTATCATTTAAAATGCATGATTACCTTTACCATTTGTTTTGCATAGACTAACTTGACACAGCAGCAGCAACATTGACATTCCAAAGTGCACAAATCAATTTTGAATAATATCTATTGCAACAGTAGACCACAAGAAGTAGACACTACTGTTTGATAATAGAAAAGGTGACTACAAAAAAACAGGTACAAAATTCAATGTCATCTATTGAAAAGTTCAACTAAGAAACTAACAGATGCAAATATTACCTTCCCATTTTCTTTCACAGATTACTACAAGGAAGTAACAGTAATAAGTTCATCCAGAACTACTTATGGAGACATTGATGCACAATAAGATTTCAGACAAAACTTATACCAAAGCGTAATCAACATTATCTCAAAAAACCATGCAACACTTCTACATTATGAACAAACCATGACTTTCCATGAGACATGTACACACATGATAGGACATGGCACTTGAAAAGTAAGTCTTCCAATAACACTTAATCCAATCACACCCATAACACATGTTTTCCAATAACACATGATCTTCTAATGGACATGCCTTTCCCTATATCCCATTGAAGTTGAAGGTGAGTGTGTGTCTGTTTGTATGTCTGTCTGTCTGTGTGTGTCATGTCTGTCTGTCTGTTTGTGCTATCTATCTGTCTGTCTGTCTGTCTTAAAGTTCAATGAATAAATTATTGTGTTTTATTGTCATCATCAGTGTGTGTCCTCAATATACTGTATGTGGTATTGTGTGTCACATATCTCACTTGTGTGTGCATGTATTAGATATTGTAACATGTGGTTATGGGAGAGATTCAGCAGTGTGCGTCAAGATTTTCACATCATTGATGATCATCCAAAACAATTTCTTCAAGAATGACCGCATTAAAGTAAACCTGTGTGTGTGTGTGTGTGTGTGTGTGTGTGTGTGTGTGTGTGTGTGTGTGTGTGTGTGTGTGTGTGTGTGTGTGTGTGTGTGTGTGTGTGTGTGTGTGTGTGTGTGTGTGTGTGTGTGTGTGTGTGTGTGTGTGTGTGTGTGTGTGTGTGTGTGTGTGTGTGTGCTGTTGGTCTCTGATAATAGTTTTATTGAAGTAAATTGAAACTTAGTGTGTGTGATTTGTGTGTCTGTCTGCTCCACCCTTGGTTCACTACCCCAACCTTGGTGCCCTACCCCACCCCTAGTTCACTACCCCACCCCTAGTTCACTACCCCACCCTTTGGTTCACTACCCCACCCCTGGTTCACTACCCCACCCCTGGTTCACTACCCCACCCCTGGTTCACTACCCCACCCCTGGTTCACTACCCCACCCTTGGTTTACTACTCCACCCTTGGTTCACTACCCCACCCTTACTTCTCTACCCCACCCTTGGTTTACTACCCCACCCTTTGTTCACCATCCCACACTCGGTTCTGTGGCAGTTGATATCAGAAGTGTGCAGCCAATTACTTGACACAATAAGTGCCAGACAGAAAAGGTGGGGAAATGAACTGCTCTGTCCTATTGTATGGCAGGCAACAGTTGCTCCAGACAAAATGTAATTTGTACTTTTAAAGGTACTTATGTTTTATTTGCCTGCAGTTTATGTGATCTAATCATAATTACACACTGTGGTAACTTCAACATATCTATAATTACACCAAAGTTGTATTGATTAAAGTGAAACCTGGAGTATTATTTCTTGTGTATCCCTGTCCACTTAGGTGTGAGAGGCATAAAAAGAAATCGGAACGATTAAAAACTATTTCATGTTGGGACTGTGAGGCTAGGATGGGTTGGTGAGGCTCTAATTGCATCATTGGTGAAAAAAAGAAAGAAAAAGAGAATGTGTTAAAGGGTGTTTCTTTCCTTTTTGAGTGGAGGGAGGGGGGGGGGGGTTGAGGTGAGGTGGAGTCTAGTATGTCATACCTGTATGGATATGTGTGTCCAAATGAGAGGGTATATTTCAACTGCACACATCATTGCTCTTGACTAGTGGCAATGCTCATGTATTAAAGATTGTGTAATATGATATGATCACTTCAAGATTTGATGTTATGACACTGTAGAAACTTCTCTTCCTTCAATAACATGGGCAACTTGTTGCGGGGAGGAAGCTCAAGAAGACAATTCAGTATGGAGTCTTGCACTAACCATGTGAAAAAATTGTAGCATCAAGCAAAGAGGGACAGTGAATATGTATGCTCCTATGGCATGCACTACCACAAGAGCGGGACACTGAGAAGATTTGATGTGGTCCTGGAAAGACGTGTTCAACATAGACAGTGACGGACATGTTTTGAACTTTAAAACAAAAAACGACTTTCTGGATGGGAGCAGAAGTACTCATTCAGCTCAAAACATATGTACAATCAATTGAAAAGGGTGTGCGTCCATTCGTCCGAAATCCATAAAGTGGGTAAAGACTCTCATGAACAAGAATCTGTTGCCTGTGCAAGTCAAACCACTCGCCCTCCATTGTGCTCTTCATTCCCACTGACAAGTGTGCCTGGTGGACCTTGCATTTCAAACTGTGCAGAGGCCACCTTCGAGGATACGACATTTGATGACAAGCAATTGGTGGTGGACAACCGGAAGGTTAATTATTCCTTTGTAGATTTTGAGATAGTGGAAGCTCTGGACAATCTAGGACGGAAATATGCAGAGGAACAAATTTGGAGAGCACTAATTATGCACTTTAATATTTGTGAATGGATGAAGCATTGATTTTTGTCAATATGTACTTGGAAACTTATACTCTGTTTTTGTTCTTGGATAAATTGTTTTTTTCTGATATACTTGTCAAGTTAAACTTGTTCTGTTCTTATTGTGTTCTTATCTTTTTTATGTGAACTCATAGACAACACACACACACACACACACACACACACACACACACACACACACACACACACACACACACACACACACACACACACACACACACACACACACACACACACACACACACACACACACACACACACACACACACACACACACACACACACACCACAGCACACACCATGGCCAGCATGAAGCTGTGGCTGATATAGTTTGGGCCGTAGCACTCCAGAGGGTAGGAAAGATCAAAAATGGAATTAATTAATTTTTATAATCGAATCTATGGAAGTAAAAGTTGGTATGAGTGTATGCAAGGTTGTAGATGAAGGGTTGCTGTCTTGCCCAAAGAAATGTGAGGTAGAAGTGTTCAGCTGCAGATGTCATGAATTTATGGAAGTGACTGTAGCAATGCTGCAGAGTATCAGGTCAGAAGACACTTTTCACCTGTCCTTGGCATAAAAGTAAAATGTGAACAATTGCCTTATTCAGTCACACTTGGAACAACTTCTAGAGGGACTGAGCTGAGCATTTCTATTCCATAGCATGTGTGCTAAATCAATTTTATAACTAGCATTCCATACAACCTCCTTCATTGAGTTAGTGTTATCACAAAGCTCATTCAAACTGAGTATTGTGGTAAGCAGTGCTCAGATGCAGCTGAGGTGCAACTCTTGGTAACAAGTTAATGTTGTATCCATGTACATAAATATTGTATATGAAAGATGGCTCCAACTGCAATATTACTTCCTAAGTTGCTGTAGTGTTAGTAAGGGATCTTGTTCCCAAAATTCGGAGTCAAGATGAAATCAAAGTTTTTGGTGTCAGTACTCATGCTCCTACCATAGCCACATGAGCTAATTGCAGACAACTTGACTTGGTTATGAATACATGTCACTATAGGGAGTTGTGTGTCCCAATCGTAACACAAATTATAACTGGATACATCATTGCTCTCGACTAGATCATGTATTAAATATATGATATGATATGATATGATTACATAGAAATTTGACATTATGACAGTATTACTTGTACAACTTGGGGCAACTCGTTTGGGAAGGGGGGGGGGGGGGGAAGAAGGTCTACCAGGAATCTCAAAATGATGGTGGACGGGTTCAATGGCAAGGTTGTATATATGAATAAGGACACATGGTAAAAGAAAAACTGTTGGTTAGCCCTTCCTGGATACACTACTGAGCAACTGGCCACACAGTGATGAATGTGATGATAAGACCTAGCCATGGAAAGATGTGTTACATATTTCATGTGACAGACACATTTTCAAATTAGATACCAAAACTCAAACTCTTGCGTGTGAAGGGCAGTACTCCTGCTCTACAAATGAAGAGAATTCTGACCAGCACGTGAACCATGCGTTCAACCCACACAAGGTAGAATAGGACAAATTGGATTAGGAGAGAGAAGGGAAGCTGTGATAAAACTTGAAAAACAACTTAAACAACAGCAAACTATGAAGTAAAAACTTCTCTACAAATACAATTGTTGTGGAAATGTAATCCAGTAATGAAGTTTCATTCAATTTTAATTGTTAGTTTTCGTAACTTCTCTCAAATAAAACTTTATGATTAACTAGCAGTGTATACCCTGGTGTAGCTAAGTATCAATAGTCACACTGTGTCATTATATCATTCAAGTGTTCCTAACTTCATTCACAATGAAGAACCCAAAAGCAATTTACCTTTTTTCATCTTGGAAGAAGGCCAATATACATTTTTCCAGTTCACTTTCCCTTTCTCTTTGTTTGTCAAATGATCAGAATGCCAGATGACCTTTCCCACCAAAACTGGGTGTGATTATACACATTATACACCACTTGGTGGCAAATACTGTACACAATGCAGGGCTGTAGCTATAAGTTTGTAAATGGTCTGGTTGTCCTTTCAAGCAGTAAAATTTACTGCTGGTTTTTTGGAGGCCTAACAAATATTTCACACATTACTTGTTTTGTCATCATTTTTCCAGTGAATGAATTATGTATTTCATGCAAACCAAGAACTTGAAGCTGACAAATATAAGGTTGAAAGTTTTCCTTTCTTCACATGATTTTTGAGGTCTTTCTTTGCTGTACCTTTAGGTGAACAAAAACTTCAGTATAATGTAATGATTCTCATGTACTTGTCTCAAGTGGACAGACACTCACACTACAGCTGTTAGAGATGTACTTGAGTGGTGTGTGGCCAATCAACCACTTAAAATACTACCTGGTGGTAACAGACCACTTAACAAATGTGGAAATATGTTAATGAGCTTCTACTTTTGCTTAATATTGCCATGAAAGATTTAACAGCTATTTGTATGACTTTCAGTTTTCATTGCAGTGGAACAAACACTTGTAATAAAGCACATCAGTGGAAAACATTTCAACTGAGCTTTCATTTGGCAATACAAATATGGGTAGGGGTAGAATGACAACAAAAACATGTCACATAGGATATATAGATGTACATATGAATTATTTTATGAACTGTGGGTTACACCCTCTACACAATATTTTAGAACAGTGAAGGGTCAAGCATAACTTAGTAGCAGCCAGAGGTGAAGGTATGGTCAAAACTGAAACTAATGAAATGATGAATAGTTTTGAAAAACTTGTTTTGCATTCAAGACTTTTGGTATGTGCACATGTGCTGTGTGATATACCTTTTTTTTTTTTTTTTTTTTTTTTTTCCATGCGCAGCTTTGCTTGAAAAGTTAGAGTACTCATGTAAAAGGAAGAGGGCAATTCTTTTGCCCTCATTTCATCACAAGTCACTTGTCAATCTATCAATCAATTGCTGAGAATTGCAGAGGATCTGTGGATGACCATGTGGAGATGTGAAGGGATACTAAGGCGTGGTGCAGAGCCAAATCAAAGCCAAGGGATGAAAAATGGTTCCTTCAATTATGACCCCACCTACCTCAGAAACTGACTTCTCCCACCCCCACACTTCTCTTTCCAGGGCAAATATTTATTATTTGGTACACTAAACCAAAATCACCACTACTTGTTAGGTTATGTTTTTAAACAATTCATTCCAAAGTAACCACTGTAATTTGCCACCAACGCATGGAATACCTGGAAACATGTATTGAAGTAACCAAATGCCATCATGACTTACATCACTTCCCCCCCCCCCCCCCCCTCCCATTCCATTCTTCATAAAATGAACCCTATTACACTCTAAATATTTTGAAGTGCAGAATAAGGTGCCATTCATCTGGCAATTATATACTTCATTACAGACTGCCAGGAGAATATAACTTCACATTCTCTGGGGTATTCAACACAGCTTCTCCAAAGCCCATATATGTGTTATAATACAGCTGCTTCATTACTCACTCTAAATAGCCTTTCATTCACTTTGCCTACCATAATGACAAAAACATTTCAAAGAAATGTGAATGGGCAGGCATACTGGATTTATGGTTATTGGACTAAGTACCTCAGTTATTGCAAAGGATGCTGCAAATTGGCCTCTGCTCTTATATACCATTTGTGTGAAGTCCCTGCTTGCCTGCATGTATGCAGGAGAAAATTTTAATCCCATGGTTTCATGACCAACACCGCTCCCTACATGCAAAGAAAATTGTTCTCTGAGCAAAACCTCGCTGTCAGTGAACTCCAACAGAGACTTCATTCACAGTGTATTTGAGCAAGACAGTACATTTGAGGGGAACTTCACTTAAGGAAGTTAACTTGAGGAAAGTATTTCAGGGGAATGTAAGGAAGCTTCAATTTCTTCCTCTCTCCATACTATTTATCTTTTCACTGGCAAAGAGGCCTACAGTTGCACCATATCAACAAGTGAAACCAATTTCATTCTTTTTCTTCTTCTTTTGAACACATGGTAATACACAATAGCAATGATAGAGGTGTATTGTTCAGGTGTATGTATAGTAGTGCATGGATTAGATGAAGATTCTCGATGATATTATGCCAACAAAACTAATAGTAAAATTTAGAGAACAGTAAATATGTTTGCATTCATCCTCTATCTGCACAGCATAGTAATGGTAGTATGTGACAGACAGTACTGCATAACAAAAGACATCTTAATGCAGCATGGTAAGTCACTGCGACAGAAGGTGCCGAGTAGCATCTGAGGATCACACCAGAGGGACCTTTGTAAAATTTAAAAACAAACGAACAATAAAATAATCATAACCAAAATCATGCCATATTATTATTATTTCATTTCTAATAGCACAAATAAGACTTAACCCTTGCACTCAGACACTGACATACATACACAACTTTACACTGGGATTCACATGGCCTGGTTCCCATCACGCCACACCTCAACCTGTGCACAACCAAGGCCTTGGAAGATAATGATATGTGATAGACGATATAGAATCATTACTTTGGGTAACTGAATAAAGCAATTCCAATTATATGAAATTTCTACTGCGAGATCATCAAGAGACGATAAAAGAAGTAATTATGACTTTCAAAGCTGGAGAAATGTGGAATAGTAAACCAGGGGTGGGGTTGTGAACCTAGGGTGGGGTAGTGAACTAGGGGTGGGGTAGTGAACCAAGGGTGGGGTAGTGAACCAAGGGTGGGGTAGTGAACCAAGTGTGGAGTAGTAAACTAGGGGTGGGGTAGTGAACCAAGGGTGGGGTAGAGAACCAAGGATGGGGTAGTGAACCAAGGGTGGGGTAGAGAACCAAGGGTGGGGTAGTGAACCAAGGGTGGGGTAGTGAACCAAGGGTGGGGTAGTGAACCAAGGGTGGGGTAATGAACCAAGGGTGGGGTAGAAAACCAAGGGTGGGGTAGAGAACCAAGGATGGGGTAGTGAACCAAGGGTGGGGTAGAGAACCAAGGGTGGGGTAGTGAACCAAGGGTGGGGTAATGAACCTAGGGTGGGGCAGACAGACACACAAATCACACACACTAAGTTCAGTTTACTTCAATAGAACTATTATCAGAGACCAGCATCACACACACACACACACACACACACACACACACACACACACACACACACACACACACACACACACACACACACACACACACACACACACACACACACACACACACACACACACACACACACACACACTAATTTTCAGGTTTACTTTAATAATGTCATTCTTAAAGAAATTGTCTTGGACCATCATCAATGATGTGAAAACCTTGACGAACACTGCTGAATCTCTCCTCTAATCACATGGTTATAATATCTAATACATGCACACACAAGTGAGATATATGACACACAATACCACATAGTGTATATTGAAGACGCACACTGTTGATGACAATAAACACAATAATTTATTCAATGCTCTTTCAGACAGACAGACAGACAGACAGACAGACAGACAGACAGACAGACAGACAGACAGACAGACACAGACAGACAGACAGACAGACAGACAGATAGACAGACAGACATGACACACACACCCCCTTTTCATTTTCAGACCTTCAACTTCAGAGGGATATAGGCACACCCCCTTTTATCTTCAGCCCTCTTCAACTTCAGGGTCTTCAGCCCCTCTTCATCTTCCGCCTTCTTCAACACCTCTTCATCTTCAGCCCTCTCCAACTTCAGCGGGTATACCAACCAGCTTAACACAAACAAACATTATTCAGGACTATTTTCATTCATTTCATTATTTCTTTTTGAGCGATCTCAATTAGAAGTGGGCGTATAGTCCCCGGGTCCCAATTTTTCCGCTTGCGTTTTTAGATGGTGACGACGCGGAGCTCTAGAGTGCACTTTTACCTGAGACTGCACTACTGGGTGTGTCCACAATTTCTTCATCAACTCAGAGGTAGCTTAAAAAAATTTCCTCAATCTGGTGTGATATAGAATGTGTTCCACACCCCAACTTTTTGTAAGAGACGTGAAATGTGCATTCAGCAAGAAAGATTAAAATAACCAATTGTTTTTAATAGCTAAAGAGCGGTAGGACAGATCAGAAAGAATAGCGTGCTTACTGAGGAAACTTCTAATTGCGGGTGGTGTTAAAAGATGAAGAAATCTGCGGCTTTCATCACTAAGTCTTTGATACTTATACAATTAAGTATTTATCTCATTTGGTACCTATGCAGCAACAGAACCATGCCAGATTTGCGCCATTATTCTATGAAGGCTACTCTCCTATTACCAATCAATGATTATTCTCCTGCTGTTATTCCAACAGTTATTGAAAAATTTACTGAGAATGCTATTGAAACTGAAACATCAGATAACAAAAGTTCCAAGGGATATACTTACATTCACTCAATCCATGAGGACTCTGTGGAAGAAAGGATCCATAATTGCATGGAGGCTGCCAATCTTGAACATGAAACAGGCCTAATATCTCATTCTCAAGATAATGCAAGGTACTTGCATGATGAATTTAGGAAAGTGATCCCTCTTGAATCATTGAGTAATTACTCCAGTCACTGCTGGAATGTGCCCTTCTCTACACAGTGGGCCAGAGGAAACTTCAATGGTTACATCGGTGACATCACATTCACAGATGAATATAAGAATAATTTGCACATGAATGTTCCATTAGTGCTCTCCTATTTATCTAAAAAGTTTCCTGCTATGAAATATGAGTCTGACATGGTGTGTCTCCCAAACTTTTTTCTAGCTGGTTTCCCCAAATGCGGTTCTACATTTTTGTACTGTTCAATTATTAAGATGGTTCATATGGTTACTCAAAACTTGCATAAAAACTACAACGCTGCAACAAAGGAGCCTCATTTCTGGGTGAGAGCAAGTGCTGTCAAGGATGTGTATGCCCCAAAAGTAGACAATATTGGGAAATACCTTTTATATTTCCTTCCCAAATTAAACCAAGTTAGAACCCCAAATAGAAATGAAACCTTTTTTATTGATGGCAGTCCGAATATCATGTTCAACTGGCCACGGTTTAGTTCATCAGAGCATGATCTGACTAATTACTGCCTCATTCCATCTGTGTTACCGAACCTGCTTCCACATTCCAAGTATATTGTTATCATGAGAAACCCGATTGATATGGTGTACTCAGCTTTTTGGTTTTCATGCACGTTCAAGATTGGACATATTCCCATGGATGTGCAGCTCAAAGGTCCAAACTTGTTCCACAACAGAGTTGTTGCTAAAATAACTTTGTTCAATGAGTGTATGAAAGATAGATCTGTATCATCCATAGACCACACATGTGTCCTTGACAGCAAACATAACTATAGCTCCTGTATCATGAAGAGAATGCACCTGTTGGATAAGTGTGTGCACCACATCACCTTCAACTTATTCTCTCCTGAACTTCCTAAATGTGGACGTACCAGAATAGCTATGGGTATGTACTTTGTTCATATACGAAAGTGGTTGAGTGTAGTTGCAAAAGACCGTTTCATTTTCTTGACTTTGGAAGATTTGGCTGAGAATGCTACACAAGTGATGTCCAATATTCTCAATAAACTTGAACTGAGAATAACGTCTGAATATATGAGATATTCTGTCATGGCCAAGCAATCTTGCAGCACTAATTCTCAAAGTAGTGTGAATTACAAGCGCGACCACAGGCTACAGATGAGAGCTGATACTAGGACCATGTTGGACATATTCTATCACCCATTCAATCAACAGTTGGGTGACTTGCTGAACTGGACAATCCCATGGATAAGTTAATAGTGTTTTCATTTATGCTTGTTTAAAGTATTTATTATATTTATTATATTTGGTACACACTTTTCTGCTCAATTGCATGCATACCCATACACACACACATTTACACATTTTTTACACATCACAAATACACACCATTCACATGCATGCATACTTACAAGTACAAATATACTAGATAACCTGTGTTCCAAAATAGAATATATACTTCCAATGTATTTTATAGAGAGAACGAAAAACAGATGACAAAGTGGAATCTATGAAGGATTGTGTGTGTGCATGTATGCATGCTGTGGGGAATTCCGTCATGAATCTCCTTATGGTATTCCCTGATTACTGGGCTATTGCCTTGCTAATTGTGTGTGTCATGTCTGTCTGTCTGTCTGTCTGTCGCTCTGTCTGTCTGTCTGTCTGTCTGTCTGTCTGTCTGTCTGTCTGTCTGTCTGTCTGTCTGTCTGTCTGTCTGTCTGTCTGTCTGTCTGTCTGTCTGAAAGAGCATTGAATAAATTATTGTGTTTATTGTCATCAACAGTGTGTGTCTTCAATATACACTATGTGGTATTGTGTGTCATATATCTCACTTGTGTGTGCATGTATTAGATATTATAACCATGTGATTAGAGGAGAGGAAGACAAAAACACAAAAGAGTTCAACCATGTTATGCCACAGGAGAATTCAACCATATTACTCCAGTTATGCAGTCAAGCTAAAAAATAAAAAAAAATACAGACTGTTTTGCAGTAATTTTTCTATGGTTTGTGCATGTGGAAGGGAAAGTTTCAAGTTTAGTGCCTACAGCAGAATGCTAATGTAGACCAACTGATAAAAGTGACCAACTCAAAGTGATGCACACTGTAATTACTGAGGTGTCTATGAAATGTACTAGCATGTAACCTTCTGTGCATATAGATTTACATGCTTGCAAAGTTAGTCACTTACATGTACTGATATACATACATTAAATAAATTCCAACACATTAGTCACATAAATGCTAGCATACATGTACAATTACATGCATGCACACACACATGTAAGCATCCACCCACCCACCACAACGCACATGCACACACACGCATGCACAAACACTTTTTACACACTGCCACACACACATATATATATACACAAATACCTATCATTCACATGCATACATACACACATACAAAAATATACTTGATAACCAAAGTATTCCAAAATAGAATATATATTTCAAATGTATTATAAGCAACAACAAAAAGAGAGGACATAAGTGGAATCCCTGAAGGATTGTGTGTGTATGTGTGCATGCATGCGTGAGGAATCTCATCATGAAACTCCTGGTGGTAATCCCTGGCTACTGGGCTATGGTCTTGCTAATTGCATGACTTGGGACAGATGGACTGGCAGCTGTACTGTTCCATGTGCATCTTTAAAAGATCAAGAAGATGAACTTTTTATATGCTAAGTCAAAAACTAGAATTGCTTGCTGGAATGTCCGCACTCTTGGAATTCTTGGTCACCATAGTGCACAACTATTTACTGCCATTAAGACCATGACGGAGAATAAGATCGAACTCCTGGCTCTTTCTGAGTCCATCTTCTCTATTGCTATACCTTCAGTGAGTATGAAACTTTTTTTTTAGTTGTTTCTTTTGTTGCAGCACACAGAGCATTCATTGCCTCTGCTTATGTCCCTGTGACTGCTCTAGACCTGGTTACATTGATAAACTTTGTCCTGGTAAACAGTCGGTTTTATTCCTCTGTGCTTGTCACCCGAGTGTTTTTCTCCACCTAGCATGCATCTGACCATAAATTAGTTGTTTCCACCTTGAGCTTTAAAACTGAAGCATAATGCAGTTATGTAGGACACTGACTTGCCTCCTGACTCACATAATCATTTTAGGTCCATTGGGTTTACATTCTGGTTGCCAGTCAGAATCCCCTAGTTGTCATGGAATAATTTCAAGGCTACCATGAGTGATGTGTACAAGACCTTGCCGTAGCTCTTAAAGAAACAGAAGAAAGACAGAGTAGCTCTTAAAGAAACAGAAGAAAGACAGAGTGACAGACGAGTTGCAGAAATTGTCCAAGAAGAATAAAGATGCTTGGAGTTGGGAAGAGTAATGACTCCCTGAAGTTGAGATATCACCATCTGCATAACTTAACCAAGGCTGCTGCTGAGAAGGCTAGAAATTCTTGGTGGAGTGCATATGCAGTTGAAGCAGAGAAGCATGCCTGGGTTGAAGAGCAGTGTGGCCATGGTGGATCACCTATTAGGGATCTCCAGTTACTGAGGAGGAATGCATCAGCCATCCATGTCCACCTTATAATGAGAGATGAGAGAAAACAGACTAGATACAATGAAAAGCCACGGTGTTGGGCAGACCACTTCTCTGACGTTGCCAACTGTGAGTCAGAGATCAGCATAGCGACTTTGGATGTCCTGCCTGTTCTTGAGCCACCTTCTGCACATGATGAGTGTGTGAATGAGTTGTATGATATCATAACTGAGAGGGAAATTGCTGCAGTGATCTCTCAGATGCAGAAAGGAAGGGCTCCAGGCATGAATAGAATATTGACTAAGATGTTGAAGCTGGATGGTGTAAAGTCTATCTGCTGGCTGAAGACTATAGTATATGGAGTCTGGAGAACAGAGAAGGTGCCAAGTGACTGGACGAGCAGCTGCTCATGCCCTTCCACAAGAAGTGAAGTCACACTACTTATGATGACTATCATGGTATTGCCCTCTTGAGTATCCCAATTAAAATCTTTTCAAGGGCTATCCTAAATTGGCTCAAGCCTTGTGCAGAACTCCTGCCCTGAGAGAACCAGTGTGGCTTCCGTCAAGGTAGAAGTCATGTGGATCAGTTATTCTCTCTATGGATCCATCCTAATGGAGGAAGCTAGATTTTTTGGCAAGCCAATTTATATCTTCTTCATTGACCTCAGAAAGGCTCATGACCCTGTGAAATGCAACTCTCTCTGGACTGTGCTACAGTATTCCTACGGCATTCCCACCAAACTTATTTCCATCATTCGCTCTTTACACGAACATTCTGTGGCTGTTATCAGGTGCTATGGGAACACTTAAAATGAGTTTGCCATCACAAGTGGTGTCAATCAGGGCTGTGTGCTGGTTCCATGCTCTTTAATCTCTATTTCGAAATGGCTATATGTATGGTGCTGTAAAATGGCCAGCTGCAGTGTGAGAGTGGCTTGCCTCCATGATGCTAAGTTGGCGGGCAACCACATGCAGGAAGTTACAGCATGAGGCCATAATCGCTGATCTGGAGTACACTGATGATATGGCCTTGGTGACTGAGCCATTGGATGATCCAAGTTCATGCTGGATGTCATGTCAATATGCTGTAAAGATTAGGACTCACCATTAGCTGCAGAAACTCTAAGACTCTGGCAGTGCTACCGTCGACCTATATCTAATGCCTGTGCAGATCTATCATTTCCTGATGATGACCATACAGAGGTGGTGTCCCATTTCATTACTGTGGTACAGCGATTGAGGTGGACCCTAGAATCTGCAAGGCTTCTAAGGCATTTCGTTCCCTGTGCAGTATCCTCTGGTACCAATGCAAGATCAAGACTTCACCAAGTGCTGCATTTTCAATGCTGTTGTACTGCAGACCCTTCTCCATGGTCTGGAGAATTTGGTCCTTCATCGCTTGCAGGGTTTTGTGATGCATTGCCTCAGGATCATTCTTGGGACATCCATAAGAGAGAAGAATAGGCACCACCGTCAGGAGAATGGTAAAGCAGCAAAGACTCCCTTCGGTGCTCTCCCAGCGCTGAACTTGCTTCCTTGGCCACATCTCTCGGATGAATGATAATCACCTACTAAAACAGCTGTTGGTGTGTGTCCCTGTGGATGGTAAACTGGGCAGCAGATGGCTAAAGTATCTCTCGAATGATCTAGTGTCTGAGGGGCTTGAAAAGTTGCAGGTTCTCGGAGGACTGGCATGAGCATGCACACACGTCGGAAACACATGTTGTCATTAAAGTCCATGTGTCAGTTCTGCAAGCAATTATTTCATCAACAGGGTCTTCATAACCACCAAAGACAATGTAAGAAGATACTACATTCAACATAACTTCTTGGCCTGTACCACTCCTATCATACATGTGGGCAAGTAGAGTGCATACAGCATAGGATGGTTGGATAGATGGATGGTGTGTGTGTGTGTGTGTGTGTGGGGGGGGGGGGGGGGAATGGGGTTGGGGGTGGTGTGTGTGCATGCATGTGTAAATAGTAATTATATGGTGATCATGACTGAAATAATTTGTTCACTAATTTTATTAATTGCATTGTGATTTATTGATTTCTATAGGCCTATTCATTGTATTGATTTTGTTACATACCCATCCATGCTAATTAGCTGAGCTAGAGTATATAAATTGATGCAGCTTTCATCATTGTGCATGTACATGGCTATGCATAAGGTCCAGTTTTTGTTTATTGATTAGATTTAGACATTTCTCTTCTCTCAAGTTCAATCTCTATGCTTTGTTTAGTTCTCTTGCTAGTTCCATTTTATCTTGTCCTAGGTTCTGTTGAAATTAACTTGAATATCTGAACTGACTTTATAAAGATGTGGCCAGGCAGGTCTATTTTTAAACTTCAAACCAAAGCATGTGTGGGAAGCACTAATAGATATCATCCTAACATTGAGTTACATGAAGACTTCATTTGGCAAGGAAAAGTTAAATTGAAATAAACAGAAAAAGAAAAATTAACATGAGGTGAGAGCAGAAGAGTTCTACTGAAATCCAAAGTCTGAAATACAATTGATTTCACATATCATGAATATGCTAATAAGTTCAATATTCAACCACATGCTTAGAAATCAGTGACACCATTCAATCCTCTCTCCTTGAAGTATCTGTGTTTTTTCTTTGGTTGGGATGGCTTAGAAAAAAAGCTGCTTATCTTTGAGCAACCCACAGATGCTTCACATTCGTTGTCATCTTCCCTGCATACAATGAGAGGAGGCATAATATATCTTCATTTCAACCCATAAAAGTACAGCCTTTGACACTGGCATTTAAGCATGATCACTGGTTGGTGACAGATTATTGGTAAAGGTAATAATTAGTGAATGCTGATACTACTCTTTGGTGTTTCACCTATGCTGACATAAAGAGAGTGAGTTCCATGCAGTAGTTTACCACCTCCACTACCTTTGAACACTACTCCCTCCCTAATAAATCACTGACACCTAAACTCAGCAGTTCTCCCTTTATTAATGTAAATATTAACATAATGTTTACAAGAAAGAATATTTACTGTTTAGCAATTGTGCTATTAGATAATAATAGCTCAGATCTCAGAATTAGTGTAAAGCTTAAGTACTATATAATATAATCCAAGTGATGACCACTTCATTGTCATACCATTCCACTTGCATGGCTCTGGACTCCAATATTTGCCTGCAGGTGGACCAACTGAACCTGACTAATGTTGGGTAGCCAAACACCTCGTCCATGTTACTCTCCAGCCACGCCTTGGTCTGAGGGTCTGTCCAAAGGGGAGGGAGGGAGGAAGGGAGGGGAAAACAAGAGCAGCCACTATAAGAGGGTAAGTTTCTGGAATACAGACATAGAGTGGCCACTAGGTGAATACAGAGTGGCCGCTAGGTGAATATAGAATGGTTGTTAGGTGAAGTGGCCGCTAGGTGAATATAGAGTAGCCAGTAGGTGAATATAGAGTGGCCACTAGGTGAATATAGAGTGGCAGTGAGATTGTCAAAAGGGAAGCAAGATTACATTAAGTGGATATGGATTAGTTACCTTTCTTCATTCTTTCCAACTAAATCTTTTGCTCCAAAAAGTAAAGGAACAAGAAAGTGTCATTAACCAATTAAGGCTCTAAACAAGGCACGAACACTCACATAAGTGTCTTACATCCCTAAATCACTGCCTCCAAACTCTATTTCCACTAGTACTTTAAAAAATAGATTATTAGGAGTAAATAATAGAACTATTTCCTCTTGTAAAATGAAAAGAACCAAAAACAAGCCTGAAATGTATCAAGCATAACCCACTCGCATATTTGCGAATTTCCCATATTTTGCATATATGAGGAAGTGTCACAAGAAGAAGAAGAAAAAAGGGATAAAAAGGGGGAGAAAAGGGGAAAAGAAAAAAAAAGGGGGGGGGGGGGGGGGGGAACAAACAAACTGGAGACCAGGAATTGAACCTGCAACCTCAGCACTGGAAAATCTGAGGAAGCGGCACAAGAACAACAGCAAAAACAACAAAGTAATTTTAAGACCCTGTGAGCTCCAGTAGCTCACAGGTAAAAAAATAACAACAAAAAAAAAGAAAAAAAAGAAAAAAAGAAAAAAAAAGAGGCTCTATATAGCATGGAAGCAAGTGTAGTGTACTCCCTCATCAAGTGTAATAGGAGTACAATGAGGTTGTGTTGTGAAGTATAATTGAAGCAGTGATTGGGCATGCTCCTCCCCCACTCCTTCCTCTTGAAACATGTCAGCTGTTATGGTACCTGAAGGATAGCCGGAGCCAAGTCCCACTTTGTCACAACCACCCTCCACAAAGGACCAGTTCTTCATGCAAGCATCTCGAACCACCTACCAAGAAGATGAAAGCGCACACAGACAGACAGACAAACACAATGAAATCATTTTAATGACGTAACAGTAAAGAAAAATACATACAGCATGTGAAATAAACCTAGATAATGGTAGGAAAAAATAGATGGAGGGACCATATGCTCAGTTGGTGCTCACAACACACACACACACTGAATCAACAAAACACAACCTACTAGGAGGAGGACAATCAACACACCAACACATCCCACGATACACATTTGGGTTATGAGGACCACATGGAACAATTGCAATACTTGTGCCACTGCTCCAGCTCTTTCCTTCATCCAATCATTGGAGAAGTGATTATACGTCATGCCACAATGCATTGTTAATCCAAAATGAAGGGACTAAAAAAAAAAAGTTTTTTAAACAACAAGAGATAAGAAATAATGTTCTGATTTCGCTTTGTTTAACTATTCTGACATCATGGCCACTAAGATTCCCATGGCTGCAGCCAACATATGTAGCAGCAGTATGGATAATGGCATATCAGCACCTTGGCACAGATGCTGGCTGCACTGACTATAGGATACAGAGAGTCGGCCTTCTTAGCAACAGTGACTCGCAGCTGTGGGAATATCATGTGGAGCATGTCCTGGTACTTGGCTGGGTCTCCCACTGTATCCACGTACACCTAGCAACACAGCAACAGCAACATAGAGTATGCATCACCACATTTCCCAACAACTGTCTCAATCATATTCAATGAGCAGGGAACAATGGCTCCATCCCTGACATACACACTGCACTCATAAATCTGCAATGTCTCTATGTCCTAACTCACACATGCAATGATACACTTTGCATAATGAATTATTGAATGTGTTCCAATAGCATACAAAGTTAATTGTGATTCTGTATGTGCAATTAATGTCTGTTCACGCTGACTTGAGCCCCATAAGTCAGTGGTTAATTACCGAAGTGACATAGTGCATGCTTCTGCCTATTAACTTCGCCAAAAGAGATTTGAGGTATGCTTGCACAGAAAAAACAACAACACCCAGAACAGCCCATTGCAGTTGTACTGGGGAGGCAGTTTTTCAAAGGTTTGCAAGACTTGCACTTCTAAGACATCTGAGGCTTAAAGGTTTCTTAAACTTCTCAACTGATATGTAAGCTGTGCTATTGTAGTCTTTTATAATGCAAAACTCTGCTGGCTAATGCCAATGCTTGCATTTTTTTTGTTGTGGTTGGTTACTGTGGCTGGTTGTTGTTAGTTACTGTGGCTGGTTGTTGTTAGTTACTGTGGCTGGTTGTTGTTAGTTACTGTGGCTGGTTGTTGCTTCATTTTTGTGATAAGACAAAACAATATATTATTATTTATATATGATGATATGCTTATATATTTACAGAGCCTGCTCCTTCTCTGTCGTGCTGCTGTACTGATAACTCTGATACTGAATTTGTATCTCAGAAGCAGTCCTCTTCCTCTAAGTCAAACTGCCAGACCAGACCAATACTTATTCTGAGTCAAAATGTCATGGCAATATTCTTTACAAGTGTGATAACCAGCACTCCATGGAAAACCAATAACATCTCACAATATAAAAGAGAGCCCCCTCATCAATCCTTGTTCTATGGGATATATCCTTGCAAATTGTTCCTTCTGTACAGAGAGAATTGAACCATTCAATACAGCGATGATGAACGTAACCTTGTGAAATATCTTCCTTCAAGTATAGAGATTTGTCGCCCTCATGAGAACAGGATAATACTGAGAATTATCTTCCTTCAATTTTGGGAGAGTTGAACTCCTCGACAATGTAAACATGGACACATCCTTGTGATACAGATTTTAGTACACCTCAACAAAGCGAAACGGGTGACATCAAGAACTTATACCTTCAGCACAGGGACACTTTGTAGCCAGCAAGACTGGACTAAGCACTTTCCAAAACATGGATTAACATCAATGGAAATAACATGACAAACAGTTTCAAAACTCATATATTATTTTTGCTATACCGGACACCCTCCTCACCTGATCATTTAGATCACTTACTTGCCACTCTTTTTATCCTCCTCTCAATCCTTTACCTTTCCATGCAATACCTTATTCTTGAAGGTGATTTGGATGTCAACTACTCATTGTTGTCTTCACTTCTTGAAAAAATTAACTCAATTTCTGATCTTTATCTTTTCCCCCTCAATCAACTTGACCCATCCCCAATTCACTTCTCTCACACTGGTGTGTCTTCTATCATAGATTTGTGCTCAAGCCAAGTCTCTGCTACTCATTGAAATACTTATAAATCTTACAAATTTCCATTAATTTGTATCCCATCCTCTCGTCACTATCATCCCTCTAACATCAAAATTCCCTTCTCTTCATTCCCCTTGTCACAAAACTGTGGAACTCTCTTCCACTTCATCCTTTTCCACCTTAAAAAACACTTATTCAACCAATTTTACCTTAATTCTACTATCTCAACCCTGGTAACAGTCCACTTCAAGGTTTCACCTTGTCATCATTTAATCATTAATTCATGTACCTTATATTTAACTATCTACACATCATCGTCATTTATCATTTTTTCCCCTCTGAATACTTCTTTATTATATTTTTCATTTGTCTTACACAAGTTTATCCATTCATTGAAATAATAAAGATCATACCAAAATAAGTAATGAATATATACAAAAATACAGAAGTAATATAAATTACTTAATGATGAGAGATTTGTATGTGACAAACTTGGCTATTTTTAACAGGCATGGTATGCCCCTGGAAAAAATTGTAAAAAGCATGGATATTGCCTTCCTTGCTCTTCTTGACCAACTTCTTGAAGTTGGACACTTCATCACTGCACTTAAGAAGATTGACATGAACAACAAACCTTTACTTTCAGCCACTTCTTCGCCTTGAGCGAGAAGTTATTAAAGGTATAAGTATACTTGGACTTACAGTCCAGCTGAAACAAGGAAAATCAATTCTGTGCTTCTTTTTCTGTATTCCACTCGAAGAACTGAAAGAGTTCTGCGGTGGACGTTAGCCCCCAAGGGATATTTTTGCTCTTGCGTTCCATATGGTCAATAAACGCTCGGTGGAATGCTGTGTACTTGCTTATTGGACATACAGCCAGCTTTTCCTAGGGTTGGCCAACTTCTTCTGGAATGGTGCCAAAAGACCATCTGGAATGTCATGAGTCTGTTGGTCCTTGAAATCTGGAAATCTGGAAATCTGTCGAGTATTGGCCAAGTTATTAACGTTTCCCCAGGGCTCAACTCAGTGCAAACAGACTTTAGTTGTTATATTGAGCCATTTTCTTACAATCTGTCTGCCTCTAACTGCTGGAGGAATCGAGCCCACAGACTATCAGGTATTGCTACCTTGGCAGATACGTGGCAAGTTTAATGATAATCGGAGATAGAAAATAGCTTTTTCTAAATCTATTTCAATCACACTTTGTATTTGCTTCAATTCTTTCAGAGATGCAATAATATACTCCCTACTCCTACACTGAGAAGAAAGATCCCCCTCCCCTTCCCTCTCCCTCTGCAACGTGTGGGTGTTGGGCTAGTGGTGATAGTTATGCTTGACAATGAAAGGTGCATGGTGGTAATGGCTAGCTACTTGCAGCAAGAGAGGTCTTCTATTATAGTTTGGATTGCATGAAACAGTTCTCCTTGACACATGGCACATGCATAGGTGAGTATCACTTCACTAAGTCTGCACCAAATCATGATACCATATTTGATGTGATATTAACGTAAGACTCACCCTCACACACATGCACTCATCACACCCACACACACTACACCACATACATACGAACATACATACACACACATACACACAATATTGTGTTATTGCAGCAAGAAAGTGACTGTACTGTAGAGTGGATGTACAAACCTCCTTCAGGTTGACACCATATGCCAGCACCTTGCGGATCAGTCCAATGGTGGAGGCATAGGATAGAGCATTCAGGTTGTACTTGGAACTGAAACACAACAGAGAAGATGGCGGGAGAGGGGGGAGAGAGGGAGGGAGGGGAAAGATGAAATCAGAGAAGATTGTGGAGACAGCCATCTTCAACCCCATGCATTTCATCCTAGTATGATAATGTTGGTCCAGTTTACCTCCATGAGTTATTTGCAACTGATTTCAACCAGCCTCAAATCAGTGTGAAGTTTAGTGAGTCCAATCTGATAAAGTTACCCTCAACCCACATTGGGCTAATGTATCTCTAAAGTGCTATTGTCAACCTGCTTCAATTCAACATGATGTTGATCCTGAGTGTCCCCATATCCTTGCACTGGCTAACTTCAACCTTCCTCAAACCAATATGATATCAATTTCTAAGTGCATCCCTACAAATCTACATCTCAGCCTATTGGAAGCTGCCTCAGCCCAGTGCAATGTCAATGTGGCATCTGCCACAACTGATGATGATGATGATGATACTGGTGGTGATGGTGGTGGGGGTGTTGGTGGGGGTGTTGGTGGGGGTAGTGGTGGTGATGGTGGGGGTAGTGGTGGTGATGGTGGGGGTAGTGGTGGTGATGGCACACATTTAAACATCACACAGACTTGAAATAAAGTTTGTCAGAATACTGAATGTACAATCCATTAATTCATCACTACTAATTAGTTCCTGTACATTCATGTAATTATTAATGTGTATATAATATGTATGTATGTATGTATGTATGTATGTATGTATGTATGTATGTATGTATGTATGTATGTATGTATGTATGTATGTATGTATGTATGTATGTATGTATGTATGTATGTATGTATGTATGTATGTATGTATGTATGTATGTATGTATGTATGTATGTATGTGTGATAACTTGGATTGTTATTATTTCCTCTATCATCTTATGTTACCACAATATTGTGGTTAAATGATTGTCAATCATTTACGTTTATCTATACATGGTTTTTATTATAATGCGATGCACTTCATATTACTTCACTTCAGTTGTTCAGTCTATAAGATGTTCACTGAATAAGTCAAGTTGAACGGGTGACTAAGTTATACCAGGCTGTAATAGCATGCAATATCATAAGCCAAAAAAGGCAGATACAACAACCAGTGATGAGGATAAACTCAAGATAAACTGGGAGGATAAACTCTACAGGCAGCTATGTTTATTCATGGTACAGTTACAGCTTTTGATCAAAGCAAGGAAGATTGAAGGTCTTACACTGAGCGGTTGAAGTACTATTTTGTTGCGAATGAAGTCATAGAAAACGACAAGAAATGCTCTATTTTACTATCAGCCTGTGGCCCAGCCACATACAGGTTGCTCAGAAGTTTAGCTGGTGCAGACAAGATTAATACAGAGCCGTATGAGCTATTTTGTTGCGAATGAAGTCATAGAAAACGACAAAAAATGCTCTATTTTACTATCAGCCTGTGGCCCAGCCACATACAGGTTGCTCAGAAGTTTAGCTGGTGCAGACAAGATTAATACAGAGCTGTATGAGAACTTAGTAAAGATTTTGCAGGACCATTATGATCCCAATCCATAACCCATTGTTCAGCGCTTCAAGTTTAATTCGAGAGTTCGAGGACCTGATGAAACCGTAGACAAATATGTTGCTGCACTAAGAGCTTTGGTGGAGCACTGTTTTTATGGAGATGTCTTGGACGAAATGCTCCGAGATCGCCTTGTCTGTGGAGTGCAACAAGACAGACTTCAACAGTGCTTACTAGCAGAAAAGGATTTAATGTATCAGAAGGCTTTGGAGTTAGCTACAGCTATGGAAGCAGCAGCTCAAGGTAGTCAAGATATGGAGCAGGCTAGTGGTTTCAGTCATGCTACAAATCATCAGGGTATCCACTGGAATTCTAGTAAGGATGGGAGAAAAAAGTACTGTCCAGCAGATTCCATCACCAGAAGTAAACAACAGAAAGGTAGATCACCCAAGCTTACCTGTCATCGCTGTGGAGGTGAACATCAAGCTAATGTCTGCAAGTTCAAAGAAACAGAATGTTTCACTGTAAGAAGCGAGGACATATTGAAAAGGTATGCAGAGCTAAGCAAGGAAGTAAACATTCCAAGCAAACCAATCACTTGGATACTGTTGAGAGAGAGAACTTGTATTCCTTGCTTACTGTGCAGGACAAGAAGAGTCCAGGAGCCATGTCTCTAAAGCTTACCTTAAATACAGTTCCAGTATCTATGGAGTTAGACACTGGTGCAGCATTGTCCTTGATCAACATGGCAACTTACCACAAGATTGCTCAATCAAGTCAGTTACCTCTCCAGAAATCCGATGTCATGCTGAGGACATACACTGGTGAACGCATCAACATCCGTGGGTTGGTTAAAGTCAACGTCTACTACCAAGTAAAGACCAAGATGTTGAGGTTACAAGTGGTTGAGGGGGAGGGACCTAATCTTCTTGGGCGTGACTTGCTGGAGACGTTACAAGTGAGGCTCAATGGTGTGTGTAATCTTGTGGTTACCATTAACAAAGGTGTTGATGAAGTTCTAACCAAGCATATTAAAGTTTTTGCCAATGAGCTGGGTACACTTACAGGTTATAAAGCCAAACTCAATGTTGATCCAACAGCTATGCCTAGGTTCTGTAAAGCCAGAACAGTTCCATATGCCCTGAACTCAATAGACTTGAGAGTGAAGGTATTATTTCACCTGTCCAATTCTCACATTGGGCAGCACCAATTGTTCCTATAATGAAAAAAATGGCACATTAAGAATATGTGGTGACTATAAGGTCACTATGAATCGAACACTACATGTTGATTCCTACCCATTACCAAGAGTAGAAGAATTATTTGCTTCTTTATCAGGTGGAAAATATTTTACTAAATTAGATATGTCACAGGCATATCTTCAAGTGTCATTCATTGGAAGAAGAGTCAAAACAATATGTGACCATTAACACTCACAGAGGGCTGTTTCAATATAACAGCTTGCCTTTTGGGATTTCATCAGCCCCTGCCATTTTTCAACGTTGCATGGAAAACTTGTTAAGAGGTTGTAAGGGGTTATCAGTATATCTGGACGATATTCTGATTACTGGGTCCAATGCTTCTGAACATCTAGGAAATCTAAATCAAGTTCTTAAAAATTAGCATCAGCTGGGATTAGGCTGAATCAGGCTAGATGTACATTTATGTTGCCCAAGGTGGAATACCCTGGCCATATAATTGATGAGCACGGATTACACCCTACAGAAGAAAAAGTTAAATCTATCTAGGAAGCTCCTACACCCAAAAATGTTAGTGAGCTCAGAGCATTCCTAGGGATCATTAACTACTATGGAAAGTTTCTCTCTAACTTATCAGCACAATTGTCTCCATTGCATGAGCTTTTGCAGAAGAAGTCCAAATGGAAATGGACAAGTACGAATACAAAATCCTTTGAAACAGCTAAAGACACTTTGCAAGCAAACTCTTTGTTAGTTCACCATGATGATTCTAAACATTAGTGCTCGCATGTGATGCATCCCCTTGTGGTTTAGGGGCGGTACTTTCTCACATTATGCCAGATGATGTGGAGAGGCCAGTTGCTTATGCATCCAGAACCTTAACCACTGCTGAAAAGAACTAGTCAGTTAGAAAAGGAAGGTCTTGCTGTTGTTTATGGAGTAAAGAAATTTCATTATTACTGTATGGTAGACATTTTCTGATTGAGTCTGACCACCAGCCATTAGCACTTTTTTTTTTTGAGAAAAGAATACCACCCTTGGCTTCATCAAGGATTCAGAGATGGGCTCTGACACTGAGTGCTTACCATTATTCTATCAGGTACAAGTCTGGTAGATTGATAGGAAATGCAGATGCTTTAAGCAGACTTCCCCAACCACAAACCACATCTTCAGATTGTGTTTACCTGTTGATCTGGTGCACCTGGTGAACCACCTCTCAACCACAGCAGCCAGTTCTGACAAGGTCAGGTTGTGGACAGATAGAAATCCTATCTTATCGCAGGTCAAGACCTGAGGAGTGGTTGGCCACAGAAAAATTTGAAAAAGGAGTTCAAGCCATACAATTTCAGAGTGAAAGATCTTAGCTTGCTTGAAGGATGTATCTTGTAGGGAGCTAGAGTAGTTATACCACTTCAGGGCCGTAAATTAGTGCTAGAGGAGCTCCATGAAATACAAACTGGTGTAAGCAAGATGAAAGCATTGGCAAGAAGATATGTGTGGTGGCCAGGAATGGATTCTGAGATAGAGGAAGTGGTCAGGAACTGTTCAAGTTGTCAAGAAACAGGTCCATCACCTCTGTAGCACAACTTCACCCTTGGGAATGGCCGTCTAAACCTTGGAGTAGACTACACATAGACTTCGCTGGACCATTCATAGGTCACATGTATCTTATCATTGTTGACTCGAATTCAAAATGGTTAGATGTGGTGTTCTGATTACTCTGGTTGACAAACTGGAGAACGTTCATGAAATCACGGTCACAAGTGGCCACTTGGCTCGTAGCTGTGTGGGAGGTGCTAGTGCACAAACTCTAACTAGTTACCGTGTCAATGTAGCTCTTCCTTACATCAACTTGTTACTACACAACATACATGACCAATTCTCAGGTGAAGCTGTAGATCTCCTCGTATCCTCCTCTGTTTTCAATCCAGCAGCATTCCCTACAGAAGAAAGAGTTTTACCAGATTATGGCAAAAAGGAAGTAGCGGCTTTGGCTGAATTTTACGGGACCGAGGCAACAGTTGATGTTGGTGACGTCACTTTCTCCTCACTACCTCTTATCGACAAGGATGAAATTCTTGTGGAGTGGCGCTTGTTTAAGCGTGTGTTTCTGCAAGAAGCAAAGTTGGTGATGGAGGAGAAGAAGACTACCAAACCAACCTTGCAAGAAGTGAAAATTTACATGGAAACATCTGGAGCTTACAGTAAAATTTTCCAGAGATTTTCAAGCTTCTAAACATCCTTCTCGTTCTTCCTGTAGGAACAGCCACAGTTGAGAGGTCATTCAGCCACATGAAGCAAATTAAAACGAGACTTCGCAATAGACTGAATGATGCTAACCTGTCCCATCTCATGAGAGTAGCGATTGAAGGTCCAGAACTATCCTCCATCAATTTTGATGAAGTCCTTGAAGTGATCAAAGAGAAATATCATCGAATCCAGTTATAGTATACAGTATTACTCATTATTATAGCACACAGTTACATCGCATAAACTTTATTAGTAACGTGTGTAATTGTTGATATCTGCATTGTTGATTTTTTGTTTCAAAATTAATAATTGTCACTAATTAATCATCCAGATTTCTGGGGGGGGGGGGAAATTCCAGGGCCCCCCCCCCCCTCTGTATGAAACCCTGCCTCCCCTTCAATAACTACCTGTCAACCCCTAATAGGGTCTGCATGTAACCACATTCTACTATATGTGACTACACAGCCCATCTCTACCTTGCATGGCCTTGTACTGCAGGGGGGAGATGTGCTCAAACCCTCTCGGAGCAAGGTCCCAGAATTGTGATTGCTTCCTCCTCTTAGTGGTGTGGTTCCTCCTCTCCTTGGCCCTCTCCTCCTCCCTCCTGGCGTAGGCTGCAGCAGCCCCTCCTCCATCTTCTACTCCTCCTCCATCACGACCCCTACACACACACACACGCGCGCGCGCACACACACACACACACACACACACACACACCACAAACACACACACACACAGTGTTGGTATCATGTGACATAGTTCTGCCATGAGGTAAGAAGAAGTTGCGGCTACAGTGTATACTGTGTTCCATTCCACCTCCCAAGTGAACTCATTCTTCATTGGGATTACAGTGAGATAGGTTAAGGAGGTACTAATGGTCGCTCCACTATATGACACTCAAATCACAACATGATATAACGATGACAACCCACTTTTAAAAATACCTGAACAGATATCAAGCTTGATCCATTGTTCATTACATAGCGTGAATTTGGAAGTATCTGAATGACTTATGGTGAGGCAGACATAACTAGTGCATTCCTTACAGAGAGCCTTTCCCCTGCCAAGAACTGCTGGCATTCCATTTCACTGTATACAAGATATGCACATCACGGTGGCATTCCATTTCACTGTATACAAGGTATGCACATCATAGTGGTATTTCATTCCACTGTATACAAGGTATGCACTTCATGGTGGCATTCCAATCCACTGAATACAAGATATGCACTTCATGGGGTAGTGAACCAAGGGTGGGGTAATGAACTAAGGGTGGGGTAGAAAACCAAGGGTGGGGTAGAGAACCAAGGGTGGGGTAGTGAACCAAGGGTGGGGTAGTGAACCAAGGGTGGGTTAGTGAACCAAGGGTGGGGTAGTGAACCAAGGGTGGGGTAGTGAACCAAGGGTGGGGTAGTGAACCAAGGGTGGGGTAGTGAACCAAGGGTGGGGTAGTGAACCAAGGGTGGGGTAGAGAACCAAGGGTGGGGTAGAGAACCAAGGGTGGGGTAGTGAACCAAGGGTGGGGTAGAGAACCAAGAGTGGAGCAGACAGACATACAAATCACACACACTAAGTTCAGTTTACTTCAATAGAACTATTATCAGAGACCAACAGCACACACACACACACACACACACACACACACACACACACACACACACACACACACACACACACACACACACACACACACACACACAACTAATTTTCAGGTTTACTTTAATACGGTCATTCTTAAAGAGATTGTCTTGGACCATCATCAACGATGTGAAAACCTTGACGAACACTGCTGAATCTCTCCTCTAATCACATGGTTATAATATCTAATACATGCACACACAAGTGAGATATATGACACACAATACCACATAGTGTATATTGAAGACACACACTGTTGATGATAATAAACACAATAATTTATTTAATGCTCTTTCAGACAGACCGACAGATAGATAGCACAGACAGACATGACACACACACACAGACAGACATGACACACACACACAGACAGACAGACAGACAGACAGACAGACAGACAGACATAACAGACACACAAAAAGACAGACATAACACACACACACACAAAAAGACAGACATGACACACACACAAAAAGACAGACATGACACACAACACACTCCCTTTTCATTTTCAGACCTTCAACTTCAGAGGGATATAGGCACACCCCCTTTTATCTTCAGCCCTCTTCAACTTCAGGGTCTTCAGCCCCTCTTCATCTTCCGCCTTCTTCAACACCTCTTCAACACCTCTTCATCTTCAGCCCTCTCCAACTTCAGCGGGTATACCAACCAGCTTAACACAAACAAAAATTATTCAGGACTATTTTCATTCATTTCATTATTTCTTTTTGAGCGATCTCAATTAGAAGTGGGCGTATAGTCCCGGGGTCCCAATTTTTCCGCCTGCGTTTTTAGATGGTGACGACGCGGAGCTCTAGAGTGCACTTTTACCTGAGACTGCACTCTGGGTGTATCCACAATTTCTTCATCAACTCAGAGGTAGCTTAAAAAAATTTCCTCAATCTGGTGATATAGAATGTGTTCCACACCCCAACTTTTTGTAAGAGACGGGAAATGTGCATTCAGCAAGAAAGATTAAAATAACCAATTGTTTTTAATAGCTAAAGAGCGGTAGGACAGATCAGAAAGAATAGCGTGCTTACTGAGGAAACTTCTAATTGCGGGTGGTGTTAAAAGATGAAGAAATCTGTGGCTTTCATCACTAAGTCTTTGATACTTATACAATTAAGTATTTATCTCATTTGGTACCTATGCAGCAACAGAACCATGCCAGATTTGCGCCATTATTTTATGAAGGCTGCTCTCCTATTACCAATCAATGATTATTCTCCAGCTGTTATTCCAACAGTTATTGAAAAATCTACTGAGAATGCTATTGAAACTGAAACATCAGATAACAAAAGTTCCAAGGGATATACTTACATTCACTCAATCCATGAGGAGTCTGTGGAAGAAAGGATCCATAATTGCATGGAGGCTGCCAATCTTGAACATGAAACAGGCCTAATATCTCATTCTCAAGATAATGCAAGGTACTTGCATGATGAATTTAGGAAAGTGATCCCTCTTGAATCATTGAGTAATTACTCCAGTCACTGCTGGAATGTTCCCTTCTCTACACAGTGGGCCAGAGGAAACTTCAACGGTCACATAGGTGACATCACATTCACAGATGAATATAAGAATAATTTGCACATGAATGTTCCATTAGTGCTCTCCTATTTATCCAAAAAGTTTCCTGCTATGAAATATGAGTCTGACATGGTGTGTCTCCCAAACTTTTTTCTAGCTGGTTTCCCCAAATGCGGTTCTACATTTTTGTACTGTTCAATTATTAAGATGGTTCATATGGATACTCAAAACTTGCATCTAAACTACAACGCTGCAACAAAGGAGCCTCATTTCTGGGTGAGAGCAAGTGCTGTCAAGGATGTGTATGCCCCAAAAGTAGACAATATTGGGAAATACCTTTTAAATTTCCTTCCTAAATTAAACCAAGTTAGAACCCCGAATAGAAATGAAACCTTTTTTATTGATGGCAGTCCGAATATCATGTTCAACTGGCCACGGTTTAGTTCATCAGAGCATGATCTGACTAATTACTGCCTCATTCCATCTGTGTTACCGAACCTGCTTCCACATTCCAAGTATATTGTTATCATGAGAAACCCGATTGATATGGTGTACTCAGCTTTTTGGTTTTCATGCACGACCAAGATTAGACATATTCCCATGGATGTGCAGCTCAGAGGTCCAAACTTGTTCCATGACAGAATCATTGCTAAAATAACTTTGTTCAATGAGTGTATGAAGGATAGATCTGTACCATCTATAGACCACACATGTGTCCTTGACAGCAAACATAACTATAGCTCCTGTACCATGAAGAGAATGCACCTGTTGGATAAGTGTGTGCACCACATCACCTTCAACTTATTCTCTCCTGAACTTCCTAAATGTGGACGTACCAGAATAGCTATGGGTATGTACTTTGTTCATATACGAAAGTGGTTGAGTGTAGTTGCAAAAGATCGTTTCATTTTTTTGACTTTGGAAGATTTGTCTAAAAACACTACTCAGGTGATGTCCAATATTCTCAGTGAACTTGGACTGAGAATAACGTCTGACTATACGAGATATTCTGACATAGCCAAGCAATCTTGCAGCACTAATTCTCAAAGTAGTGTGAATTACAAGCACGACCACAGGCTACAGATGAGAGCTGATACCAGGACCATGTTGGACATATTCTATCACCCATTCAATCAACAGTTGGGTGACTTGTTGAACTGGACAATCCCTTGGTTAAGTTAATAGCATATATATGTGACTATGTTTTCATTTATGCTTGCTAAAAGAATTTGTTATATTTGGTACACACTTTTCTGCTCTATTGCATGCATACCCACCCACGCACACATTTACACATTTTTACACATTGCCACACATATATAGGCAACAAATACAAATATACTGGATAACCAGTGTTCCAAAATAGAATATATACTTCTAATGTATTTTTTAGCAAGAACAAAAACAGATGATCAAGTGGAATCTGTGACGGATTGTGTGTGTGCATGCATGCCTGCTGTGGGGAATTTCATGGTGAACCTCATTGTGGTATTCCCTAATTACTTAGCTATGGCCTTGCTGATTGCAAGACTTGGGACGGATGGACTGGCATTCATACTTTTCAATTCATATCTTTAAAAGATCAGAAAAAAATCTTACTATAATGGAGCTGATGCATTTATATATATATATATATATATATATATAATCAAAAAATGGATCTTAAATCCAATAAACTTTTGAATGGAACCAAGTCAGGCAAATCTGAAGACATATTTGGACTCACTGCACTCATACAGATGTCATTAAATCAAGAAATTCCTGCAATGGTGACTTCTTCAATCTTTGGCATTTTGCATGCCATCATCAAATGTAAGTACAATAGCAACCATTAAAATAAATCAACTTTTCTCTCCCCCCCCCCCCCCCCCCCCCCCCAAAAAAAAAAATTAATAATAATAGATTTTAAAAAAGTGGCCCTTTCATAAAAAATAAAAAAAAGTGAATAAATTTATCAAAGAGGAAAAAAAGGCAACAGGTGTTGTGATAAAAACAAACAAGCATCCTCCCATGACAAGACACTCTACAAAAAGGACCAACATTTAGAAATTCACTGCTCTCAAGCAAGTAAGCAATAAATTTAACCAACAAAAATATGAATAAATATATCAAAGAGAAAAAAAATCAACAGGCATTGAGATAAAAATAAACAAGCGTCCCTTGCATGACAAGATGCTCTACAAAACAGACCAACATTTAGAAATTCACCACTATCAAGCAAGTTCCCCAAGAGTAATCTCCTAAAAAATAGTGAGTTGTATACCACATAACCAACATTTATTGAACCAGAAAAACAAACTTAACCAAATGGTATGGTCCAATGCATTCCTTAGAATTTCTATTCTACTCACACCTACACAAGAAATTTGGTGCAGAAAAAATAATTCTCAGTTGGAATAAAGTAAGTTGTACACATCTTAACTAATATTTATTGAATCATAGACAAATTCACCTATTTGAAAAAAACCTATTTGACTTCAAGCATTCATTTACATTTCCATACAACTCCACACACATTCTTAACACCTAGCAAATTAACTATTAACAACCTGCAGCAGCAGCAGTTATCCACCAGATCTAGCACTTAAAACCACACCATGTAATTTCTACTACCAATGGATATAAAAACCAACCAACCTACAAGCACATTCACCCTTAAGAAATATATCATTAGCAAAAAAAAAAAAACACCTACAACATACACAACTGCAATGAATGCATACAATTAGATTATATATATATTTTTAAAAACCCTTTAATTATAGAAAAATACATTAATCCTACATTTCATTGAACTAATCAATTCAACCACACATCTATCAATGAAACAGACCAAATCATTCCTTCCAAACTACATCTTCAAGCAAACATCAAGGACAACGAAGGTATGCCATAAAACCGCATACTGATACCTTAACAAAATTTGACCATTGCACATGCACTACACATACACATGCCCAAAAAAAGAGGAAGTTACCAACAAAAAAAAGAAGTAAGTCACCAAGGTCGGCTAACATCAAAAGGCAAGAGAAGCGGGCTGAATAAAACCATGCAACAGAGTTTCTTCACAGTCTTGAGCCACCACCACCAAAACTATGCAATGGTACCCACCTCCTTTGCCATTGCCTGCTACCCCATGTAATTGAGGCTATTATTATGGCTAGCAAATATGCCAGTGAATCAGTATTCATTCTAAGAATACCTCTCATCCCCAATGGAGATGACTACCAGTGAAATTGAAAAGATTGCAATTCCCTGTTAGGCTAAACTGTGCAATGACCATCAACAAGTCACAGGGACAGAGCCTTAAGGTTGTTGGCCTCAATCTAGACACACCTGTTCTTTCACTTGGCCAACTATATGTAGGTTGCTTAAGAGTAGGCAACCCAAAAAACCTATTTCATTTAACTCCTGGAGGAAAGGCAATGAATGTAGTTCATTCTGAGGCACTATTCAACTGAAATGGTCTAGGGTAAACTTGCTTCAGCATTAGAAGACGAATCATGTCCAGCCATCCTTTCCTGTACTTGTTAAATGCTTATTATAAACTTGATTTGATTTTGATATGAGATCATATTTGAAATTGGTGATTTTGATCTGATTTGAAATCACTTCTTTAAAAATAATTTGAGTTGAAATCAAAATTTTATAGATTTTCTAGTAGTCTGTAACCAAGTGCATAGGAAGCTGAGGGCCACATTGAAGCTAATGATGCTGCCCACCAGTACCACATGCCCTATTTGTCAGCTACTATGTAACTATACATGATTGCTTTTAAATAATCAAGTATACTTTTAGTATATAGATTGCAGTTATGCATATACCATTCTGTAAAATGATATTATTGGACAGTTATTATTTCAGTGTTGCTCTCCCTTATTTACACTAGCTCTTTTAAGTCTTATATATGAAGCATATGATTACTTTTCTGGGGATGTCTAAAAAAAAAACAATTGATTTTTTTAAAAAAGCTTTGGCATGATAATTTTTCATAATGAAGTGTATCTGCACACTTGGAGGTGAGATAGCAAGCTTTCATCGTTGTGCATGTACATGGCAATGCATAAGGTCCAGTTTTTGTTTATTGATTAGATTTAGACTTTTCTTTTCCCTCAAGTTCAATCTTTATGCTTTTTTTAGTCTCCTGCTAGTTCCATTTTATCTTGTCCTAGGTTCTGTTGAAATAGTTGTAGGAAATTAACTTGAATATCTGAACTGATCTTGTAAAGATGTGGCCAGGCAAGTCTATTTTCAAACCTCGAACCAAAACGTGTGGGAAGCACTAATAGATATCATCCTAACATTGAGTTACATGAAGACTTCATTTGGCAAGGAAAAGTTAAATTGAAATAAACAGAAAAAGAAAAATTAACATGAGGTGAGAGCAGAAGAGTTCTACTGAAATCCAAAGTCTGAAATACAATTGATTTCACATATCATGAATATGCTAATAAGTTCAATATTCAACCACATGCTTAGAAATCAGTGACACCATTCAATCCTCTCTCCTTGAAGTATCTGTGTTTTTTCTTTGGTTGGGATGGCTTAGAAAAAAAGCTGCTTATCTTTGAGCAACCCACAGATGCTTCACATTCGTTGTCATCTTCCCTGCATACAATGAGAGGAGGCATAATATATCTTCATTTCAACCCATAAAAGTACAGCCTTTGACACTGGCATTTAAGCATGATCACTGGTTGGTGACAGATTATTGGTAAAGGTAATAATTAGTGAATGCTTATACTACTCTTTGGTGTTTCACCTATGCTGACATAAAGAGAGTGAGTTCCATGCAGTAGTTTACCACCTCCACTACCTTTGAACACTACTCCCTCCCTAATAAATCACTGACACCTAAACTCAGCAGTTCTCCCTTTATTAATGTAAATATTAACATAATGTTTACAAGAAAGAATATTTACTGTTTAGCAATTGTGCTATTAGATAATAATAGCTCAGATCTCAGAATTAGTGTAAAGCTTAAGTACTATATAATATAATCCAAGTGATGACCACTTCATTGTCATACCATTCCACTTGCATGGCTCTGGACTCCAATATTTGCCTGCAGGTGGACCAACTGAACCTGACTAATGTTGGGTAGCCAAACACCTCGTCCATGTTACTCTCCAGCCACGCCTTGGTCTGAGGGTCTGTCCAAAGGGGAGGGAGGGAGGAAGGGAGGGGAAAACAAGAGCAGCCACTATAAGAGGGTAAGTTTCTGGAATACAGACATAGAGTGGCCACTAGGTGAATACAGAGTGGCCGCTAGGTGAATATAGAATGGTTGTTAGGTGAAGTGGCCGCTAGGTGAATATAGAGTAGCCAGTAGGTGAATATAGAGTGGCCACTAGGTGAATATAGAGTGGCAGTGAGATTGTCAAAAGGGAAGCAAGATTACATTAAGTGGATATGGATTAGTTACCTTTCTTCATTCTTTCCAACTAAATCTTTTGCTCCAAAAAGTAAAGGAACAAGAAAGTGTCATTAACCAATTAAGGCTCTAAACAAGGCACAAACACTCACATAAGTGTCTTACATCCCTAAATCACTGCCTCCAAACTCTATTTCCACTAGTACTTTAAAAAATAGATTATTAGGAGTAAATAATAGAACTATTTCCTCTTGTAAAATGAAAAGAACCAAAAACAAGCCTGAAATGTATCAAGCATAACCCACTCGCATATTTGCGAATTTCCCATATTTTGCATATATGAGGAAGTGTCACAAGAAGAAGAAGAAAAAAGGGATAAAAAGGGGGGAGAAAAGGGGAAAAGAAAAAAAAAGGGGGGGGGGGGGGGAACAAACGAACTGGAGACCAGGGATTGAACCTGCAACCTCAGCACTGGAAAATCTGAGGAAGCGGCACAAGAACAACAGCAAAAACAACAAAGTAATTTTAAGACCCTGTGAGCTCCAGTAGCTCACGGGTAAAAAAATAACAACAAAAAAAAAGAAAAAAAAGAAAAAAAGAAAAAAAAAGAGGCTCTATATAGCATGGAAGCAAGTGTAGTGTACTCCCTCATCAAGTGTAATAGGAGTACAATGAGGTTGTGTTGTGAAGTATAATTGAAGCAGTGATTGGGCATGCTCCTCCCCCACTCCTTCCTCTTGAAACATGTCAGCTGTTATGGTACCTGAAGGATAGCCGGAGCCAAGTCCCACTTTGTCACAACCACCCTCCACAAAGGACCAGTTCTTCATGCAAGCATCTCGAACCACCTACCAAGAAGATGAAAGCGCACACAGACAGACAGACAAACACAATGAAATCATTTTAATGACGTAACAGTAAAGAAAAATACATACAGCATGTGAAATAAACCTAGATAATGGTAGGAAAAAATAGATGGAGGGACCATATGCTTAGTTGGTGCTCACAACACACACACACACTGAATCAACAAAACACAACCTACTAGGAGGAGGACAATCAACACACCAACACATCCCACGATACACATTTGGGTTATGAGGACCACATGGAACAATTGCAATACTTGTGCCACTGCTCCAGCTCTTTCCTTCATCCAATCATTGGAGAAGTGATTATACGTCATGCCACAATGCATTGTTAATCCAAAATGAAGGGACTAAAAAAAAAAAGTTTTTTAAACAACAAGAGATAAGAAATAATGTTCTGATTTTGCTTTGTTTAACTATTCTGACATCATGGCCACTATGATTCCCATGGTTGCAGCCAACAAATGTAGCAGCAGTATGGATAATGGCATATTGGCACCTTGGCACAGATGCTGGCCGCACTGACTATAGGATACAGAGAGTCGGCCTTCTTAGCAACAGTGACTCGCAGCTGTGGGAATATCTTGTGGAGCATGTCCTGGTACTTGGCTGGGTCTCCCACTGTATCCACGTACACCTAGCAACACAGCAACAGCAACATTGAGTATGCATCACCTAGCAACATAGTAACAATAACATAGAGTATGCACCACCACATCTCCCAACAAATACTTCATGTGATCAATCATATTCATTGAGCAGGGAACATCTCCATCCCTGACATACGCACTGCACTCATAAAACGGCAATGTCTCTGTGTCCTACATAATTCACACATGCAATGAAGCACTTTGCATAATGAATTATTGAACATGTTCCAATAGCAACCAAAGTTAATTGTGATTCTGTATGTGCAATTAGTTGTTATATTGAGCCATTTGCTTACAATTTGTCTGCCTCTAACTGCTGGAGGAATCGAGCCCACAGACTATCAGGTATTGCTACCTTGGCAGATACGTGGCAAGTTTAACGAAAATTGGAGATAGAAAATAGCTTTTTCTAAATCTATTTCAATCACACTTTGTATTTGCTTCAATTCTTTCAGAGATGCAATAATATACTCCCTACTCCTACACTGAGAAGAAAGATCCCCCTCCCCTTCCCTCTCCCTCTGCAGCGTGTGGGTGTTGGGCTAGTGGTGATAGTTATGCTTGACAATGAAAGGTGCATGGTGGTAGTGGCTAGCTACTTTCAGCAAGAGAGATCTTCTATTGCAATTAGGATTGCATGAAGCAGTTCTCCTTGACACATGGCACATGTATAGGTGAGTGTCATTTTACCAAGTCCGCACTAAATCCTGATACCATATTTGATGTGATATTTACGTAAGACTCACCCTCACACACACACACACGCACGCACACACATCACACCCACAGACAGTACGTACATACAAACATACATAAGCACGCACACACACGTTCATGCACACAATCACACACAATATTGTGTTATTGCAGCAAGATAGTGACTGTATTGTAGAGTGGATGTACAAACCTCCTTCAGGTTGACACCATCTGCCAGCACCTTGCGGATCAGTCCAATGGCGGAGTCATAGGACAGAGCATTCAGGTTGTACTTGGAACTGAAACACAACAGAGAAGATGGCGGGAGGAGAGGGGGGAGAGAGGAAAGGGAGGGGGAAGATGAAATCAGAGAAAATGGTGGTGACAACCATCGTAAACCCCATACATTTCATCCTAGTATGATAATGTTGGTTCAGTTTACCTCCATGAGTTATTTGCAACTGATTTCAACCAGCCACAAATCAATGTGAAGCATTATGGTGGGTCCTGTCTGATAAAACTACCCTCAATCCACATTGGGCTAATGTATCTCCATAGCGCTATAGTCAACCTGCTTCAATCCAATATGATGTTGATCCCAAGTGTCCCCATATCCTTGCACTGGCTAACTTCAACCTTCCTCAAACCAATGTGACATCAATTTCAAGTGCATCCCTACAGATCTACATCTCAGCCTATTTGAAGCTGCCTCAGCCCAGGGCAATGTCGATGTGGCATCTGCCACAACTGATGGTGATGATGCTGGTGGTGATGGTGATGGTGATGGTGGGGGTACACATTCACACTGTATGTATGCACGCACGCACGCACGCACGCACGTACGTATGTATGTATGTATGTATGTATGTATGTATGTATGTATGTATGTATGTATGTATGTATGTATGTATGTATGTAGGTCTGTCTGTCTGTCTGTATGCATGCATGTATGTATGTATGCATGCATGTATGGTATGTATGTATGTATGTATGTATGTATGTATGTATGTATGTATGTATGTATGTATGTATGTATGTATACCTACATATGAATTGTAAACAAATAAAGAGATAGTGGGTGGTACACTGTTCCCCTTGAAAGAGAAATGGAAGTGGATTGCTTCATATGAATTAGCTAGCGAAGTCCCAGTCATGCAAATGCACAAATATTGATTTGCTACTCATGTGAACATATTCATGAGTTTCAGAACTAAATAGGAAGACTTGAGCATATGCTATAGTTAGTTGCATCTGGCTTTGTTGCTCCGGGAGAGAGTGTTGTGGGTGAGAAGATCTTCCACTGCACAATGATATGCAGGTGAACATCAGTAATGCCAATTAATGTACATGTACATGTAGTGCCACATTCTGGTTGCTTGCTTTGTGCACTGAGTATACCCCAAACAGTAGAATACTACATGTGCACAGCACATGGCAGCTGACATCTTATCATACAACATCATCTATACACCATTGCACGATCCCTAACCTTGCAGCATCTATAACCAAATGTCATCTATCTCTCTTGCCTGGTCCGATTAGAAACTGAGCTAAGCTGGTTGAATGGATTACCATTAATATGACATTATTAGTTATGAAAACAGCTGCATAAAAACCTAGTTGCACACATGGTTAGCTGCCTAGGTGTTGCACACTAGTAACCTATAATCTCTTCATGCATGGTTGCCATGGCTACACCCAACAACTCTACATGTCCTCACATCTGCAGCATGGAGTTGGAGATGAAATTTGGAGACAGAATGTCCACCTTCCAGCCGAGCAGCTGCTGGTGTGAGGCTATGGCTGAGAACAATTCTTCTCGTTTCTCCTCAGATAGGACCTTGGAATCTTAGGCAGAGCAAAAAAAAAAAAATATATATATATATATATATATATATGTGTATATATATATTATATATATGTATATATATACATTCACGTTAATGCTAGTATGAGAGAGTCATATGAATTTATGTTTATATATGTACTTAACTCCACCATAATTCGCAAAAAAAACTATCAAAATTATAGCCAGTATTGCAACCTCAAAGTGGGAATTCACCATAAATGGAACAAAATTTTTCTGTATCTTATAATGAAGCTAAAAATGGACAAATAGAATATTTCCTTTGGGGATATAAATAGCTGCTGTGGTCAATCTTACCTGCTACACCTAATTCCTTCACCTCCATTCTTTTGGACAGGGGACAGAAAGCTGTACCGTACACCATAGGACCTAATATAGTAATTAGGCAGAGAATGTGAACTTCAACTACAGAAAAAATTAGAGTACATGCAATAACATGTATTGCAATCATGGAGCACATGTAGATGACATTATCATCAAGGAACACATTGCAAGCATTGCGATTTTTGACCACATGTATATTTGGTGAGAGCAAATGAGAAAAAGAATTTATGTTTACATACATCACAAGGTAATCTTTATTTCAAATGGAAATTTTTTACAGACACATACTTAGTTGGGAATTTTTCTAGGAAATCTCCGGGGGGGGGGGGGAAATGAAGAAAATAAAATATAAGGGAGGGGGGCAAGCCACCACTCAAATGGAAGTTAACACTACTAGCAGGCAATCGTGACCTCAGGCCACGAATGCTAACCAGGACCACCTTTGGGTGGCTATAGTCACATACTGCATACAAATAAAAGCATTTGCATTGAACTATTTTCTTCAGTTTTAGTAGGAAAGATCTTGCCACAATTTGAGCAGACAAATATAATACTGTGGGTATTTTAATTTATATGTAAACACAATAGTCCATGAAAGTGTCTGAGTTATCTTGAAGTATGATTAAGCACCATGATTTCTAAGTTGTTCATTTTAACTGCTGTAAAGCCTGCTGGTCTACAAGTGGAAATTATTTTTTTATCATTGACCATTTGGTCCTGGAGTCCCAGTTGGCCAGTGTACAGCCATAAAATCATGGGATATATGGTTATGGAGGCCACCGAGGCCATTGATGACCTCTGTTTGTCCAGAAATGGCCACCAGTGAGTGTTACAGTAGTAAAATCGAGCATTTTGGCCTCTAGAAGCCCACAAACCACTCAATATAAGGTTTTTGGCATCGACAAGTCCATTGCTGATATCAGTTTGTCCGAAAATGGCCACGAGGGGTGATTATAGCAGTAAAACCGGCCATTTTGGCCTCCAAACAACCGTATATAATGTTTTTGGGGTTAGCCATTTTAAGTGGAGAAGTATCTCTGGGACATTGTAGTTCACTGCAGGTTCCATGAGGACAATTTCTTTTTGTTGTCCTTTGTGAGACATTCTTTAGCAAATGGTTAATGGTTAGTAATTTTAATTAAATTTTTTTAAAAATATTAATTTTTTTTTCTTCGGTTGCATAAAATCATTTTATGGTTAATTGAAGCATTGCTTGCTAAGTGAGAGTACTCGGAAAACCACCTTCCCTTTTTTAACACTTTTTCGTGCCACTGTCACTACACCTCACTCTCAAACCTCCTCCCTCCCAAAATTTTGTTATTTAAAGCACACAAAGAGATCCACCTTTTTAGCACACATCTACTATTATGGGGAGTATGGTTCAGAATTTATCAGCGTTTGAAGTTCAGGCTCAAAATTTAACTGTAAGGTCCTCCTTAAATCTCCAAGGGGGGACTAAAGAAATTTAAAAAAAGGGGGGGGGGGGGTTAAGTCCAAAGAGGGGGAGTGAGTGGCCCCCTGTCACCACCTTAAAAAACCCCTGATCAACCTCGAGGCCATTGGTTTCTATAATTGGAAGGCCTCGGCCTCAAGGCCTTTTGAAATTTATAGTGTGCACACGCAACTAAACCGTTCAACAGATAGCACAGTGGACCAACTGTAAACATAAACCATGCTTGGTTGGAGTATAAAAAAAAAGAAGAATATTTTTGGCCACATGGAATTGAGTTTACATAATTGATTAACCTTTATTCAAATAGGTTAGGATCATCACCAGATTAAAGAGGACTAGAGAGTATGGAAAAAATTTTATCTCCATGGGGGACTCTTTTCTGCATCCAACATTGCCTTCAACATCACTGCAGTGGAACCTCTGACTAGCAGACATGTTGGGACCCACCCATTGTCCTTTGCAGAGAGATTGTCCTCTATAGGAGGTCATACCAAGATTAACCACTAAATATCTATTAATGCCAGAGTTATGTATCTACAACTAATTGGATCTACTTAATATTATCATGTGTAGCATATACAAGGACCATCTCCTTTTACTGTAATGAAAAGGAGAAGAAGAAAAAACAACAAAGGCAGTGATTAGGAAAGTAGAATTAGACAATAATTGAGACTCCAATATATACTTAAATATTAAATAATAATAGTGAAAAAAAAAATTTTTTTTTTAATTCCTAAGAAACCATGGCCTGTGTCTCCCAAGCTGTGAGGGATCCTGGATTGGGCAAATTTTTTTTTCTTTTCTCCTTTTCTATTCCCCTCCCCTCCCCAATTATCCTTCCTTTCACATTTCTTGCTTCCCTCTTTTCTTCTTCCAAAAATCAATTTATATTAATACATAATAATAAAAACCTGTAGCTACATCCTTTCAATTTTGGACCTGGAAAAGCGCAATAAAAGTAACTTCCATTTAATAAGTATCCAGGTTAGTTTCAAATAATTATACTGGCCAACTGCACACACCTCAATATGGCACGCACACTAACCGAGTACAGGCCCTCGGCCAGCTTCATCAATGCCCATGCAGCATTCCTCTAGCCGGCAACATTCTGGCACAGCCGGGTCAAAGCGGTGGGAACGTAGGGTATCCTTCAGGAAGGAAGATAAGTCCACCAAATCAGTGGAGTCCCGCTCAGGCTCCTTAGAACCCTCCCCTAGATCCATGATTCTGTAATGTTCCAATTTTGAAGTTCCTTTACCTGTTGCAAAATTTTTGTCACTAATTTGTGCGGTGGAAAAATTCTGGTTGTGGATGTGGCCAACAACATCATCATGTATATTAATTTCTATTGTATTCTTCACCAAGAGAGGGAGGGGAAGAGAGAGAGAAAAGGGTGGGTATTTCACCTTTAGTCCTGATTGTATACCCCTGATATTAAAAATTATCTGCAAATTTCTATACACAAACTGAGTGATAAATTGCAAATACACAATTCATCTGGTTAAACCATTCATTTTATTTTCCAACAGGAAAGTGTCTTCTCTAGTAATTGAATTTGAAGTCTTCTGCAATGTTGACTTTTACACAAGACAGCCAGTTAAAAAAGAAAATAATTTTCTTGCTCTTGATATTGTGCAGCTAAAGTATCTTGAATCTACAGTAGCTTTATTTTTATTTATATATTTTTTTTAATTAATTTTTTTTTTTTTTTTTTTTTTTTTTTTTTTTTTTTTTTAATGCTCTGGGACGAATTCTGCTGAGATTTAGGATAGTTAAATAAATAATTTTCTGATGTTAACCAACATGGTTCCACAATATTTTTGAGTACCAAAAGAATAAATTTAAAAGGAAACCTGATTACAAATCAGTGAATTTGACTGCACACCGATTTTGAATTTATTGGATTTTTTTTTATCTGGATAGAAATAAAAAATTTGGTTAAAGTGTGTAAACTGGCTTCCAAAAGGTATAAAAATAAGTTCATATAGGATTGGTTACAGTTGCATAACGTTTAAAAGAAAAGGTTGTATTCAGCTAGATCTCAAATAGAGGTCCAGAACAGAACAAAACAAAACAACACAAGGCAATGACAATATTAATAGGACTAGGTAAAGTGTCTGGGTGACCTATACTTAAGTGACCTAGATGATAAAAAACCCAACAAGCATTAGTGGTTTCATAACCGCCATGAAAATGAATAAACAGAACCAGACTTATCATGGCTTCTAAAGCTTGGCATTGCGTATTATCTATTTCTACTCCATTACTACTAGTATGACAAAATATATATATAATAAATTTTTTAAAAAATAATAATAATAAAAATAAATAAATAAATAAATTAATTAATTTAAAAAAAAGAAAGAAGCAATAACATGACGGAAATTTCCAGCCAAAAACCCACTCACTTATGATTTAACATTTTGACTTGACAATAACTTAAACACAGGTTAAAAAAAAAAATAAATAAATAAATTTAAGAATTTGAAAAGGGGGGGGGGGGGGGAACTCAACCATGACCCAGAGTTGAACTGGGGACCTTAGCACTGATTGGAGGAAGTTTCATAAGAACAAGATTCCCAAGAAAGTAGCATTTAGACTCCACAAACTAATGAATTTGAAGGTAAAAATAGACTGGGATAGTAGTGACTGCCTACCCAATCAGCTTACCAGCTGAGCTGTTCAAACAATAGCTACTTATATGGCTACATTTTCACCTATCATGTATAAATTAAATCAACAAAAATCTACTTTCTTGTCTTGTTTGGTATTCTCTCCATATCTTCATTTTACCAATTTTAATAAATCAATATATATATATATGTATATATATATGTGTGTATATATATATGTGTGTATATATATATGTGTGTATATATATATGTGTGTATATATATATATATATATATATGGTGCAGAACAATGTGATGAGATTAAAAGCATTAGTCTGCCATCTTAAGAAAGGGGTTGAACAAGTCCTTCAACTGTTGTTGTCTGTTATTGACACATCCCAAATAGCTGTTGGCAATGAAAGTGAGAGGTTGACCACACCGTAAACCTATCTCATCAGAAGCTACAAGGCCATCATTCCACATAAGATCAAAACCTCCCACACGTTTCTCATTGCCTGCTAGCCTTGCCTCCATGTCAACTATGTGCAGCATGTCTTCCAGCAGACCCACCTTGAGTTCATAATCTGTTGGACTACTGGCTGTGAGGCTTGGAGAAGCATTCACCTCAATGACCCAAGGCTTCAGGTTTGAATCAAACATTATGTCAAATCCATACATCTCGAAACAATGCTTGTCGTTGATAATGATACGCTGCACACTCTGCAAGCTCTTGATGAATATCTCATCTACCTGTTGGAACAATTGCTGCACCACCTCTGGGCCGTGCTTGGCCATCAAGTACAGTCTTAACTGTTGCAGAGACCATTTGCAACCTTTTTCTGGGTCATAGTCAGCAGCCGTTTTCTGTATTGCTACGTTGGTAAGATGAACAAATGTATCACTGATAGAATCAAGGGAGAAGCGAGTATTGGAGAAGCGAGCGAAGCCACTACGATAGAGCCACACTTTTAATGGGATGTAGGAAGTGACCAAGACATACACACGAATGTCAAACTTCTTTCCTCCAATTAGGTATGGATTCTCAATATACCGCTGGACTACATAGGTCTCTGGTATTTCTTTGTCAATTTTATCCTCATCACGATGGAAAACATTTTCTTTCTTCCAGTCATGAATGTCCTTGAGTTTTCTGAAGAGAAAAATACCTTTTCCCTGGGCCTTGCCTGCAGGCTTCATAATCCAAACGGTCCCTGGTGAGCGCTTAAATTCCTCCACAAAAATATGGTACTCTGAGGGAAGCTCATATGTTGTAGGAAAGAAGTCACACTTGCAAGCTTCTAGCTTGGATTCCTTTTCCAGCTGTTTCTTCAATCTCTTCAAATTTTTTGCCAGTAGATTTTTTCTTGAGAGTTCATAGTGATTTCGAAAGTGGCAGACCTTCTGGTGCTCTTCTAAATAGATATGGTCAAAGTGCTCCCTCATCCATCCAACATCGCACCAATAGAAGTCCCAGTCTGCATCATCCTGTACTTCTACCCAGTCTTTGGACTTCAGCACATCTCCAATGGTGTTCCGTAAACATGTCTTATATCTAATGGGTCGATCTTCTCTGCTTTGCCTGGCCCTAACTCTTGCTCTGTGAACACATACGATACCTGATGTGGTAACGGTGGTGCTTCTGTCCTCCTTAGGCACAGTGGTAACCTTCTGTTCTCTTTTCACCGCCATGTTTAGGTTACTATGTTGCCCTGGTAACGGATATACTGACTCACCGGGCACGAATAGGTGGGCTACGTCTAGCATTCACAATCAAATTTAAAGCTTAACTTTATGTGATGTGTTTGGGGGGGGGGGGGGGGGGGGGGGAAAGAAAGAAGCAGTCTCCATGATTTAGGCAAAATATGGAAATTTCTTAGTGTCCTGGTCAAAAACAGTAATAAAAAAAAATTATTGCTCGATTCACCACCAAAAAAGTGAAATTTTTGGTTACCTGAATCTTGAATGATTAGAACAGGTTTGTTCAGAACCTGCCTTGAAAGATGCAAAATCTACATAATTTTGACCAGGATTCAAGAACTGCATAATTTGTTCAACTTCTTTAACCAGAGCATTGAACAGAGTTGTTTGACCTGTGCTGTTGTTTCATCCAGTATGTACAGCAAGAGTGGACAGTGTACACTCATTTGTCTATTAACTCACTATTTGGTACAAATTTTACTGACCAGATCAATAATCCCATCACCATAAGGAGCAGGAATGATAACACAGGAGAGAGAGGGATAACACAGGGGAGGGGGGGGGGGGGGATAACACAGGGGAGGGAGGGAGGGATAACACAGGAGAGGGAGGGATAACACAGGAGAGGGAGGGATAACACAGGAGAGGGAGGGATAACACAGGAGAGGGAGGGATAACACAGGAGAGGGAGGGATAACACAGGAGAGGGAGGGATAACACAGGAAAGGGAAATAACTCATGACAGCACCACCGAGGTACACATACCACACAATTTGTCAACATTCATAAAAGAAAAAAAAAAAGAAAAAAGAATGCATGATCAATTTAATATTGCTTAAACTTTAGTTATTTTAATTTTTGTTCTTCTTTCTTTTCTCTTTATCAGTTCAGCAAGAAGTTCTTCTGCCTGTACTTGGCTGGAGAGAAGTAAGATGTGACCACCACACGATTAGCAAACTTCCTGCCAGCCAAGGCACTGTTCGCCTTGCATGCTTCTTCCTTGCTACCAAACTCAATGAAAATCTGCACCAACAAAAATTATATGCATCATAATCTATATTTATAAATGTGAAAAGGTGCGTGTGTGTGCGTGTGCGTGCGTGTGTGTGTGCGCGCACGCTCATTTAAGACCCTTGGGGTGTGTGTTTCCAGGTAAACTTACAAGTTCTGTTTTTCACTTTTGTTTGCACATAACAAAAACATGAAGAAGTGGTTTTTGTTTCCATTTCTGAGTGATAAATAATTGCAATCTTAACTACTGTAAACACTTGTTCAGCGAACGAATGATACAGGCACTTGGTAGATGGAGTGAAGAAAGAGAGAGACATCTACTTCCACTCTGTTTGTTGTTGTTTTAATTAAACACTCTAGACTTTGTTTTCTCTCTTCTCTGGACACACATGGAACACACATTGCTACAGAACATATATACTATTTTTTTGTTCAGCTATAAGGAATTTATTGTAGGCACTTCAAGAGTTCATTTAGAAGGTCAGACATATCCTTACTCCCTTCATGCTCAGTCCTTCTTGTAGTTATTGTTGACCAAGGGATGAAATGCAGTGTCACAAAAATTCATTTGACAAGGTAAAAGATAACATTTTACAGGACATAGAACCAATTAATCACCTTTCCGACTCCGGGCACAGGCAGCTGTCCCATGGGGCGTGGAATCTCCAGGCTGGTCACTCGACCATACCGATTGCATTCATCACGCACATCCTCATATATACCTACACACACACACACACACCAGTCAAGAGTGGGTCAGAGGTGCAGACAATAAACATCATTGCTGTCACAGGATTGATCCAAGAGGGACCATCCCTCAGCTCCACACAAGATAAGCCTCAATGACTCACTCTCAAACTCTTCGTCATCTTCGAGCTCCTCGATACTGACCATGTTCATGAGACACAGGACCTCGGTCACATCCTGACTGACAGGCTGCACCACCAGGCCGGGGATGTTAATAGGCAGCACAGGGACGACCCCCATGAGGGACCCACTTCCTCCCATGGCTTGATCCATCAAGGAATTCTTGGACCCAACGCTGGCTCGCTGCACCACCAGTTTCTTGTCCCCCAACTGCATGCCATTCAGACCCGAGATAGCCTGGGGGGGGGGGGGGGGAGAAGAGAGGGTAAGGATTAAGGATGAGGTCAGTTATAAACTAGCTAGAATGGACATGCATGTATGCAACCAGGAACTGACAGAACCCTTGCACAAACAACTACCAAAGGGCGTATTTAGTTCATTTTGAATTCATATTTGGTATGGATACCACACAACCAGAAATGTCTGTCTGTCAAAGTAATCGATGATTATAAGGTAGTAAACAGCTGTAAAATCCACCCCCCCCAACTGAGACTTCTGAGCTACTCTTTCTGTCTCAATATAGAAGAGCAAATAAAATTAATTGCAACCAAAAAAAAACAACACACACACACCACTTCCCTCCATTCTTGCCTTGTATATCATACGCAACAATATTGAAATTATATTGGATGATAGATGGCAGTCTTGCCCAACTATGAGAGTCGGATTTACTTCTTGCTATTAAATAGAAATGGAAGCTGGACATCGTGATGGTTGCACTTACAATGTCAGTGACCTCATGCACGACATATTCAAAGAAGCAGTAGCCTTTGGAGAAGGTGGTACCACTGTCTTTGACCAGGTTGAACGCACGCAATTCTCCAAAGGAAGAAAGCAGTTCCTTCACCTGTTGTAGGAGGAGATGGGGAGGGAGTGTGTAACAACAGATAGCTACTATCACAATATATCAATAAACAACTCAACACTACTACAAAAACATCACAAACAACAAAAGCTATGGACAGCATGTCCCATATCAATAAGCTGCTATTCTCACCTGGTGAAGCAGTAGCAACATGAATACACATGCACGCATACAAACACAGACAGATAGATACAGACACACACACCATTCAACATGTCTGTCTCTCTGCTCTGGTTGGTGAGCAAGAGTAACTAGATAGTGTGTGCGCACAAACACACAAGGGGACTCACATGGACATGAGTATAAGCAGCTCAGAATTTGTGTAGCCACGTACCACAGACCAGCGTACTGGGACCTAAACAAGTATCCACCTACACACACCCTGAGGGTTTACGCTGCTAAAAATAGAAACATTTGGCCGATATGCATACATGACATATTTTGTATGATGCTCTTTTTTTTAATTTTTTTAATGTCATCGCCGTTCCTGAGAAAAAATAATGACAAGTTCTCAGACCCTCGGTCACCTAAAGAACTGCAACTGTAATGTGCATTATAAAGAGCGTAGAATCTGCCGTTGCACGGGTAGTAAGCTTGTGTTGGAGATACAGAGTGTCTAACCTGTCCCTGCCAGGGGAAAGAGAACACCGGGAGAGAAAGGAAAGAAAGCAGAAATGTAAAATCACAATGAAGAACTGAGATGTGACCGTGTGGTTTAAGGCTATACCACTCCCACACACACTGCCCCACCAAACACTATGTTGGTTGTCAGGTCATGAGAGTGAAGCCTGACAGGCACTTGGGGCTACTAATACACCAAAGGACCACCTCCTACTGGTGGAACTAAAGTCTAATTTAGTTACAGATGCCCTAAATCTTAAAGACTTATTCAAATTAGTGTTTCATAATTTAAGGTCATCTCTGTACTATACCTCAGCCTAGACCTATTATTAGCTTATGGATGTGATATGTTCAGGACTCTTAACAGTGTGCTGGAGGCACACACATACCTGATCATCGGTCAGATAGGTGGGCAGACCCCCACAGAATATCTTGTGGGGGCCGTCAGATACCACAGTGGACACCACACCTGGGATGTGTGTGGCTCCTGGGATGAGGAAAGGGAGGAGGGAGAGGAAAGGGAGGAGAGAGAGGAAAGGGAGGAGGGAGAGGAAAGGGAGGGGGGAGAGGAAAGGGAGGGGGGAGAGGAAAGGAAGAATGGGAGGGAGGGAGGGAGGGAAGGGAGATGGGAAAGAGGAAGAGTATCAACTGCATGCACAAGTTACACATAAAAATTGTTAAAAAAAAAAAACAACACCCCACAACATTATAAAATTCATCCGTACATCTCTTCGTAAGGTGATACACTGGCATGGGACAACCATCAACTGTTGACAAACATTGTGGTACCACAAGCTCACATCACACTAACCACATGCATGATATTAACACAGCTACATCATTTCTGATAACAGCAATTACCAATATGGAGTGCACTCAAGCACCTCCTAATTAGGTTACATGATAACATCATTGACAGCAGATATAAAAATTGTAAACCACAAAGAAACTTTAGCACATGAATTCCATTATTATTGCTACTATTTCTGACTTGCTCAAGACAGATGAATGGCGCAACATACAGACACATGCACGCGCGCACACACCACACCTGCACGCAAACACACCACATCCATTCACACCTGTGTGCACATACACCTACACACACCTGTGCGCAAACACACACAACTGATTGCCCACACATTCACTTTCACGCACACACTTTCACGCACACACACTTTCATGCGCACACACCTGCACACAAACACCCACTCACCTTCATGCACACACACACCTGCATGAAAATATACACCTGTGCGCACACTTGCATGCAACACACACCCATACACACCCACACTTGCCTCCTGCAATAGCCCCTGTTGGTCCACCCTCCCCTCCAGAAGTAAACCCGGGGATGGGGGCATAGTCCTTGGGCCTGCGGATCTTTAGAGACTGGCCTTGGAAGTTGATGCCATCAAACGCCATGGCACTGGTGGTCTCCTCCACAGAGCGAAACTGAGAGACAACAGGAAGGGGGAGGAAGGTTGGAGAAAGGAGGAAGAGGGGAGGAGGAGATTACTGTACAGTCCTAAATATTATACTAAGAGCATATAAAAATATCCAAAATGGATGTGTTCAGTTACCATAACAACATCCCAACAGCAAGTGACGTTTGCAAGCAGAACCATAAATCAACTCCCATAATGCCATCCACTCACTTCGCAAAAAGCAAAATTCTTGTCCATGTTGATCTGCACGCACAGGGCCGGATGGCCTGGGGCAGAACACAAGCCAGCCTCCACCATCTTCTCGTTGAAGAACTTGCACATGGCCTCCTCAGCGATGCCAAAGGGGATATTGCCCACATAGAGCCTGCGAGCTTGTCTGGTCATCTGGCTGGCTGCAGGCTGGGGGGCGGGGGGAACAGGGAGGGGGGTGGTGGCCTGTCCAATAGCTGGGGGAGGAGCACCCATGGTGGGAACCTGACCGGCAGCTGCAAGAAAGAGTTTGGGAATGTGAGAAAGAACAATGTAATCAGCTTGCCTTGCCATGTGCAGGAGTTTATCACTCTGCACAAAGACTGTGATCACAGAACAAAGGGCACATCTCCTGCACAATCACACTCCTCCATGCACTATTCAAAAGATACCTCAACTTCCACGTCCCAGAGATAGTTATCCTATAGACAGTAACTCAACCTAGCAACGACCATACAACAGTACCCTACACCATAGATATCCACTGTTTAGGGATTGGAAACACCAATAAAAGATGTACAGGAGTGAGGTCACATCCTTCTTTTATCAGCATTCCAGCTCTAAAATGGCTGTGAACCTTAACTCTTTGCTGTAGCAACTAATTCACTCGGTTAGTAAATCCTTTCTGATCCCTAAAAAGGCAGAAGATTGCATGGGATCCACTTCAATTAGTAGCATCTCTGTACAAACACAGTGGAAACTAAAAAATTCTTGAAGGGTCATTCCTGGCATTTGTATCCTGGATGTGTACAACTAAGCTGATGTAGTGCTTTTTTGTAAGTTTTTAAATGTTTCTATTGATAAAGATTAAAAAAGAAGGTACACTGAGAAATTAAAGGTGGACAGAAAAGACTTGTCAGGTCTTTATGGCATCCCTGATGATCTGTGGCTGGATGATCAGTATGTATTTCATTGACAGCAGAGGGCGTTATATGAAGGGGAAACTGAAAATATGTTAATCTCTTGAAGCATACAACTATTTTTATAATGGCTTACATTTGTACAGATTTCTACCATGAAATCCTTCAACAAGCTTTCAGAAGGCAGCCAAAAATCCTCAGTGGGTCTGGGCTGTGACATTTAAAGAGAGTGTCACGGTAAAAACTACTCATTGCAAATATATGGCAGGGTAACTAAGTCAGAGATATGATGAACATACTCCCATAATTCTATTAAATATATTTGTAACTCAGGCTAAGTGTGCGGTCACATTGCAGCATTGCTTTTAAAGGAGAAAGATGTATGCCCATTGGGATATAACAATACATCATGTACATCTCAAGTGTTGCTGGAGGAATCCAACCTATGAAACTACAGGTTGGCTAGTTAGGGCACACAATTATTCCCAAGATTACATCACATTAATTATTATAAGCAACTCCACTCTAAACCTGTGACATAGAGTTTGTGAAAACAAAGCATAAAAAAATAGAGGAGGAAATGAATCTCGGAACCACACAAAAACAAACGAAGATGTGAATGCACTGGTCCCCAAGGCAGTCCAATGCACCCTGAAAGATGATTTATATCTACTAATGAGTACATAAGTTGTTACCTAATCCTGGTCTCTTACTAGCTCCACTGCAGCAAGAATCGACAAGTGAGGACATAACAGTTGATGACCCATTTCCTAGCCCTTCTCAACCCAACCCCCCCCCCCAGCTAACAATATTCTGCTCCCACTCCAAGTCTGTTGGACATAACCTACACACTGATACCACTCCCTCTCCTACAGACAAGTCACGTTGTGAGTAGTACAAGGCAATTACAGTTGAACAGTGATGCTCTACAGGCCAAGATTAGAGGAGTTTTTCACTCCATTGAAACTTCGACAGAGGATAGCGAGAACATTAAATTACAGTTGAAAAGTGATGCTTTACAGGCAAAGATAGGAGAAGTTTTTCATTCCATTAAAACTTCGAGAGGATAGTGAAAACATCAAAAGGAGCACTCAGAGCCAGAAAGAGAATTCTGTTCACATTGGCATGAGCCAATATGCAAGTGTCTAACTACATGACACTTTGGTTAGAAAAAGTTCCAGTGACCCAGATACGCTTGCTAAGAAGATTATTGTCAAGGAAAGACTTGAGTATAATACCTACGATAAATTGAATGTGAATGTAATGTAAGAGAAGTTTACAGTTTGAAGATGGCCATCTTGTATAATGCTTTTTAGTGTCCACTCGCTGGTCTTGTAATTAATCCATTATATCCATATTTAGGGGCAACCCTTGGTGGTATTCTCACTACGATGTATATAGTGGGGGAAAATCCAGACAATTTATACCACTTAAGTCTCCTTGGTAATTCTTGCAGACCCAGCCTACCCTGTCCTGCCCTGTTATGGCTTGTGAAACCATTTTCTGATAATGGTCAAACCACCTCAGGACCAAAAAATAACAACTATAACCAGAGCAGGGCCAGAATGGTGGTGAAAAATTCCTTTGGGAGACAAAGGGGGAGGTGGTGGTGCCTCCTTAGGGGCTGGATTATGCAACTGGACCATGTGGTTGATGTAATTGCAGCCCGCGTAGCTGTCCACAACATGTGCCACCTCTGTGGAGATGAGTACCTTGACCACTGGACAGAAACTGATGCCGTCTAGTTAGCTTTGACCACCAAACACAAATTCAATCTAATATGGCAGTTTAAACACGCCACAACGCAACATATATTGTTATAAAATACATACTATCACACTTGTTACTTTGATTGTCTTTTAAGACCATCTAATTTTCATTGCCATAGGGGAGTCAATAGCTGTCAAAGGAGTCAGCAATGGGCTGGTAGTTACCAGACTGGAAAGATAAGAAATTTGAAATATATGGGGGAAAAGTTGCAAAGTTGAGGTGGGGATGAACGAGGATGATGTGGTTGGTGAGGAAGATAGTGAGGGGGTTTGAAGTGTGCCCACATGAGGTGCTGCCATCTCTAGGATGAAGATGAACGACATTCCCTGCATGTTTGCCTCAAGCAATCTCTCTTCCTCTCGCAATCAATCTTGTAGGAGCTCTTCACAGAGCTGCTTCATCAGGTGTCTCATGATTTCAAAGATATCAGAGGGCAAGTTTTCTTCTTTTCCTATTCCTAACAGAATGGAAGGTGGTTATTCTGCAGAATGTTGATAATGAATAAAGTCACACCACATCAAGAGAGCTAAGATAGCTACCACTTGCAGAACATTCCTCACCTGAAATTAATGGGTGGTGAGGGGAAGAAAGAAGCACTCTCGACTTTCAGAAAACACTTCCATTTTTTTAATCAGTTAATTAGAATAAAACTACCAATCCAGGTGGATCCAAGGTAATGCATCGTTTGAATGCGTTCTATTCAAATTCAATGTGTGTAGTGTGAACTGGCCATAAAAGGCAGGTGCAGAAAAACAGGTGACTCAAGGGTGTAATCAGTTCAGTGGTATAAAATCCTCCAAGAACTGAGGGTGGAGGGGGTTACAGTTGTCACAGATGGCATATTGGTCGTTGATGTTGAGATTCCTTGCAAACTTGGGAAAACAGACCGAAACACCAAAATGGAACTAATCAAATTAGAAATAATAGCACCTGATCGGTTTTTGTTGTCATTTTCTGCTGGAGGTTTTTGATGATATAATTCCTGGTACAAACCTATTTAGAATTGTGCAAGTACATACACACCACTAGCACAGGAACACTCCAATTGCCTATGACTTCCATCAACAGGAGGGTCAATAAACGTGCAGGAACACAGAGCAAAGGTTAGTGTAACGTGGTGAACACCAAGACAGTTCAAAATTGTATACCTTGGCCCATGTGTTCCAAAAGATCATTAGAAAATGGCATCTATTGGCCCTCCTTTCCATTGGCAGGCAAAGCTTTCAACTTCCTGGAAAATTTGATGCATACCTCAAAGCTGAACCAGTCAAAATTTCTTGGGAACAGAAATTGACTAATTGCCATCAAAGCTGTCAAGCTGTCTGAACCAGAACTAAAACAACATATGAAGTCAGTCCAAACGGTGCTTGCCATGTTCTTGAAAAATATATTGCAGATTACATGCACCAGCATTGTGCTAATATTGATCCTTGTCAGCTTCCTAGACTGGACCGTGACATTGCTTTGATGTTGTTCCTGGATGGAAGAATCCAACACCTCAGCTACTTACTGAGTGGCTCATTTACACTCAATTCCAGCAGAGTGCCGCCAATCCTCATCCATCAGCCTTAAGGGACAACATGCACAGTAGATTTCCACTACTGTCAGCAATGGCTGTAGAGGCTATCTGGACCCCAGCAGCATCAGTGGACGTGAATCAGAATTTCTTCAACTACACATTTGCTCAATAATAGAAGGGAGAACCTTGCTGATGAAAATACAAGTTCCTAAGTAGTTATGCTCTACCACAATGGTGACATTTAGGGACAGTTTGCTATTAAAACTTTTTTGAAATGGAAATTCTTAATTTTTGAAACAAAACACCACGAGATATGAAGGTCTTTGTCTTAGTATAGTTTATTCATATATTATCTATTGTTAGTTTTCTCTTTATCCAGATTCAAAATTCTCCCCCACCCCCTCCCTCTAAGGAAATTTACACTTCCATTCTTCGAATGATATTTTTGTCAAACTTACCCAGGTTGATTCGGATTGAAGTAACTCCATAATATTTCATTAGTGTAAGAAATTACTAATCACAACCAAAATATTCTGCATCAATCCTCTAACTGTTTCTGGATGTTTCACTGCTTTTGAAGTTCTCTCTACCAACCATATGGTTTCCGTGCAAACTCATGCAGTGGTCTTTTTCCTTTTGAATTTATTCTCTCCACACAATGAAAAAAAATTAACAAATGTTCTTGACCTGAGATGATAACCTAACTTTCTTCC
>OZ017783.1:6484544-6507354 GCA_963969325.1 Lycopodina hypogea | reverse complement strand
GCATATATATGAAGTAAAATATAACACTATTAATTACAGTATATCTACCACCTGAGGGCAATGATGCAACACTGGTATCAACAGTGAAAGTGAATATAGCCACAAAAAAAAAACATCATATCCAAACAAACAACAAAAAAAAAGAAAAAGAAAAACAGATATACTTTCATGTTCAGCAAAGCTGATTCACTCCAAGGTCCCCTCCCCCCAGCTAGCACTGGTGAATCCACCACAGTGGGTGGGCAAGTGAGTGTAACCAGAATATAGCACAGCTTCCCACTCTGTCATGCTGATGTACACAGGGGGTATCCCCCCACTAACTTACAGACACATAAAGTTCAAATTCATGTTCCTGTGCAAAACTTCCATGGACAGTCACAGTACTAGGGGAGAAATGCAGAGCACAATTGATTTGTTGGACCTAACTAAAAAGGCTGGGTTTTCTTCCTACCACCAGCTACTCCATTAGTAATATTATGTCTACAATTATTGGCAATCATGTAGAAGCATGCAACCTCCCCTCCCCTCCCATCCTGGAAACTTGCAAAATAAAGCACAATTGCCACCTTAGAAGTGGGAAGCTCCTCTCCCAGGGTTTCATACAGGATTTTTTGCTGTGGGGGGGGGGGAAGATTTTTTTTGCAGACTGGCCACGCCCATTTGCAAAACCACACCCAGGGTTTCATACAGGATATGGTTTCATTTCTTGGGGGGGGGGGAACTTTGCATAATTATAGCTTTTTTTATTGGAGAGGGGAGAATAGTGCTGAAGACGTGCAAGGACTTGGTGAGCTTGGGGAGGGGGGGGTGGGGTGTGGTCTGGGGTATACTCCCCCAGAGTTTTTTTTTTGAATTTGACAACATGTCTTAGATTACTTCTAATCAATCTGGGTGGAGAATTGCTGGGGGGGAATTGCCAATGCTAAAGCAGATGGGCAAGCTTGGGGGGCTAGGGCATGCTTTCCCAGGAAATTTTGAATTTTACATCCACTCAGATTGCTTCTGATGCAATCTGGGGAAAATTGTTTATTACTACATGTACACTGGAAACATGTTCTAATCACAACTGTCAAGCCATAATTGCTTTAACTAAGTAATAGCCAGGTGTTAATGAAATTCTGAAGAACTGTTTTCTTGTCACCAGGCTTCTAGATTATTCTGTGCTAAGCACATAGCATGCTAAGGACTACAGCAGAACTTCTATACTGACTACTATTCATTTTAACATGGATATCAGGAAATTCATGTCACGAAAGCGGCCACATGATGCTACAGTAGACAAACGTACAGGAACAGGAAACTCATCTGAAGATCTATCACAACAAAGTAGTGAAGTTAGTTCACTGCCGTCTTCCTCAGGCGAACCTCCACCTCCCCATTCTAAGAAGCAGCAGCTGTCACCCAGTGAGAAGAGAAGGCAATACAAAGCTAAGCTTTCTTACAAGAGAGAGCGGGGAAAAAAGTATCCCTGGGTAACTTGCCAAGATGCTAGCAAAGGGATGTTCTGTACAGTCTGCATGAAATGGAGCCATCCATCTGCAGGATCAAGGGGGGCTTGGACAAGCAAGAGAATCTCTGATTGGAGCCATGCTACTGAAGTATTAAAACTGCATGGAGAGTCACAGTGTCACCGAGATGCTGCAGTCAGTGCTAGTATGTCACAACAGGCGGAACGTGAAAAATCAATCCTTGAGTTGCAGTGCTCAGCTGCTGCAAAGCAAGCTGCAAGCAGAGTAGAGAAATACCGTAGCATCATGGTGAAGTTGATGAGGTCGGTCTATTTTCTGGCTAAGAATATGATTCCCCACACCACTGTGTATACAAATCTTATTGCCTTACAAGTTGCCAACGGAGATGGGTTGCTGGAAGAGCACATCACACAAGGTGCCTCTAATGCCAAGTATACCTCCAAGTATAGTGTAGTAATGCTTCTTGAGGCTCTCAACACATGGCTTGAAAGAAAGTAATTACAGAGTCTACAGTCCAGCCCATATTTCTCCATACTAGCTGATGAGTGTCAAGACATATCCACACAGGAAGTCCATCTGTTGCAGGTGGATTGTGGATGGCTGTCCACAAGAGCACTTCTTAGGCATACTCCACGTGGTCAAGGCTGTGGATGCTGCTTCAATCACAAAAGTTCTCACCTCATTCATAGAGCAGAAACATCTTGACTATAGACGGCTAGTTGGGCAAGACTATGATGGGGCAGGTACTTTCTCTGGTTGTATGAATGGTGTTCAAAGAAGGATCAGGGCACACTCAGCTCATGCAGTGTATATCCACTGTTCTTGCCACAGGTTGCAGCTGGCATCAATTCAAGCAGCAGAGTCTGATAATGCAATCAAGAAAACGTTTGGCACAATGACCAACCTGTGGAAGTTATTCTACTACTCACCTAAAAAAGCACAAGCCCTCAAGGATGTACAGTCAGTCCTCAGTTTACCCAATCTGAAAGTAGTAAAGCCTCGCAGCACAAGATGGCTGTCTCATGAGCAGTGTCTGCATGCAATCCATAAAGATCTTCCTGCAATTATCATTACTCTACAGCAGCTCTACCAGATTTCAGGAGATGCTGAAGCGTACGGAATTTCACTTGTCTTGAGCTCTTTTCTGGAGTAGCCAGCATTATTCTTTTGTCCCAAGTGCTTGACCTCCTGGCTAGACTTAGTTGCTATATGCAAAGGGAGACTGCTGACTTCAGCAGGTTACCTGTGGTTCTTGAAAGCATCCTTAGAGAACTTGAGCAGCTAAAGGAAGATGAAGCTGAGTGGTGTTCTGAAGTGATTACTCTGGTTGACAAACTGGAGAACGTTCATGAAATCACAGTCACAAGTGGCCACTTGGCTCGTAGCTGCGTGGGAGGTGCTAGTGCACAAACTACTGGTTACCGTGCCAATGTAGCTCTTCCTTACATCAACTCGTTACTACACAACATACATGACTGATTCTCAGGTGAAGCTGTAGATCTCCTCGTATCCTCCTCTGTTTTCAATCCAGCAGCATTCCCTACAGAAGAAAGAGTTTTACCAGATTATGGCAAAAAGGAAGTAGCGGCTTTGGCTGAATTTTACGGGACCGAGGCAACAGTTGATGTTGGTGGCGTCACTTTCTCCTCACCACCTCCTATCGATAAGGATGAAATTCTTGTGGAGTGGCGCTTGTTTAAGCGTGTGTTTCTGCAAGAAGCAAAGTTGGTGATGGAGGAGAAGAAGACTACCAAACCAACCTTGCAAGAAGTGAAAGTTCACATGGAAGCATCTGGAGCTTACAGTAGAATTTTTCCAGAGATTTTCAAGCTTCTAAACATCCTTCTCATTCTTCCTGTAGGAACAGCCACAGTTGAGAGGTCATTCAGCCACATGAAGCAAATTAAAACGAGACTTCGCAATAGACTGAATGATGCTAACCTGTCCCATCTCATGAGAGTAGCGATTGAAGGTCCAGAACTATCCTCCATCAACTTTGATGAAGTCCTTGAAGTGATCAAAGAGAAAAATCATCGAATCCAGTTATAGTATACAGTATTACTCATTATTATAGCACACAGTTACATCGCATAAACTTTATTAGTAACGTGTGTAATTGTTGATATCTGCATTGTTGAGTTTTTGTTTCAAAATTAATGATTGTCACTAATTAATCATCCAGATTTCTGGGGGAGGGGGGGGGGGAAATTCCAGGCCCCCCCCCCTCTGTATGAAACCCTGCCACCCCCTCAATAACTACCTGTCAACCCCTAATAGGGTCTGCATGTAACCACATTCTACTAGACTACACAGCCCATCTCTACCTTGCATGGCCTTGTACTGCAGGGGGGAGATGTGCTCAAACCCTCTCGGAGCAAGGTCCCAGAATTGTGATTGCTTCCTCCTTTTAGTGGTGTGGTTCCTCCTCTCCTTGGCCCTCTCCTCCTCCCTCCTGGCGTAGGCTGCAGCAGCCCCTCCTCCATCTTCTACTCCTCCTCCATCACGACCCCTACACACACCACAAACACACACACACACACCACAAACACACACACCACACACACACACACACACAGTGTTGGTATCATGTGACATAGTTCTGCCATGAGGCAAGAAGAAGTTGTGGCTACAGTGTATACTGTGTTCCATTCCACCTCCCAAGTGAACTCATTCTTCATTGGGATTACAGTGAGATAGGTTAAGGAGGTGCTAATGGTCACTCCACCATATGACACTCAAATCACAACATGATATAACGATGACATCCCACTTTTAAAAATGCCTGAACAGACATCAAGCTTGATCCATTGTTTATTACATAGTGTGAATTTGGAAGTATCTGAATGACTTATGGTGAGGCAGACATAACTAGTGCATTCCTTACAGAGAGCCTTTCCCCTGCCAAGAACTGCTGGCATTCCATTTCACTGTATACAAGATATGCACATCATGGTGGCATTCCATTTCACTGTATTCAAGGTATGCACATCATGGTGGTATTCCATTCCACTGTATACAAGGTATGCACTTCATGGTGGCATTCCATTCCACTGTATACAAGGTATGCACGACATTGTATTGTTTTATGAATGCATAATAAGTTTTAATTAGCTGATTTTGTTTCCTTAAAATTTTCTGGAAGTCCCATTAATACATGTGCAGGTCATTCAACTTCAATTCTCATTAGTTTAGCCAAGTTAACGCCACTGATTCTGTTTCTCAGGCAAGTGTTAATCAACTTAATCTTACAATAATTCACAATTTATTTGCCTATCTGTCAGTCTGTCAGTCTGTCTGTCCGTCTGGACTCTCAACTCCTCCCAAACCGATCAAGGGATCGTCACGAAACTATCAGAGATTAATTAGGGCACCTCACTGCATGTTCTCGCAAACTTTTTATTCAGATCAGGTGGCTATGGGTGTGGTTTTTAATTGGTGTAGTTTGATGATAATGCACACAACCTATCACAAAAACTTGGTATGTTTATTAAATTTTTTGATTAATGAGATTAGTGTCAATAATCCCTACATCTATCTACTTATAAATGTGTGTGTGTGTGTGTGTGTGTGTGTGTGTGTGTGTGTGTGTGTGTGTGTGTGTGTGTGTGTGTGTGTGTGTGTGTGTGTGTTGTTTTCACTGCCAAACCGCTGGACCAATCAGGCTGAAATTCGGTATGTGGTCTCCAAGTACCCAGGTGAGCGTTAATAACCATATGTGGGTATGGCAATGGGTGCGTTTTTATCATGGCCACATACACGAAAGTTATTTGGGTTACCAAAAGCTAATTAAAGGACCTATCAGGCTGAAATAGGCATGTGGTATTCAAGTACTCTGGTGAGCATTAACTGCATGTGGGAGTGACAATAGGTGTGGTTTTTTTCATGGCCACACCCACACAAGTTGTTTTCACTGACAAGAACCAATCACACTGAAACTTGGTATGTGGTTTCCATGTGACCACAAGAGTATTAATACCCTCCTGGACTGTGAGAACGTCTAGTCACACCCATAAGATATTAATGGAGACAGTTAGATTGGTCAAGGGAATCAAGTGGAACAAGATTTAATTGAACCCCCTAAGTACACACATAGCCACACCCACAGGAGCGTAACACACTTTCCGGTCACATACTGGACCAATCAGGCTAAAATTTGGCATGTGGACTTCATGTGACCATGAGTGTTATTACCCTCCCGTGTTTGTGGTTGTGTATGGTCTTGCAAACAACTATTAGTGTAAAAGTATGAATGCCAATACTGACATGTTTCATTCAAGCTGCTTCAAGCAAATCTGAGCTTAGTTACTTATACCACTCACACACTTCGCTTCACCAATACCATGCAGCAAAGCTGCAACAGGCCTACTAATATACATAAATATGGTGTGTCTGTTTGTTGGGCTAGACTCAATGCCCCAAGATTTGGTCAAAACTGAACCAAATTTGGTGTGGATATTGAGTGGGTTCGGCATGAAGTTATTCATTACACACTTTTTTTTAAAGTTGTTCCCCTGGTGAGTAAAAAAGAAATCAAGTTTCCACATGAAAAAGAGCCTGAAAACAAATTATGACTTGGTAGTCAAAGTAGTGGTCTTCCAAGCTGAAAGTCCCAGGTTCGAATCCCCAAATGATCTCACTACAAGATGACCCACGAGTAATGGGTTTATAATCCACTTTGTCATTGGAGGCTGGCAGTTTGATTCCCAACCAGGGTCGTTTTTTTTGTTGTTTTTTTTTGCTTCCTCCCCCCCCCCCCCCCAATTCCTTTTCCAAATGGGAAGTCAATGTTGCTCATGGGTTGAAACTGATGGGTTTCAGTCTTTTTTCTGATCTCATTAGCTTCCCCCTCCACAAGGGAAAGAAATAAGGCTTGCCTTGATGTATCTCTGCCAACATGAAGCACTCCAAGTGGAAGCACACCACCACACAGCCACTACACTTTGAGTAAAAACCTAGACATGCCACATGGCAAAATGAACATTTCAGGCAACAGCTCGGACTTGTATTACAAAATTGAACAAATTTCTGTACTGGGGTTAAAATACATCACCTGGACTAGTAACAAATGCAGCCACACAAATAGAGAACTAGTGTTACAGAAAAAAATGTACCTGCGGCCTCCATGTCCTCTATCCCTCGACCTACTCCTTCGCCCTCCATCTCTACTCCTTCTCTCCTTCGAGGATCTTCTCCGCCTATCTTTATCTTTGTCACGTGACCTGCTTCGCCTCCTCTCACGGTCACGGTCACGATCACGTGGGGACCTACTTCTCCTCCTCCTCTCCCGGGACCTGGACCGATGTCTTCGCTTCCTTCTTGGAGAAGTACCATCTTCTCTTCCAATGATTTCTCCATCACGACCTTAAATTTAAGTATAAATTCTAATTAAAGCCCATCCTCAACGTTGTTTGTTGCAACAACAAAAAAGTTCATCACATTATGATGCACCAGACTCTACCAGTTCTAATGTTTCTTAGATCAATACCCATCCATTTAATATTTGTGGATAATAATCTTTCTGTAATGTTGAACTGCTATAATTGTGAAAATAAACAGCTAGGATTATTAAGATGTCAGCTAGAAACTTGATGATAGGTGGTTTACCCTTTTACCTTCACCACCCCCTCTTCCATTGCCTCGGTGGTACTGCTGCTCATTCACTTCGTTATTCTCATCCGGGTAGCTCACTAAGCCCCCACCGGAGGGTGGAGGAGAAGATTGAGGAGGGGGAACATTAGAATATCCACTTTGAACTTCCATAAAAAAACAGCTTCCCTCGGGTTTAGCTCCCAGAACACCAAATTCTCCAATCCACCTCAGTCCCGTAAGTGCAGGTGGGAGAAAAACTATGCAGTAGAGTAGGAGTAGTGCTGTCCAGTCAGCTGATTGTCACGCGCCCCCACGTGATACCAGTTCTTTCTAATTACTAACAATCTTCTAATCCACACATATTCTGGGTGCCACCAGTAAATTCAAGTCCAGGGTCGTTGACGTATTTTTTTATCTCTCTGTCAAAAAAATATATAATACTACGTCTAATTGAGAACACCTCCTTTACAAATCTGCTGGGTGAGTTGTGTACCTTTAAGTACCACTAATGTCTCTGCTACTGCTAGTTAATGCGGCCAATGAGTTTGCAATAAAGCTGCGGCGGGAGTGGCGTAAATTTGCTGTGGTTTTCTGGAGGTTACCTGCTTGCAGTGATATTATGCCAGCTGGTTTCCATGTTACTGCAACCCCCTTTAGTTGCTAGGGCGTCCAACTATGTTTAAGTGGTTGATTTTGTGTTGATGAAGCTTGAAATGCGTTAAAGAACAACCCAGAATCTGTAAAATTGTGATACCTATACCAAAAATTTTAGCTTAGTGTATTATTTTCTATAGGAGTGAGAAGGATTACCTGTAGTGTGAATTGAAATGGTGAAAGTGACCCTTTTTTAATATATAGTATGCCCTCTGATTCCCCCCTCTCTTCATAATTGGTATATAGTTGAGTTTGGGCAAGCATGAAAAATATAGAGCATTCAGAAGACAGGACAAATTGCAGTTATGGGGAGAGAGCATTCCAGATTAGAGCTAACTATTGTTGATTTTCTGTAGCTGTGGAATATCTCTAATTTGAGTATGAAAATTCCCCCAGAAATCCAAGAGTTGCAGTCCAGTACACACGCATGCACTATATATCAGTAGGTATGTATGAGTAGATGTCTATCTTCTTTCATGAACACATACTCATCTACTCTCAAGTGCCTATAATTGTTGCATCGACAATAGTGGAAGTGTTGCTCATTTACAGGTTTGCTCCATCACAAAAGTGGTTGTGGTGTGGTAATATACACCTTGCTCCACCAAGAAGTGTGGGTACTGGGCAGGATTCTCCATCACCATACCAGTGATGGGAGAAATGCTTAGCTCCATCATATTGTAAACACTGATCCATTAGGTTGGTTTAGATCTCTGAGCTGTGTTATCTTTAATCGTCCACTGTTGTCCTTGAGTAAGTGTCATCAACAGGGATTGCTCTTACTGTCAATGCATGAAACATTGTTTTTATCATTTATTATTGTCAATGTTATTGTAGGATGTCAGAAAGTGATAGGTTGAACTCCATCAACCAACAACTGCAACGAGAGGTCGGTGTGGAGAGGCAGCGCGTCTCTCAAACTGCAAATGAGTAAGCCATTATTCTATTCCTCTTCACCTTCTTTATACATGGTACAGGTTGGAAGGGTATAGTAGGAGGTCAGTGTGATAACTTGATGTCTACTCACATAACCTCCCCCTTCCCCCCTGAGGCTCTCCAGCATGTCTGAGGATACCTGATAGCTGTATTGCCAAAACTGTTTGTTTCCAATAGTTACCCTCGCACTGTTGTCTGACATGCAATACCACCTGGTCTTCCATCCATCCAAGTATGGACCTCTGATAAGCACTGTAGTTCTGTACTGTTAACTGAAAACTAACTGCCAGGTTATTGTTGTTAGTGAATAATTGATGGAACAAGAACCACTACTATCATAATTATAATTAAGGTTCATACCAATATAAAAAATGGAATTATATTATGTTTTATTTTGCAGTAGATGTTTGTGGATACTGCAAGTCCAATCAATAAGCCCTTGGGGGTGCCCTTGGAAATGTTAACATGATCTCCAGACACTTTATCGTTTGGGACCATTTTAGAGAAGTGTGGAGAGGGTCATGTGTTTACCTGCAGGGATTCTTCAGGAATTTACCCACAGTGTTACAGTGTTCCATGGGAAGGTTTAGACATGGGAGGGGCAGATTAGAGAGAGCAGGGTGAGCTCCACCTGTGGGTGAGCTCCCTCTAGTTGTTGTTTCTACCCCTGAAGGCGTAACATCCATCATCTCGTGCTGGAGTAATGTTACACTTGTGTAGGGCAGTTATGTGGTTCATACTTACACTATGGAGGTTACTTAATTTAATTACCTAAAGTACAGTCGGCAGCTGGTCTTGTCCCGCAGTTGTAGTGAAACTTTAAAAAAGCTCTTCAAATGGAGAGACTTGCCCTATGCATCATAACCTCTCTTTGTTGGTGTCACTTCACATATTCCTGACTGATGGAGCACTGTACCCTCTGCTGTTCACTGGGTCCTGGAGTTGCAGGATAGTGAAGAAAGGGAAGAAGAAGTCTCTGATGTAGACATCACAATGGATGCTTATGGTCCCTCCAGGATCCCAGGAGGAAACCTTCCCATGTACAGTCTGAAAAGTTACATTTCCAGTTGCTTGAGTTGTCAATATATTTTATCTACTTCTATTTGTCATCCGAAGTAAATCCCCACGCCTCTATCGTGTAAATATTGGCATTGTGATGAAGAGAATGTGACATTCTGATTAGACTTTATGGATGGGCCAGAGCAGCAGACACCGTAAAAAGAGATACTCTAAGGCAATCCTCATATTTGAAACTCGCCAGGCAAAAGCCGTGAGGAGATTTATCCTTTTAGTTGAAAAAACTGATGTCCAATGAAATATTTGAAAAAAATGCGACAGAATTTAATGCCTACTGATATCTGAATCTATAGTGTTGTTGATGTTGACACTGCACCTGTTGAGCAGAGAGTTTTCCTGAGAATAGATTGTTAAAACAGAGCTGAGAAATGGCGTGAGAAATAATCCTGTACAATTATGGAATGAATATGGTTATAATAATTACCATAAACGTTCAGGTAATTATCAAGATGATATTGTTTTGTGTTTCTTTGTTGTTCTTTTTTTTTTTCTTCTTCTTTTTCTTTTTTTTTTTTTTTTTTTTTTTTTTTTTTTTTATACATAGAGTAAGAAAGAAGATTTAAAATGATTTTCTTTGATAATGTATTAGTGATGAGGGAGAACTGCAAGGTGTGAAAGGGAGGTGAGGGGGGGGGGTGAATTTGACCTCCTCTCTAAAAACAAATGGACAAACCCTGGTGTGCGTATGTGTGTATACACTTGAAAGAATTACTTCCTAAGGAAACCCTCTTGCTTGATGGGCATCCACATTGGCATGTTGATGCTATGGTGTAGGATGTGACCGCTCAGCATGGCTCATTAAGCATGTCATGAATATTGCTAAATTAATGCAACTTCTTCAAATGGTTACTATATCATGCATTCTTGCTGGGTTGAAGGTGTTTGGCAATTGATACCTACTTGAGAGTTATACACCTCCCAGATGTCCTATTTATTTTATTAGTCAATATATTCTTTAGACTCATAATTCTGTGGGGAACGTGACAGGGACAGGACCAACTGGTTGACAGCTACTTGTGGGTGCTTGTGATACAAGCAAGTCAAGGCAATCCAACACAACAGACAGATAGGCGTGGACCAAACCAAGTCTGATAGGCTGGTGAAAATGTGCACTCTAACACTCATAGAAGTTGATCAAGTGAGAGGCAACGGACAATAGTTTGCGAACAAACAGCCGTGCAAAAAAAGAGTGTAGTTCCTTTGAAGGTCAGAATTCCTGTGAACTCCCACTATTTCATCTGGAATGGTGTTACACAGCTTTGCTGCATGAGCAAAGGAGTGCGTACGGTGGTTTGCTCTATCAAATGGCTACAGCAGCATGAGAGATATTTTGAACTGTGTTGTCTGGGGGTGTGAGCAACTCCCCTACCACCGTATTGGCAGGTCTGCTGAAATGATCTCCTTGATCCACCCACCTCACTTCTGAACAGAGCAAGGCAGACTCATCAAGTGCCATCTGACTCCATCCTGGAAGTGTGCACCGTGTACTGGGGACCCCAAACAGAACTACAATGGCATAGGACTGGTCAGATTAACACTAAGTAGCACAGCAGGTGTGACAAGCATGTGGTTGATATCCAGGACCCTGAGGAGAGAGAGGGAGAGCCCAAGAGCCTCTTACTCTCCTTGTACACCATACCAATGTGCAGCCCTCAACTGTGGCACTGAGGTGATGCTGTCTGAAGAGCAGGAAGCTAACTGTGGAATAGGTAGGCTGTTGATCTGGAGGGACGCTGCAACATGTTTGTGCTTCCTAGCACTATTCTTGTTGCTGTCATGGCTAAAGCATTTCATAGAGCCACCTGGGCAGATGTAGGCCGACACGGCATGGTGGCATAGTCAAAGTGGGGTAAGGAAGGACGCATTACCCCTTTGATTATGTCCAATAAGATACCCTTGAAGCCAACCAACACACCAATGGTAGCTTCTGCGTTAGAAAAGAATGGAGCTAAACTTGGTCATACATGGGTCATGTGACAAATTTATGCAGATCATATGACTATTCGGCTGGAAGCACAAGCGCTTCTTCAGACAAATGTCCCTTGAGCGGTGATGTATTGTGTCCATATGAAGGTTGTTTAGCTTCTTTTTTTTTCTGTCCAATTTATTTTCTTTTGCTTGCGCTCAGAGGCAGACATTCTGACCTCATGACAGGAGTCATCATTTTTGAATTTTAAGGACATCAGATTATTGTATGTTGGTCCCATGTTTGGTCTGAGTGGATCCCGCTAAAAATAAACATCCTCTCTCCCTCTCTCTCTCTCTCTCTCTCTCTCTCTCTCTCTCTCTCTCTCTCTCTCTCTCTCTCTCTCTCTCTCTCTCTCTCTCTCTCTCTCTCTCTCTCTCTCTCTCTCTCTCTCTCTCTCTCTCTCTCTCTCTCTCTCTCTCTCTCTCTCTCTCTCTCTCTCTCTCTCTCTCTCTCTCTCTCTCTCTCTCTCTCTCTCTCTCTCTCTCTCTCTCTCTCTCTCTCTCTCTCTCTCTCTCTCTCTCTCTCTCTCTCTCTCTCTCTCTCTCTCTCTCTCTCTCTCTCTCTCTCTCTCTCTCTCTCTCTCTCTCTCTCTCTCTCTCTCTCTCTCTCTCTCTCTCTCTCTCTCTCTCTCTCTCTCTCTCTCTCTCTCTCTCTCTCTCTCTCCCTCTCTCTCTACCCGAATCAGCTTCCACTTCAGGCACACTGTGTGTGTGTGTATCCTGTCAATGCCTCACCGAATACAAACACTCTATTCTTAGCTTGTGTAGTTATGATGTAATGCCTTTGTTGCTTGCTGAGAAGGAACTATCCGAGTACAATGTACAGGAACTACTTTTCTCCAGCACGGAACAGAACAGGAGAGGCTGCATCGTTCAAATACCTCAAAGGGCTATGAGCTGTCCCTGGGTGCACTTACCATCTCTACTTGGCCTTGGGTACTTGAGGAAAAGCAGTCATATCTAGCATGTGCACTGCTTAAACACAATCCTGGACAACTGGAATAATAGCTCCAGAACAAGGGTGACCAATACTGGGACAGTCCTGGGAGAATTGGCAGCGTTGTAAACCTAAAATAGGTTCCATGCAACTGCATGCAGGTGTGTGAAGAAAAATGACCTGTGTGGCACAGTTGATAGCCTTTGATGTGGTGTGCATAGTCGTAGTGAGGCATCCCAGCCAACCCAAGCAGGCCTTCTTCATACCTACGAGGAGGCACTTCACTGCTCACTCACATCTCTGAGCATGTCAGAGGTGTTGATATCTGTGTTGTGAAGCAGCAGTAAGTAGTAAGTAGATTGGAAAAGGAAATCAGGACTCTGTTCTGAAAATTTCCCCACCCACTCCCAGTGTTGCCATAAAATAGCTACACTGAGTATGGTCCTGTACAGAAAACAAAGGTAAACTTTATCATAGTTATTATCAGGTGGGGTGTGGTTTTCAAATCTAAGGTGTTTATCATGATAGGCAGGCAGGCGGACCTGATATTGGAGTGAAAGTCCTAACCTGCAATGTTTAGTGGCGTAGTCATTGCAAATGTAGCGACTACCACTATTTATAGTTATTTTCTTGGGAATTCCAACAGTTCCAAGGAATCTTAAACTTTAAATAGAAACCTCAAGTGTAATGCACAAATTTTATAAGTGAGTTAGTTACAGGAAGAACTAGGAATGTATCACAGCCTGAATGCTCACACACAGTGCTACACAATGTGTGTTGTTTGTGTCTGGTGTGTGTGGGGGGTGTGTCAGAAACATTTTGAGTGGTGGGAATAGCATGTTTCAGGTCATATCCTGAGAAATGTTCTGCCAGGAGCTTCTTAACATTGTGTCCTATAGGTCTGATGGGTCTTCCCACTAACGAATATTTGATCCCTGATCTTCACTGTAGTGATGGTCTAACCATCCATGGAATGCTGAGGAGCACGTCCATTTTTTCACATAAAAGACTATATGGCTTGTTTTATCAGTAAGATCTAATATAGACAATAATTGTCACCAAAAGAGAAACTTCTATTCCTGTTTGTATTAAGTAAATCCTTCAATACTCGAATTTCAATTAACACATAATTAACATGTATGGCCAATTAGCACAATCCACTGCCGTACCAGGACCAACTCCATTGACTGATGAACAATAACAGCTGCTACTACTACAACTACTACTGTTACTGCTACTACTGCTACTGCTACTACTACTGTTACTGCTGCTACCTCCACTGATGCTGCAACTAACAAACTTATCCAGTGTGTGTAATGTATTATGTGAGGAGGGGCTATTGTGAGGCTTTGCCCCACTTAGGTACAATGAGCATTGGAAGAGTTACTAGTTGGTTCCTTAGCTAAAATATCCATCTTCAATGAAATCATATTGAATTTTATGTACATCAGAACTCCCAAGCTAAAAATTACATTATTGTTTTAATGGAGCACACCTTTTTACACCACATTATCAGTATAGGATCATTCATAAGTTCATTTTTATTCTTTTTTTTCTTTTTCTTTTTCTTTTTCTTTTTCTTTAAATGTATACTGGTATATTGTTTCCTCCTCCTGTCATCAAGGAGCCTTAATAATTTTAGGGGAGTGGTCCTTCCTGACACTCCTCCAACTTCTCCTTTGATGTGACCAGTGGGCATAATTTTAACTTTTGAAGAAAAGAAGTAACCGTTATGAACCCCCCAATTACTCTCCTGATATAACTAGTTTAAAATAGCATTCAAGAGTGTTCCCAGTAGAGACTGATAGTGGTTAATAGACAGCTGAATCAATACAATAATGGAAAATTAGCCTTCCATCATAGAATGAGATAGAGATGAAAAGACAGTTTAAGGGGCTGGATACTGAAGGGGCTGGATACTGTTTACTCATACATAATTTATTATTTGACTTCTGTTTTTTCTTTGCTCTCTTTTTTTCTTTTGGTGCAAATTATTTAAAGAATAATGCTGTGCTTAAGAATATCAGGGAAGAACTGTTAAATCTTTATTTTATTGATGTTCCCTCTTACACCTGGGCTAACAAACTGACAAGACAGACAAGAAACTTGTAAATGCACTATTAATGTAGATGTCAAATCTCTCATCCTAGACCTAAACTACTAAATAGGGATAGCTTTGCACTAAGGTCAACTCAAAGATATCTTAGTTTTTATCTATAACTATAGCAGAGATATTGAGGCACAAACCCACACTAGTCAGCTTTTTATCATGATTTGACTGCTAAACTCCACTTTATCTGGAAAACTTAAAGGAGTATTCAGGAACACTCTTTCATAGGCCTTGCCCCTGAATTCATATAGCTGGACTAGATTAATGAATGCTTTTGAAGTAGATTGATGTCTAATTCAACATTGAAATTTAGCTGAAACTGTGGGCAATTACCCACTCATTATATTAAAAATTATTTTAATAATAGCTCTTATTCAGGTGTGTGGCTGCACCAAGAACAGCTGCATTTGTTTTATGTGGTGCCTTGCTTACCACCAAAACACACCACAACACTAAATGACACTTCAGGTGTGTGTGTGGCAGTATTTATAACAATATTCATAGGTGTATTATTTTGATTGTGAAACACTATATCAGAATCTTAAACAATTGACATAGTTTGTTAGTCTGATAACCAGCTGCAGGGATAACCAGCTGCAGGGGAGACTGCTCAATCAATACAATAGTGGACTATTAGCCTACCATTGCAGAGTGAGATGGTGATGAAAGACAGTTTAAACAATGGATAAGTAGTTTGTTGGTTTGATAACCAGCTACAGAGGAGACTGCACACAACTCTTAGTATTGCATTTTTATCCTCAACCCACCTGTGTTTTTGCAGCCCAGAGTAGTTGGCCAAACCCACATTGATTAATAAGTTCATTGCTTTAAGTGCAGTTCTGCCAGTGCCTATTGCTGTTTTTAGCTCTCCATCCATGTTTCCTGAAAAGATTTCTGCTCCTTGACTTTCCTCATGAGTTTCCGTGTCAACCCATAATTCTAATTGCTGTAGCCCTTCTTCTCTGCCTCAGACCCAGTGGGACCCAGCCCAGGTTAATCCTGGAGTCAAATTGTGTGTGCATTCCAAGATTCATGTGTTTAGGTGCAAGGGTTAGTGTTTTTCTTGCAAAAAATATTCTCCACTTGTTTTCGATCCCCACTGAGCCATTATTTGGAAGCTCTACCAGTTTTCATCACCATCACTGCAGGGATGACTCCAGGATTATGAAGGGGGTGGAGGGTTGGGAAAGTAATTGCATGCTGTTGCATTCAGGAAGTTTTGTATGGCAGTTCACTCTTTTCCCCATGATCACATACTTTTGGTTCTGATTATATATTTTCTATTTCACATTCGTACCTCAGGTCTGACCCGCAAACTCTATCTGAGACTGTCTTGTTGTCGGTGACCTACCACACTGCATTCAAATATATCTATTGTTATGTAGTATAGGTTATCTTATATTGCCTTGAAATAGCTCACACATCTTACTACAGTTCAAGATTAGTTTGTTTATTTGTTTGTTCGCTATCTCCTCCCAGAAGCTTCGGCCTACAGAATCAAAAGGAAAAAAGGGGGTGGGGGAGAAAAGGTTGCTCAAAAGGATTTGGGCACAATTAGCTGATGTCACTTAGAATGTGTCTACATAATAATAATATGTAGAACTCAAGTAATGTGGTCGTAAAAATTCAATCATGAAATTGGGCCCCCACCCCTACCCACCCCAATTTTTCCAGGAAATTTTTGGGGGAAAGGTCTTTCCTACAGGCATGGTTTTACTCTGATCTTCACCAAACTCCACCTACAACTATCCCCAGGGTAACACCCATTCAGCCTTGAAAATTGAGCCCTGTAGTAAGATGTTAGGGTAAATGCAAACCTATTTATGTTAGATAAAATTTATGACAACAAAAATTGTTGGCATAATATGACCAAGTTCACTTCAACACTTCAACCTCTCCTTTGACCTTCAAGCGTGCAATCAAGTAACTTGACTAATCCATGCACCCACTATAGACCTCAACTTCAATCCTAACTCTATTAAAAATTGCAACAACAAAAAAGAAGAAAAAGTGAGGTGACCAAATTGGTGCAACAATCCAACTACATATTACAATGAATATAATGAAAGAACAGCATGGGGAAAGTGTTCTTTCATTTTTAGTTAAGAACTGTCTACATTTTTTAAAGATAGTTGGTTCCTAGCTCTGTAGTGTATAACCAAACAGTCTCAGCGGTGGGCATTAAGAAAACTGCTGTAGTAACCTTAGTTCAGTGTGGTCACTGAAGGTGGTCAACATGCACAAAAAGGTAGCTGCATACCAAGTACAATGTCCTTACAACTTCATAAGTGGTGGTGAGCCTAGTGTCAGAGTGATATTATAGCCAACGTACTGGTCCAGCTAGAGCAGTGGATCCTTTACCAAGCTCTACCTAAATAAAGACTAAACACTAGCTCAAGTTCAATTTAACTAATCTGGATCTATAGTGACTACTTACCTTTTACCCAAAAATTAATTTTTATTCTATGTGGATCAATTCGTCTATCTATAGCTTCTCGTTTAATCGTTTTAGTTGTATGTAATGGAATTAGTATGTTATTTTTGCTTTTCTATCTGCCATAAACAAACATGGGCTTGTTGCAGTTTGACCCTTTACCTTTTTACCACAGAACAACAACAACAAATAAGAAAGACCAAAGGTACTGTTCTTGGTTACCACTCTTTGTAGGCATTTTCCCTCTTTTTTAATTCTTGGAGTCAGCTAAAATGATATTGTAGATAATATTAATAATATTGAAAGTTCTTAATGGACAGTTCTAGTAAGGAATGGCACAAGTTCGTTGGCCAATGGTTGGCATCAGTGCCCACAGTCACTCAGGGTTGGTCATCAAGGAGGAGGATTGCATGTCATGATGTGCCATGCCCACCTTGATCTTAAGGATATGATTCAGGGTGACCTTCACCTTGATCAACCATGTGCTGTGCATGTGTCTAGACGTACTTATACTACCTTAATATCCATCACTCCTAGACATCTGTCTGATTCATTTGTGGTTGCAGCTGTCCTCTCTCACCACACCACATGGAGAGTTCAGTTCTTGTGTCCCTCCATCAGTGATCTCACCCCAGAATGCCTCTGGCCTGTGAAGTACCTGAAATTTCAACAATAGCAACAACAAAAATAAAAAATAAAAGTTTCTGTTGACAAATTTCTTCTTTATCCTGGTATTAAGAATGAGAGAGTTTGTTGTCTGGTGGAGTGCTGATGAAGTTACCACAGCTGGTTGCAATTATGTGGTCGTGTTGGAATTTTATGTGGAGTAGCCAAATAAGGCAGTTAAGGCAGCTTTGTTCTTGAAATTAGTGTGTGGAGGTATGTTAGTTAATTAATTCCCCCCCCCCCCCCCCCCCCAAGAAACAGCCAGACCTTATAATCCTTACCAAACTGTGCAATGACCAAACTTGGAAGTCCAAAAAATATATAACCGATTAGTAGCATGGACACGGCATTGCCCATGCCATGTCAGCATGGGGCATGGTAGAGGCCACTCCAAACACCATTTGCACACCTTGTACTCCATTCAAATAGAAGCAACTCATAAGTAGGCATGCAGCATTCCCCTTGATAGATTGTTTTGGAGGCATGATGTAATGCTGAGAGGTAGATTGCCAACAATCAGATTTATAGGTTTGGAATTTACTTCAAGTTTGTTTGTTTGTTCTTTGTTGTGTGTAATTCGTTTGCATAGTAGCAATGAACAAAGTTAGCACAAACAAAAGGAATGATGGGGGGAGAAGGAAGTGGGGGGGGGGGGGGGAAGAAGGAAGGGTTTAAGGAAGAAAAGTTTGAAGGATAAGAAGAAACAAAGGAAGAGGGATTAAAGAAAGGAAGAAAAAAGCCCAAACTTTGAACCCAGGATTTCCCGCTTTGTAGACCTATGCCTTAACTGTTGGACTGCATTTTGTAGACTTTTTTGTATTATTATATTGGAAGACTCTAAGGACCATTTTTAAGGTTCTCTTTTTTTTTCTTTCTTTATTTTTGTGCATCAAAAAAAATTGAATTCTTTTTTCACCCATGCTACTCAAAGAGATTGGGCCGTTATGCCTACACACACACACACATGTACATGCATGCATCAATGCATACATACATACATACATACATACATACATACATACATACATACATACATACATACATACATACATACATACATACATACATACATACATACATACATACATACATATATACAATCTTACAAACCAAAATATATAATAAATTAATAATAATTCTTATAATTATGGTTCTGGAGAAGCCCAGAAGTTTTGATTAATGGACGTGAGATGTTCCAGCTGTTGTTTGGGTCCTGATGGTGGTTGGGTGGTTGAGTTGGAATTGGATGAACTGGCAGTAGTGCAGAACAAATTTAATCTTTAGTCCAGAGCTACTCACCTGTTCATGTCAGAACCATTGATTTACCTTGATCTTCAGATCAGTAGTAAATAGTATGTAATAATTACTCTGATGGTTGTCACAATATGACAGATATCTTTCTCTGTTGGACTGATAGAGGACCAACCAAGACAACTCAGTTATGCTTGTATGGAAAAGGACAGATGGAAAGATGTATGAACCAAGTTTGTGTAGTGTCAAACTATTTGGGTGCTTGCTTATCCATGTCTCGTGCGTTTGTCCCCATACCAGTACCAAAGGAGAGAGCACAGGATATTCAGTTCTGAACTCTTCGTCCTACGGTATAATATGTTGTTGCTATGGAGCTCCAACCCTGATTCATTTTTTCTTCTCCCATGGCTACCACCTGACCATAACCATAGGAAAGTTACAGTCAACTTGGATGATGTGTGGTTGCATGTGAGTGACGTGCGTAGGGCATGACCTGACCTCTCTCTGGTCTCTGCTGCTATCACACTCCAGGCCATTGTGGCAGTCCAGGGCTAAAAATATAGTTTTGGAAATTTCAGAGGCATGCCTAGTGGCAGTCCATTGTCATGAGGTGTTTTTATGTCAGTCTAGTCATAAACGGCTGCACAGTGGATATGGTAAAGGGTTTACTACCCACAAAGCAACACATCCTAATAATCTGATATCAATCATCATCCACACTAGGTAATGTGATCCTCACTGTTTGTCAAGTGCATTAGTCAGGATGTGACACTCAAGGTCGTAATGTGATACTCATGAGTTACATAGGATATGCATCAGCTCAAGTTAATCATTCACAGCAATGATCTGGCTTTGAAGATTCTTTGTGGTTAGGTGAACACACAGCACTGCATGTGTCAATGAGCTCACAAGTACTTTGATTTTAGAATTTGTGTGCCATCACGAGGTTGCCATTTGGATGGCATTGAAATTACAGAGAAAGAGAAGGGAAAACTTTGAGCCAAAGTTGCTGTTTGAACTGGAAATATGCTGCTCTTCAGGTCTGTACCATATAGAGCTATTCAAGATCTTCACCTAAATGGTTGTAATATGCTGCCTTAAACAGTATCCTAGTACTTGTGTCATGGTTTCTTGGTTGGACTGATTCTTCTAAAATATCTAAAACGAACTCAACTATAAATGGATGTCTGTTTGAGTATATGTCAAACAATCTGAATGTTTCCCTATTTGGTGCATATTCCCTCAGGCATTGTCTTGGTTTGTTGTGCTGTCCTTGGTCCATCGGATGCTGATATGGAGTTGCCTCAGTTGGCAGCATGTTTCAATCCTCAGTTGTCCATAAGGATACAAACAAAATGAAGCCTTGTTGCCTTGATATCTGTCTGGGTTAGCCTTGCATACCACGCCAGTGTTCTCATGATTATAATAGCCTCGGGGGCATTCTCCACTTGCTGGAGGCAGAGCTCCAGACTATCTCCCATAGCTAGCACGTGGATGGGAGTGATTTAAGTGTTTGAGTCCCCAATAAGCACACCTAATGTCCTCACAGTTAGTGCCCTCAAGAGAACAGATGTTCCTACTGTGAAGCAACACTGCCTCTCCTTGACCTCTCTCTGACCTCTCCCTGGTCCCTGTTCCACCTTTGCTGTTATGGTCCTCTTGTCAACATCCACTGATGCCCAAGCTACAAGATGTCATGCATTCCTTACCAACCAGATGCACCTTGGTGGTTACTCCTGCTTGAACAACCACCACCTCCTCCCCTAAAAGCGAATAAACACACACAAATATAAAAAGATGGATATTAGAAAACAATACTGAAATAGTGGATGGACCCCAAATGCTGTATCCTAAAAATAACCCACTCACCCCCAAGTGGGATCAGTTGTTATTTAGTGCATTGAAGCTTCACTAATATTGTATAATTTATATAGTTATTGGTTAAATATGAACATTAATTTCCTTCGCTTTTCACTTAGTGAATGCATTAAACCTTGTCCTGTCCGGTATGAGTTAATGGAGTGGAATTGGAATGACATTTACTACCAAATTTGTTGATCTGAGATACAGATTGTGTTTGTTGTGGTTATCCTTTCTTGATTGATTAGATTTTTCATAAATCAATTTAATTTAATAACTACCTTGTTTGGTTTTTGATATCATTGATTACTCTTCTTGGTTCTCTGCAGCTTGAAGGACTTCGTGGTGAATGAGCCAGACCCTCTCATCTCTGGCGTGCCAAAGAAGGACAACCCATTCTCCAAAACCTCCAGAGGGTGCACGATATTGTAACTCTTCCAACAACTCTTCTGTTTGTATCTCTCGTTATATTAATTTAAAACCTTTTTTTTTTTCTTTTTTTTTTTTTAATATGTTGAGGCTATGCATTAGCTCTTTGATGTAATGTACCTTATGACATACTGTCCTATCCTCAATGGCTGAATGTAGAAATGATGCTATTTTATAGTTTGTTAGAAAAATAATTTTTCTTTATTGAAATTATTATTATCAAACTATAGTTTGTAATATTTACCTTGTTCTAGTTTCCACCCACATTATTGTCTGAGATGTTATCCACACCTCAAAACCTCACCATGCACTGAATTTTTCTGAGTTGTTGCCATGACTCCTGAAAGACACCAACACTGAAGGAATGTTACAACCAGTCCTTACTGCCTGTTCCCTGGGAATCCAACTTACTGCCTGTACCCTGGGAATCTTCAATTTACTGCCTGTACCCTGGGGATCTTCAACTTACTGCCTGTACCCTTGGGAATCTTCAGCTTACTGCCTGAACCCTGGAAATCTTCAACTTACTGCCTGTACCCTGGGGATCTTCAACTTCTCCATGCAATACTTCTCCATGCAATACTTCTCCATACAATACTTCTCCATGCACTACTTCTCCATGCAATACTTCTCCATGCAATATTTCTCCCAATGCACACCCAAGGAAGTAATCACACACTGTGTGTGGTAAATGCCACTTCATGCAGGAGAAAACTGCATGAGATGAACACAAGTTGACCTCTTTACAGTCTGGCCAGAACTCTGCTCAAATTATGTTCACTAGTAAAATACCCTTCCTAGGTGAAGACAACTTGCTATAATTCAAGATTTGTAGTTTGTTCACATCTACTCCCAGACATTTGGACCTACAGGGCAGCAAGAAGAAAAGAAAAGTGTTTAGGTACAGTTTTGCTGGCCTCACTTTGAGCATGCTTACACAATATTTGTGGTTTGTAGTACTAATAGTGCAGCTTGGTGATTACTCTTGCATGAAATTGAAACCCCCTCCCCTGCTCACCTAGGAAATTTAAAAATAAAAATAAAAAATCCAGCCAGTCAGGTAGGGTTTTACTCCAGCCTACACCAAAACTAGCCTAAAACCATCCATGGTGACCTATCAATCCCTGAACATTTGAGCCATAGTGCAGGTTAGTGGTTTCACATGCATGAAATTGAGACCCCCCCCCCCCTCCACAATAAAATTTTGAAAAGAACAAATAACAGGAACAAACAGACCTCTGGTTCACTCAAAAAGAAGAAAATGAAGAGTGTTTGGGCTCAGTTTTGCTGATTTCACTTATATGGGGTTTATGCAATTGTGGTTTGTAGTACTTATGCAGGCTCAAGTCTTCACCAAACCTCTCCTAAAACTACTTTAGAATGACTCCACCAACCCCTGAAGACTTGAGCCTTGTAGACCCAATAGGCTG
>OZ017783.1:6454542-6484344 GCA_963969325.1 Lycopodina hypogea | reverse complement strand
CCTTAAAGGTACCCAGTGCATTGGAGATAGCATACATACTGTTACAGACAGACAAATTATAAATTATAGTATAGATAAACCAGCAGAAGACCTCTTATATGTGCATAGAGAGAATAGAGAAATGATAGTGGGAGAGGTTGTTCACAGATTGAAGTTTCTCACTTCCAGACTGTATCCCAGCACAAAGGATGTAAACACCTAGAATCCTGTCTGACTACGTAAGATAATTGATCCATAGATAGCAAGCTCAATTACCACTTGCTGCACTTTTATTTACTAGAGAATATTTAAGTCATCCTCAGCTTCCTGATATTCGGTGAAGCATATTGAAATAGTATTGAACACATAGCTATATAGCCAGCTACATAGCCAGCTATTTGTATGCGAAGAAATATATAATCCCTGGTTGAGCTGAGAACTAGCATGTCTGAGGGAGGGAGAATTCTACTGTTCTTGCTGCTGCTATTTTTGCAAGGAGCCAAGCTAACAGGTATTTCCAACTTTATGTACTTAGTGAAATGATGTTCATATACAATTTATTTCCTATGCAGTGTCACAGACCAATGCTAGATCTTTATTTCAATGCCAGCCTTCTTCCTCTGACCAAGCTGGAAGGGTTTATACTCCAAACATCCCTGATTTCTATTTCAATCATAGCAATGTTGCTGCAATTAGTGATTTGGTGTCTCCTGGAATTTATGTATTTACTTTCCCTCCATATGAGTCAGGAGTGAGCTGCAGTGGTACTGTAGAATCTGTACAAGCCTGTTACCAGGTGGAAAAAGGGGGAAAAGACAGGGATAGCGACCAGGATGTTATTCTTTTGTTACTAGTCAAAGATAATGATGAATTCATTGTCACTAACCAGTTGCCTTGGAGAGTAAATCCAGACGGATGTACTAGTCAAGGCAAAAAGAAGATGAATATATGCTGTGATAATTTTGTTTTGAATGAAAGTCAATTTCAAATCACTTCAACTAACTTTTCATTTGGTGTGGTGGTAGTGGATGATGGTGTAAGGCCATTGCATTTCCAAGCAAGTGACATGGAGTACGATGTAGAGCAATATCAATTTCCTACTATGGAGCTCTCAAATATTGAATTGTCACTCGCAGATGCAACGGTAACTTCTGATTCACTGATACTTCTGAGATTTGTTGTTGGTATGTTGCTGAGCTAATCCATCTGTATACTTTAATATATTAGCGGCTTACTGTATTAACTATTAGCAGAAAATATATAGATAGCTAAATGGAAAAAAAACAAAAAAAAAACAAAAAAAAAAACAGGCATAATGTTGATGTGTCATTGCTGAGCTGAGGTCCCCAGTTCAACTCCTGGTATGGTTGAGGTTGTTTTTTTTTTTTAATTAATTAATTTATTTATTTATTTACATATATATATTTTTTTATTTATTTATTTTTTTAAAAGGAGATAAAGAAGGGTAAAAAAAAATAATAAAAAAAAGGAGACAAAAAAGATTGTGTTAACTGGCCAGTCTTGTAATGGTCTTGAAGCTCCCTCAGATTACCTGCTAGGTGGAGGGGCTGGTATAGGTTTGTAATGCAGTAGTGGATTCTAGAAGTTTGATTAAGTAAATAGATGTTAATGTTTCAATTTCAAATCTGGAACAATAAACATTTTGGATGGTCTGGCACTAGGAATGAACTTATTTTCAAGTACTTAGTTCCACATAAAGGTGTGGAACAAAATAACACCAAATTAAAAAATATATATAAACCAGAATATTTAGCTTTTTTCTGGAAGTGACAGTGGGAGAGTTACAAAAAGGATAGCTGGGGTTAGGGACAGTCTGTCATGATGCTGGGCAATTAGTAGGTCTTTACTTAAAAACCTACACTCCCCAAGTGACCAGCTGGTTGACCAACCTTACCTTTCTTTATTTCACTCTTGTGTATTCACAGTATCCTTGCATCATTTTTTAGACTCTTCAATATACACAGTATCCTAGTATGTCATGTCAGACTCTCTCTACACACAGCATCTTTGCATGACCTACCTACACAGCTGTCATGTTCAAGCTTTCACTCTATGATTTGTAAATGACATTTCAAATTTATTTTATCACATAGCTAACTCATGTTAGTGAACATGATTGTATTATCAATTCAAAATATGTGTATCCTTCCCATTTCAGTTCTTAGTTTATGTTTGCTTACTTCAAACTGGTCAACTCCATTAAACAAACACACAACATGAAAGTTATTAGTTATGCTCTGTTACTCTTACTTATTTTATGACAGTGAACTGGACTGTTTGGCCCAGTTAGCTCACTTACAAATGAGTAGCTTCTGTCATATATGAAAGCAAGAAATTAAACTCGAAGAGAGAGGTAATTGAGCAGGAAGATGCAGTCAGGGTTAGTCCTTGCAATACCATCACATTTATTTGTCATATATCATAAATTGTATAATTTGTTGTATTGTAATTCTGTATGAATCCACTTATAACATGTTTATGATCCCTTGATGCAGATCAGGACACAATAATGCCTAACAGTACTCCCACACCAATGCCTAGTGGCACTCCACTATCAACAACATCACCAATGCCTAGTGGCACTCCACTATCAGCAACATCACCAATGCCTAGTGACACTCCACTATCAACAACATCACCAATGCCTAGTAGCACTCCACTATCAGCAACATCACCAATGCCTAGTGGCACTCCACTATCAGCAACATCATCCACTGACACAAATAGTGGGCGTGCCAGTGTAGTGGGAGCGGTACTGACTTTTGCCGTCATAGTAGTTCTACTACTCATTATTGCATTAGTGGCACTCTTGTTGCTAAGACGATGGCACCAACGCAGAAAAACAATCAGTGCCAACACTCTTGAGGAAGGTGAGTGATATATTGATTGATTACTCTACGATCAGGTAGAGGAAACCTCTCCTTTATTATTTCACTATTACTACCAATGGCATTAAATAAATATAAAATGCCTGTTGTCATTAATCTCCAACAGAGAATGAGTATGCAGTGGTTGGTCCTAAGGTCTGCGATGATTCCATAGGCACTGAGATAAAGGTCGGTTTGGTAGATAGCCAGGAGTGAGGATTGTACTAATCCTTCTAACTCGTTAATGTAAGTATTCTGAACATGGACATGAATAATGAGTGGGCCATGTTTCTACCATTTGGTATTCATGTTCAGTGAGTGGTAAAAGAAAACATGAGTAAATAACTCTCGCCTGGATGAGAAATTGCATGAGACAAGTAATTTATCACTCTTCAGAGCATTTTTAATTTCACATACTTTATATCATGGAATGATTGTGGCCCACTTGATGTAATAGTGCAACACACCGCCCACTGCCCATGCGACCACAAGTATCCTATAACTGTGCTATTATGCCACACAACATGGACTGCACATGTAGTTAGGGTGAGAAAATTCCAATGGAGCTCTTTTATCAGTAATGATGACTTATGATGTAAATAACAGTGTTGTATAATTTTTCGATAATCAGTACACCAGCTGTGGCTCTTTTTTTTTTCCAGGCCTTTTTACAAGTTTGGAATTTTCTTTTGGGTAAGTTGAAAATCTGCAGCTGAATATTTTCAGGAGGTTGTTATGTTAAAGGTAGATATGGTAGGTTCCTCAACATTTTTTTTTGGCTTTTAGGTGGTATACCCTGAGGCATTAACAAGGTAGTTAATAGGGTTTAGTCAGAAAAGAATACAAAAATGTTTGTCAGTCCAATTTGTATTCATTTTTTTTGTGCGTATGTTATTAAAACATTTTATCCTGATGCAAGGTACATTGCTTTGTATCGTAATTTGTGGTACAAACAAGTTTTTTTATACAGCCATACAGTTCAAGGCATTAAAATCATTGATAATAGTTTTTATTTGATCTTTAGAAAATCTTATTATCTGAATTTAATTTTTTTAAAAATTTATATGAACACAAATCATACTATTGCTATATTATAAAATTCAATATATTTTTTAAATATTACAGTCACATGATGCTTACAACCTCAAGTATATTCAAAGGGTACAACAATTTGGCACATTCATTTATTAAGTGCAAAAGTAACAGATTATTCAATCCACAAGGAAAATACTTTCTTTATTCCTCCGTGTCATGGAACTCATGGCAAGTTCCTCATGTGATACTCTGAATATGGACCCTGACATTAGCAGTACCACAAGTTCTCTTAACTTCCAAAGCTAAAATCTGGTCCTTCCTTATAGTAAAACACTGGGATGTAGAAACCTGCTTGCACCATGACTATATACTCTGAAATATTGGAACTCATAATCAGCAAGAAATACATCACCACTGGCACAGGTGAGGAGGTTCAATATCCTGCAGCTTTCCATGATGCACAATGGAATTTTGGGGTTGGAGAAAACTCTGGCCAACATCAGTTAAGAAACTTATTAATTGTTAAATGTTGATGATGTGAAACTCTATAAATTACTATGAATGTCTCAAATATCAGGAAATGACACTCTCAGCCCAAACAAGGTCTCCAATGAAGATCATTAAAGTTGCCAAGCCATGTGAAATGCCCTCAGTAAAGATACTATTTGGTATCTAGTAGTGGTGCTAGATTGTTGTACACACTGGGCAGATGCTGTAACTATGTCAGGTCAAACTATTTCTGTGATCACACTGCTTTGATCATATTGTTTTCTACCAAGAGGATTTTTTTAATATTTCTCATCAATCTTAATTGAGAAGCTTTTGAGCACTTCACTGTATCTAGCATTGTTGATCTTTAGTATAATTTGTAAGACAACACACATATCACCCCCAGAGGAATGTGCTTCCCAAGAACCGGGTGAACTTTATTAACATGTGGGTGTGACAATGGATGTGGTTTTATCATAGCCACACTCATAGAAAATCATTTGGTTAGAAAAAGCTCATTTTAAAGACCAACCCGGTCGAAATTTGGCATGTGGTCTCCAAGTAACAGAGTAAGCGTATTAACTGCATCTAGATGTGTCAATGGATGTGGTTATACTGTAACCACACCCACAAGAAATTGTTTTTGCTACCAAAAGCTAATTAAAGGACCAACCAGGCCAAAATTTGAGTAGCTTCTATAATGTTTCATGTTGACATTGGTTGGGCAATGCCGGGTATATGCTGCTAATTATTTATACTTATTATTTATAGTTATGTTAATATTATATGTATGCAGGCTAATGACGACAATTGGAATAACAAGTTTGGAGCAAGCTATGAAACAATTAGTTATGAAGTGGTAAGAACTCTGAATGCTTTATTGTACATAGTAAAATTGGTAGAGTCAGAGGTCCATGTTGGTTATTTTCCTCCTATATTCTTGTAGCCAGTAATGCTGATGGGAAAAGCTGTCAAGGTACTGTAGACATTTATTTAGGACTGATTCCTAGTTGAGCTGTAGTATGCATATGCTCCCTGCACAATAGAGTTATTTGTTGTCTGTGCATTTATTGTTTTTTCTATTTCATTTTTGTTGTCTGAATGTTTGTGTCATGATAATTATAACTGTGCAGGATAGAAATTCCAATTCCGAGTTGGACATGAGCTCTACAGCCAGCAACTATGAAGTGGTGAGCTTCTCAGCACTTGACTCTTTCTAATAGATAGCAGGAAATTGAAGGAAGTATTTGTTTATATTCTTGCAGCCGGTGATGCTCTCTGAGAAGGATTCCAAGGCACCACAGGTGTTTATTTAGTGACAGTTTGTACATACATAGCCATATCAAAGGATCATTGTTTTTGTCTGAATGTTTGTGTCAAGATAATTATAACTGTGCAGGATAGAAATTCCAATTCTGAGTTGGATATGAGCTCTACAACCAGCAACTATGAAGTGGTGAGCTTCTGAGCACTTGATTCTTTCTAATAGATATTTGAAAATTAAAGGAAATGTTTGTTTATATTCTTGCAGCCAGTGATGCTCTCTGAGAAGGATACCAAGGCAACACAGGTGTTTATCTAGTAAAGGTTCACATAAGTACACGGCCATACCGAAGGATTAGGGCAGTATTACCTTATTGTACCTTCTTGGTTTGTGATAAGTTCCCCATTCTTCTTAACCAATCTTATTTTCTAATTTCTCTGGTGGTTGGTTAAACTATAATTTGGGCAAATATGATATTTGTATGTATTTCACTCACCAGTCTGTCTCTCTTTGTTGTTGTTGTTGATTGGTTTTTTTGTTCAGTTTTTTTTTGGTTTTTTTGTGTGTTGATTTTGTTGTTGGTGTTTTTATTATTGGTGTTTTTTTTGTTTTTGTTATTGTTATTGTTGTTGCTGTTGTTGTGTATTATCTACTTACTCTGTCTGAAATATATTCAATATTTCCCAGAAATGGTGTAGCCAGTCCTTCTATGAAACCACACACTCACAGCTGATACAGATTAAGTTTTGTAGGTCGGGTGATGCCAGGTACACAGAAGAATATACCCCACAGTAAAAGAGGGTGTTAACCGAACCTAAGCTCATAGCCACAGCCAAGAGGTCGAAATTGCATACCATTTCTGCATATTTTTTTATGAATTTGAGGTCCATTTGGTAGTTCACTAAACCTATGTGAAACTATAATACTGTGTGACTAATTTGACTATTAAAATATAATGCTCATTGATTATCCTAATTCAGAATATATTGGCAATTAAATGTGCAGGAGAAGACTAGTCGACAACAAGAACGCCATTAAACTGAGAATAAATTGACAATGATATGTGAAAATATTTTAAGTGGGCTAAGGTAACTGATACTCAGTGAGTTTCAAGCTAATTTTGTAAATGTTGTCCAACATTTACTCTCTGTGCTGTCCATATATATTCCACACTAGCAACAAATCGCACCTCAAATTTGATCAACAATTTTGTATTTTATTGGGTAACACACACATCGCTATTGTAGTGCATAGTTTACAACTATGTACTAGTCAGTGGGCGCTGAGGGAGATCATAGAAATTTTCTTCCAGTAGATTTGCATAAGTTTAGTACTCTTAGATTGCTCCTGATACTCTCAAAGATGAAAACATATCAAATCTTAAGATTCAGTTGAGTTGCTGCCCAAGTTTCAACTTTGTGAATTCAGTGAATGTTGCATGGCTACACAATCTATAGCCAAATCAATAAGAGAAGAATTTCTTTAAGTTGAACAAATAAACTAGAATTATGTCTGTGATCTTATCCCAATTGTTAAATTCCAGTAATTAAATCCAGAGGGTTCATACATTTCTGTGATGCCCCAGTTGTGGATGTATAAATTACATATTGCTAGAAAATAGACACTCTTGGTAGTTCATTTATTTGTAACTTATTTTCTGTGCATAGAACACCTGTGAGTACGAAGAGACTTATATGGCTCCTGCATTCAATGAGAAGGCACTGAATGCTCAGCTGGATCACATGGTTCTGAACTTGCCCAGAGACTCCATCACGTATGTAGTCATATTGGAATAATATATGGAAACGTGATGCAATGAAATTGCTCCTAGTGACCCTTCCCGAAGCTTGAGCAGGCAGCTAGAATGACCCCAGTTTCAATGTGCATTACAAATGTATTGCATTAGGAGTCTCAGAGAGGTGGGAACCATTTAATTGACTGGAGCGAACAAATTCTGGGCCTTGAATACTACTACTTTCAACATTACTATCAATAAATAGAACACGAGTCCACACTCAAATAAAAACGATTCCAGGAAGAATGCAACCTCTCCACTAAAATAGATTGTTCATCCCATTATATGAAGGATCTACTTCTATATAATATTTTTAGGATAAGGAGATATTTTCCTTTTTTATTTTTTATTTATTTATTTTTTTAAATATTTTTTGTTTTATTTAGTTATACTTCATTTATTTACTTATATATTTACTTACTTACTAAACCATTTATTTATTATTTACAAGCAGAAAACTCGTCCTATGACCAATTTTTAAGTCAGCCACCTGCAATAACAAACATGCTTAGTTTGCTTTATGTAACATGTAGGGATAATTGACACTAATCTCATTAATCAAGCAAACATGATACAATTAGTAAACATGCCAAATTTCAATGATATTTAAGTGTTCAGGTTACTAAACCACACCCTTTGACAAAACCACACCCATAACCACCCAATCTGAATGAAACTTTCACAAGGACGTGCAGTGAGGTGCCTTAATCAATCCCTGAAAGTTTTGTGAAGATCCATTCAGTGGTTTGGGAGGAGTTAAGGTCTGCATATACAGACAGACAGACAGACAGACAGACAGACAGACAGACAGACAGACAGACAGACAGACAGACAGACAGACAGACAGACAGACAGACAGACAGACAGACAGACAGACAGACAGACAGACAGACAGACAGACAGACAGACAGACAGACAGACAGACGAATTGTGAATTATAGTAAGATATATTTATTCATGTATTTATTTATTTACTTAATTAATCTATTAATTAATTAATTAAAACTATTACTTCCTTCTCTCTTTTTTTTTTTATGGACAATATCTTGTCTATTGTTCAGTTTTATGACCACAATAGGAACTTAAAAAGGAATCTATGCAGGAAAAAAAAAGAGAAAAATGGTTAATTTAGTTTCTTTTTTTTTTGTTAGAGCAATGGAGAAATCAGTAGTTTGCAGCCAACATGATAGCATGATATATATAGAATACAGTAGTCTACAAATTGGAATGATTGCTTGGAGGGAAAACTTCACTTGTGGCTTCAATTTGAAGTAGTAGGACTTACTATAATTCTTGTGCAACGAGTACTTGTGTATAGCAAGATTCTATATACTGTATATGGTTTGACAGATTTAATTTTTTAAATCTAGTTTATTTATATTCATAACTTTTCTTTCTTTTTTTATTTCTTCACCTTCTTAGAATTACTAATCAATTCATAATTTAAACCTCACCTCTTTACTTCTAAATAAGAGCAGCGGGAATTATGAAGACCGAACATATCACCACAATTTCTTTTTTGATTATATTCAGATATTCATGGTTTGGTCATGATAGCTGTCGGGATCAAAACAATAGCAAATTTTATATGTGTCTTGTTACTGTATGTAGACTGACTAGTCCCCTGGGTTCTGGCCAGTTTGGTGAGGTGTATAAGGGATCATGGCAGTGTGATGGTGGTGAGGTGGAGGTGGCAGTCAAAACCATGCATCAAAGGGCAGGAAGAGATGACAGGGTCAAGTTCCTGCAGGAGGCCGCCATCATGGGCCAGTTCAAGCATCCCAACGTAGTCACCATGCACGGAGTAGTCATGAATGGAGGACCTGTGAGTGGCCATCTTGTTGGCTGTAGATAAGAAACTGTACTTTCATTTCTTGGAGCTTGTTAGTGATGTGTAACATGTAAACTTGATGAGTGCATGTGGTGAGTGTTAATATCTCTTAGTCTCTGAGCAACATAAATGATCTCATCTACTCTGTGCAGATTCTGTTGGTTTTGGAACTACTTCCCAGGGGAGATCTTAGAGGTCACCTGCTGCAGATAAAGTCAGAGGAAACAGGAGATGTTGGTGTGGACACCCACACTCTGCTCACCTACTGCCGCCAAGTTGCCTCTGGTATGGTATACTTGTCCAACATGGCATTTGTCCACAGAGATCTGGCTGCAAGAAATGTTTTAGTCTCAGATGATAATATTTGCAAGGTGAAATATAACATAAGACTCATGTTTATGCTGAATATTTTGGTAAATTTGAATGATTTAACAAGGCCATTTATTAGCAGATACTAGTAAAGTAAATTTTTACTGAACCATCCAGCCGTTGTGACCACTTCTTCACACCCCCAATGTCCACTTGAATAAGGATATGCTGGTACTGTGAATTCGACAGAAACACTCAATAATTGACAATTCTTACTACTATTAAAACATAAACGACTAGATATAACTATAGGACTTAGAATTCAGTGCTTCACACTTTTCTGAAACATGAGGTGCAATGATATGGTCACCCAATTAATCTTTCAAGATTTATTATTTATGCAATGAAATGTTATGATAATATCTTCATGTCCACATGCTAGATAAATGCCAAATATTTTAGATATTTATGTGTAAATGAAGACCACAGCTGCCCACAGCCATGTGCTAGAAATGTAGCTGAGCATGCCCAGTGGGCTAGTTGCTCTGTCATGCTGCATAGTTTAGAAGCTGAATAGCGCTGCAAGTGTCACTGTGTTAACAATGAAGTCATATGCAGGTGATCAATAGGTCATTTGGTATGTGTAGCCCACACTTCGATAAGGCATACAAGCATTTTTTTGATTCATAGATAGCATGCCATTGTCATGACTTATTGGTTGCTGTCCTCCAGTAGCAAGGATAACTGTCTCACACCTCTGTGAGGAAAACTTAGAATAGAGTTTCATTAGAGGAACTAGATATTAGCAAATGGAACATACAATTGTGAAAAAGTATTAAAGAAATCATCCACATTTAGGGAATTGAGCAGCCCATAAAGAGTGTGTGATGATAGCAATTTCACTTTTCCATAATTAAAACAAAACAATAAAAAATTTGATAGAGATAATAATGCTCATTTGTGTATTGACCATACCATATGATATCTCTTGTGTCAAGAAAGTGTGGCTGTCAGTTGTACATGTAGTAGGATAGTTAATGATGTGTAACATCCTGCAGATTGCTGACTTTGGAATGTCACGGGATTTGATGTATGAAAGTTATTACATCTCACACGGTGGGAGGATTCCCATCAGGTGGTCAGCTCCTGAGGTACTACTTTAGCACAGGTAGTAGCTGAGTGAATTCTGTGGTTATTATGATTTGTACTTATTTAGCCACAAGTAGATAACCTTAGAACAGCTGCTTTCCTGTGAGAGAGATACAGCTGTATTGTGATAGTTTCTGTTCCTGTGAAGTCAATAAAGTTTTCCCTATAATTGTTAAAAGTTGCCCCACGCTACACTATTTCATTAATATGTTGGAGGCTGACATTGGGCATGCAATTATTGACATTTTATCTATCCAATCTTATAGGCTCTGCACTACAGGAAGTACTCCACTGCTAGTGATGTGTGGAGCTATGGAGCTCTCATGTATGAAATTTGGAGTGTTGGACACAAGCCCTTAGAAGCATTTGATAACAGCCAGGTCAGTGAGTAGCTAAGTGCTCATAATGAGACAGGCTTTTGATGAATCTGAACTTGCAGGTGATTGGTGCCATTGACTCAGGATTCCGCCTACCCCCTCCTCCTGGCTGCCCTCGAAAGTTGTACACACTCATGATAGCTTGTTGGTGAGTCAAGTTCAATGCTATTGATGTAATCCAGGTGAAATAATATTTATTCTAATGTAAAAGGAACTATGATGATGCTGTGTTACAATCACATGAAATTATTTACAATACCTACTAATTAATATCAACTGTTGTGACTCTTTTCCTATATTGGTATTGATTCAATACCAATATAGGAAAAGAGTCACAACAGTTGATGAAGTGTTACTGAGTTTCATGTTGGGATAGCAGTAAAAGGATTCTAATTAGCCACTCTCTCTCAATGTTCATGTTTTCTATTTATATCAGTAGTGGGTATCTGTTGAGACTGATTGCTATATGTATTCTTTCATTTTTTCAATAATTTTGCTCAGCTTTTCCTGGTCTTGTTGCAATAGACAGTGGTACTAGAAATTTTACTTTGTAGTTCTGTAATTGACCAATTCAATTAATCAAATAAGGCAACAGAAAAGCATATTGTTGTGGTATTATTCTGTTTGAAAGCAAACTAACTCTTCGGACATGCACATTATACATACACTAACTTAACTGACCAAAATATCACTTTTTTTACTTGAAGCACCAGAAGGCAGATATTTTTTTAAACTCATTTTAGGATCCATCTTTTCAAATATGGTTAGTCCACATGGAGAAGTACCACACACTCTAATAAATAATGATCAACAGGCTTGGTTTCCTTGGCCTCTCCAAGTATATGTGGCCAAAGTTGACCAGGAGACTACCAAATCTGTCACCAGCTGCTACTGATATCCATATTTTTATCATTAAATCATACTATAATTCACAATTTTTCTGTCTGTCTGTCTGTCTGTCTGTCTGTCTGTCTGTCTGTCTGTCTGTCTGTCTGTCTGTCTGTCTGTCTGTCTGTCTGTCTGTCTGTCTGTCTGTCTGTCTGTCTGTCTGTCTGTCTGTCTGTCTGTCTGTCTGTCTGTCTGTCTGTCTGTCTATATTAAGCAAACTGAACAAGTTGTTACTGCAGGAGACTGGAGGCTGACCAAAAAGCTGCCACTAGGGCTGTTTTTTTTTTGTTTGTTAGTATATGATAATTTAATGACTTGGTTAGAATTACACTAATCATTTCTTAATTTATTCTCAAACTGGTTGTAGAGAAGGCTTTGCTATGGTAGTGCAAAATATCAATATTTTACCTAGCAGAAATTTCTGGAACAATCGCGTACGTATTGCATCACACTTGTCATGAGCAATTTGAAATCTTTCATCAATACAGCACTATCAGGTTTAATTTCTAAAACAATCACATACATACTGGATCATACTAGCATGCACCATAATTTAGAATCCCTCAACACTACACTATCAGGTTTATTCCGGAATCGTATAAAACAAATAAATAATATTTTGTATATTACATACAACTTTTTTCATTGGAACAAAGTGAGTCCTTTATAGTGCTCATTTAATGAATTAGTTTCAATTATATCATCATGTATGTTCATAATGCGCTAAAATAGTTTTGTAGAATTCATTCCTGTGAGGATCAAGAGGGTTTAAGCCTCCTTCTCCTCCACTCAGGATAAGCTACACCCACTGCCACCAGGTGTGGGGGTCAAGGGGGTTCTAAGTCTCTGTCTTCTCAGTGTATGCTGCCACCAGAGATTAACCTAAATACTAGGTAGATTTTAAGCTACCCTTAAGTTCAGTAGGTTTTAAACTATTTATCTTAAATGCACATTAGGGAAATCTGGCTCTCCCACTCAGGAGCTCCATTAAGTAGTAACTCCTGGTGGGTTGAGCCACATCAGAGATGACACAAATAAAGGATGACAACACATAACAAAATAATTAGTGACTACACACAGAGCTAGTTAAAAATACATTAGACATAAGTAATGACATTAAATTAAATGATTGCCTAACAAATAACTTGTCTTAATGAGTTCAGTCCACAATGAAATATTATTACAAATGATGGAGATGTTATCATGATTTAGTTGTCGAGGAGTGAGTCTGCATACTTGTCTGTCTCTCTAGTTGAAGACTGGTCCTTACAATTTCCCATGACTGGGTCTAACGAGGTATAATTTTTTTTAAACATCTGTCCCTAATCAAATAAAAAGTCTTCACTTAATATTTTAGACCAATTGAACCATCCGTCAAGCTATGAATCACAAGCAGACACACAAACAAGCTAAAATTATATTTAGGACTATATCTGTCCTACCATTCTTCAGCGACATCCTTTTTATTTTGTTTGTATTGTTGCAGCGTCCTTTTGTTTGTTACAATTTCTTGATTTCTAATTCATAACTGAGTTAGGTAAACAATTCCATGTGGTAGTTGATGTTCACCTTTTAAAAATATAATAATCTGTACTGTGTGCCTTCAATTTTAAGCACTAATCAGTGGAGTGTCCAGGATTGTCCACAGGGGGTTGCTGGAAAAAGGATGCATTCTGGATGTACTATAAGACAGTCACACAGTTGAACTTGGTTGCCTAACATTCTACTTTTTACAATTTAGCATTTCAAGTAAAACTAAAGGGCTACCAGCCACAGTATAATGATGCAGCTGTTGCAATTTCTGTTGTGGGAAACTCAATCAGGGTGGTTGGACCCCTGGGTGTTCCCTATCTCTGCATGAAACCCAGTTCACCAAATAGCAATACACTGGTACTGATTTCATAATAGGCCCAGATATTTTTCTTAGAATAAAACTATGATCCATAATGGTGAATGTGAAATGAATTGTGAAATGGGACCTTTTTCCACCAGAAAATGTTACTATTCGATGTTTTTATTTACATCACAAGTGTGGTAAGTACAAATGTGTTCTCTTCTATATCATTTGACATCCAGTGCCACTCCATTATGCATGCTAATGCCCCAAGCCTGTAGATACCAGAAGATGTCCAGCTCAAGAAAAAGAGGATGATTCCTGTGTATGCTGGCCAGTGCTCTGCTAGTAGAGCATTCACCCATCTTGCTGGTATGGCACCATGTCTTCACATGTAAAATTGTGTTGGTGCATTAAAGCTTGTAATTAAAAAAAAAAAAAAAATTAAATTTTCATTTGGGCCTAAGTGTTGTAAGTGCAGCAGCAGTTCTACACTACTAGTGTTATTGCATACACAAGCATTGTAATCTGCACTGCATAGTAGGCGACATTAACTGGTAAGCATACACATACCATGCAGCCTAATCCTTAATAATGTGTTGATATAATATTTCAAACAATTTGTTATTGTAAAAAAAAAAAAAAAAAAAAAATCAAAAAAAAATCCAAAAAAATCAAAAAAAAATCTTGTCCATGCAACCATGGTGAATTATTGTTATCCAGCTTTACCAATTCATTGCACACTATGACACACTGTAGGCATCCTGAGTCTTCTAAAAGGTTGACATTTAAGGATCTGATGAAAGAGCTCAGCTTGCCAGCCACTGATCTGTTACAATGGTCTGATGAGGACAGGTCTGTCCATCCTGAGGCAGCTAAGCTGGGGGCTCCCCTCCTATCAGCAGAAGACTTGTACAAAGATATACAGACTACCTATCAGAGTGTATCGCAGTAGGAACGATGAAGCACACCAAACCTTACAGACTGTATCAATTACACTTCTAATCAATATTAAGTCATCAATAAACATTGCAATAGTTCAGCTAATCCATGTACTAATGTTTATTTTCTATATTTTAAATTAACCATGTATTATTGTGGGAGGGGAGAGGGTGGGGGAGGGGGAAAGAAAGATAAGGAAGTAGAGGCAAAGAATGTGCCCGGAACAAATAAATGGAAAATGAGACAAGAGAAAATAAGGGAGAAAGGAAGTAACAGATAAACTTGAGGAGGAAAATTAAGAAACACTAAGGAAGTGAATAAATGGGAGTGAAGTAGGATGAATGTAAAGCAAGTGGTATTGTTGGAATCAGCTTTTAAAGAATATATTTTGTAACCTTGACTTCACTCCTGTATGGTAGTGAAGTCTTCAACGATGTGTGGCTTGAGTTTGCTAAATCTCCATGATCTCTATTCTCCTCCCCATCTTTAACTAGCAAGCCTACAAACTTGGCACTGATGTCAGGTTGTGGCCAGTGGATCTCAATCTTGTAATACACCAGAACTTGCACATAGGAGAGATATGTTGAACCCTGGCACACTGTTTCCTTAGCACCAAAGTCTACAGATCAGTTAAAGAATGTACGCTCATTGTTTTATACAAACATGCAGAATGACTATCCTTCCTTGCAAAGGTATTGTTGTACTGACTAGTGTTGTTCAGAGTGTGAGGACTGACAGTAGCAGTGCCCTTGAGGAGATCCTGGAGTTTTGGTAGTGGAGAAGAAAACTGCTTAAGAGAAATTTTCCAGAAGCACGGCACTTTTGGAGTTTTATTTATGTTTGTTGTGTTTTTTTTAATTTTTTTTTTAAAGTTACTCAGTAAAACTTATTTTCGTTGTGAACTTTTTGGTTTCTCAGTACAAACTTTTCTCTTTTTCATGGAACAGGATGGTTTATATTTCATTGCAGGTGGCTAAGATCGAAATTTCTACAAGAAGAAGCTGGTGTTCATTTTTATTTGCATATCCTATCCACTGCAAATGTTAACTGTGTTTATTATTTATTTGTAACAGTGCACACCTGAATTCCAATGTCTCTATTGAACTTCTCATGTTCTTGTGTCAGGTAAAGGTGGCACTCATCCTTCACTAACAATCATTCCATTCACTGGCTATGATGACAACTAGAGTTAGGATTTTTATGTTTTCATCTAAAACCTAGGTTTTTGACCTAAAATATCCTTTTCTGGTTTTTAAAGCATTCAGGGAATTCAATACCATATATTGGTGGTATATTTAAATTTTCAGGTTATTATGCCCTCTCCCCAGAGGGGGGTTCTAAAATTTAAAAAAAAAAACAAAAAAAAAAAACAAACAAACACTGAACACCCTTGAAATTTCAAACCAAATGACATGGGATCTGGCCAAATTTATTGAGAATTGGTGATGCTAGAGTGAGAACTCACCCACGCATGCACACACACACACACACGCACACGCACACACACAAACACACACACTTAATGACTCTTACCTGATTACTTAGAAATTGCATGCCAAATATTTTTGCCAGATTGATCTTCTGATTAGTTCTTGGCAGTCAAAACAACTTCTTGTGGGTGTAGAAACAATACCACACCCACTACAATATCCATATTTGGTTAATAACGCTCGCCTGGTTATAGATCAACCACACACTAAATTTCAACCTGATAAGTCCTTTGATTAGTTTTTAGCAGGCCAAACAGCTTTCAGTAGATGTGGCTAATATGAAACCACACCCATGTGGTTAATAACACTAATCCAGTTACTTGTAGGCCACATGCCAAATTTCAGCTTGATTGGTCCTATAGTATGTTTTTTCCCCAGCCAAAACAGCTTCATGTAGGTGTGGCTATGACTAAACTACACCCACATGTGATCAATATTGTACACCAGGTAATTGGAGACTACATGCCAAATTCCAGCCTGTTTAGTCATCTAATTAATTTTAGCTGCCAAAACAACTTCCTGTGGGTGTGACTGTAAATAAACCACACTTACCAGTTGTTAATAGCACTCAACCGGTTACCTGGAAACCAGTTCAAACCACATGCCAAATTTAGGCCTGATTGGTCCTCTGATTAGTTTTAGTAGCCAAGACAACCACCTAGTGGGCATGGCTATAACAAAACCACACCAATTACCACACCCAAATGTGGTTAATAATGCTCGCTCAGGTACTTGGATACCATATACCAAATTTCAGCATGATTAGTCGATAATTGGAGGGCATTGTTCAAACCAATGTAGAGACCCTTTACCAGTCATCATAACATTTAGTGTAAATGTGATTGGAGATAATCACTTCACCCTCTAGGCGTGTAATTAACACCTTGAAGAAAAATGACCTGACGTTGCATTGCTCAACATGGTAGGGAATAGAATGGCAAAAGAATCAAGTCAATACCTACTACAGTTTCGGACTTAAGCTTTATGAAGAAAAGTCTACTCATTATTATTATCATGCTGAAACCAGATGAAAAGTGCCTTTTTTCAAGTACAAATATTTCTACTTTAGCTACAGGTGCAAAGTTACAATGTTTGTGCCCAAAAGAGTTTACCTATCAAAATTTGGTATAAAAATGTTCCTTGTGGGATGAGATACAAGTGCCAATGCAATGTATTAGGCCTCTGGTGGGGGGGGGGGGGGTCCAAGTCATCCCTACATAGGGTACTCCCTAAACAACAAACATATTCACATTGCTCTACTTCGCAGCACAACTATCAATGGCAAAATTCATAATCACATATAAAATGTATTATGGACTCATTAATATATATAATGGATCTATATTTCATATTGATTGTTGAGAGCTTCATTACTGTGGAGGACCTGAGGGTATAATCCTGGGTTGGGGGGGGGGAGGGTTCAGTAGATGCTGTCACCAGAGATAGACCTAACTGCTAGGTAGAGTATATGCTACCCTTAAAACCTATTTAACTTTAACTATTCTCTCTGAATTGCAATTAGAAAAAATCTAGCTCCACCAGGACAACCACTTTGGAGTTTCTTTAAATAGTTAAATCCTGATGAGTTGACCCACATCAAAAATAGAATAAAATTATGAATGAAAAAAACAACAACAACAAATCACAAGCATTTAACACAGAACTAATCAATATACTCTGTTATAGGTAATGCAATTAAATGATTACTTAAGAAATACCTAATTAATCATAAGATTCCCACCATATCTTACAGGCATACTCCCTAGTCTGCATGCTTCTTTTCCTTCATCTGTAGGCTAGCCTTGACAATTACCAGAATATATAATTAAGATTAAATATTTTTAAATTCATTTTGTGGATATTTTGGTGCTCCTCCCTCTGCAGCAGCAGCTGATGTTGTGCACTTAAAGTAAAGGCATCCTCAATTTTTGATATACCAGAGTATACAAAAAAAGAGAAGTTCTTACAGTAACATCAAAACATCTAAATATTTGGTTTTGATCTAGTAGCTTAAAATTTAATTTGGTATATATCAACGTGAAGAAAAATGTGTACCAAACATAACAAATACTTTAAACAAGCATAAATGAAACAGTTACAGATATAGGCCATTAACTTTTCCATGGGATTGTCCAGTTCAGCAAGTCACCCAACTGTTGATTGAATGGGTGATAGAATATTTCCAACATGGTCCTGGTATCAGCTCTCATCTGTAGCCTGTGGTCGTGCTTGTAATTCACACTACTTTGAGAATTAGTGCTGCAAGATTGCTTGGCCTTCTCAGAAAACCTCTTAGAGTCAGATGCCATTCTCAGTCCAAGTTTATTGAGAATATTGGATACCACTTGAGTAGTGTTTTTAGCCAAATCTTCCAAAGTCAAAAAAATGAAACGATCTTTTGCAACTGCACTCAACCACTTTCGTATATGAACGAAGTACATACCCATAGCTATTCTGGTACGTCCACATTTAGGAAGTTCAGGAGAGAATAAGTTGAAGGTGATGTGGTGTACACACTTATCCAACAGGTGCATTCTCTTCATGATACAGGAGCTATAGTTATGTTTGCTGTCAAGGACACATGTGTGGTCTATAGATGATACAGATCTATCCTTCATACACTCATTGAACAAAGTTATTTTAGCAACAACTCTGTCATGGAACAAGTTTGGACCTTTGAGCTGTATGTCCATGGGAATATTTCCAATAAATGTCGTACATGAAAACCAAAATGCTGAGTATAACATGTGAACTGGGTTTCTCATGATGACAATATATTTAGAATGTGGAAGCAGGTTCGGTAATACAGCTGGAATAAGGCAGTAATTAGTCAGATTATGCTCTGATGACCTAAACCGTGGCCAGTTGAAGATGATATTTGGACTGCCATCAATAAAAATGTTTTCTTTTTTATTTGGGGCTCTAAGTTGGTTTAATTTTGGAATAAAATGTAAAAAATATTCTCCAATATGTTGTACCTTAGGCACAAACACATTTTTGACAGTATTCGCTGTCACCCAGAAATGAGGCTCCTTTGTTCCAGCTTCATAATTCAAATGCCAGTTAGAAGTGATATTATTAATCAGCTGAATAATTGAACAGTAGAGAAATGTAGAACCACATTTGGGGAAACCAGCTAAAAAAACGTTTGGGAGACACACCATGTCAGACTCATATTTCATAGCAGGAAACTGCTTGGATAAATAGGAGATTAAAAATGGATCATTACTGTGTAACTCTTTCTTATATTTGTCACTGAATGTGATGTCACCAATGTGGCCTAGAAAGTTTCCTCTGGCCCACTGTGTAGAGTAGGGCACATTCCAGCAGTGACTGGAGTAATTACTCAATGATTCAAGAGGGATCACTTTCCTAAATTCATCATGCAAGTACCTTGCATTATCTTGAGAATGAGATATTAGGCCTGTTTCATGTTCAAGATTAGCAGCCTCCATGCAATGATTGATGCTTTCTTCCACAGCTTGCTCGTTGATAAAGTGACTAAATTTCTGTTCCTTGGAACTTTGCATACCTGCTGGTTCAGTTTCAACAGCACCCTTGGTGGATTTTTCAATAGCTGTTGGAACATCAACAGGATTGTCTTTCATTGGTACAAGGAAAGTAATCTTCATAGCAGATTGGCTCAAATCTGGCTTTGTCCTGCTACTGCAGAGGTACCAGAAAGGATATGCACTTATTAGCACAAGTATCAAAAACTTGGTGATGAAAGCAGCAGATCTTTTCATCATTGCACGCTAGGGTATTCGGTTTCACTGGCGGATCCAGGGAGGATTCATCAGCTCGTCCCATGTGAAGACCCCTTCCCAAGGTGGTTTCAGGTATGGTTCCGTCCAGGGATGACAGATTATCAGGATTAAAAATAATAATAATAAAAAAAAACCAAAATAAATTTGAAAAGGTACAAAAATTTAAAAATAAAATAAGGTTTATCTACTCATAAATAGCTCTTAATCTGTATGTGTGCCCGCTGTACATTCCTTCAATCTCTTGGCAGTTCAGTGCAGTTTAATTAATACATGAAAACAAAAAAGTAACTACAAATTCCCCCACACCCCACCTTGCACTAGTCTTGGTCCTAGACCCTTTATTGTTATTTGCAGCACTGGATGGTGATGCAAGGGGTCTCACTGCAAAATGTTGAGGACCAAAATAATAATAGTAAAAAAAAAAAATAGAAAATAAAAAAATAATAAATAAATTTTTAAAAAATTCATTTTGAAGGTAGCTAGCTAATAGAATTAACAATTAAAAATATATATACTCATTTGGGTATTAGGTAAGTAAAATACGTTTCTAGGAGAGGATCACAGTAGTTATTTGAGAACAAATGCTTTACAGAATAAAAGGAATAGGGCCCTTGGTTTTGCATACCAAATGAAGAATTACTGTGCACAGAAAAAAAAGGGAAGGGGAAAGAAGACCTCAATTTCAGAGGAAAGTGGGATCATGCTTGGAAGAACCTGTTTTCATCCAGTGGCAAGGATTTGTGACTGCATCAAGAGTTAGTACATGCACCCTCATCTCCACATGGACATCCACAGATTAAAAGACAAAGAAATGTTGTGCACCCTGAAATTCTCAACAACAGATTGATTTATAATTGAGTTGTGGGAAATTAAAAAAAAAAAAAAAAGATTTAAGATTTTTTTTTGTTGTTCAAGATGAATGGGCCAACCTTGCCAGCAAAGCTGCAAATGGTCATCAACAATTGTGTATAACACATCACATCACATACACAAAATGCCTTCTGTAAGATGCTGGCCACATCAACAGCAAACACCACAGCATTTCAAACTTTGCAGGTGAAGCTGCAAATGGTGTCTAATATTTATAAATAGAGCCCTATTTATCAGAATCACAGAAAATCTAAGCTTCATTTTAGCATCTTTTGACAAGAACATGTTTGAATTCAAGAGTTGAAAAAAATCCATCATCCTTTTGTTACCGACAGACATCTATGCAGCAGTGACAGACATTTATGCAGCAGTTCCAAGTAATAGGAGACTGTAGGTGGCTTTTGATTCTGAAAATATCTGAGTATGGAGCACTCCATTCTGATTCTGCACAACTGCTGCTGTGCTAACTAACCACCATTTTACCAAGCCATATAATTAACCACAGGAATCTAGCTACCAACCAAAAAATTACAACAGGCTAATTAACAATAAGCAGTTGGATAAAAAGTGTGGGGTTTTTCCCTTCTTCACATCAAACCAAACTACCTGAGTAAAATGAGTGCATATGGCCAGAATTAGTTTATCACTGACAAAATTATTTTCTAACTGCCAAAATAAAAAAAAGTGCCAAATTATGCCAAATTTCTTTCGAAGGGCAATTTCTGTTATTGGCTGCCAACCTGTTGGGGAAAAAACAACGCAGATTTATCAAATTTGGCCGTTTTTCTGCCAATCTGGCAACCCTGATTCCATCCTCTGATGAAATCCCTTCCTAATGAAATAACCTTTTATATTATATATATAGAAAGAGAGCTAAAGAAGTAGACCTGTTTTATAATCATATTTGGCACTGTAACAGCTGAAGGGATTTTTATAAACACACACGCACACACACCGGAAATAAAATTAATGATGTTATAATATGTTTAAACATAACTATAAGTTTAATAATAAGTGATCATGTTGATTACAAGTTCAGCATGAGTAATTAATCAACAGTCCCCACACCATATCCAGTACTAGTAGCTAATGCAGTGGACATGGTCAAGTGAAGGAGAGTGGCTTCTTTCTGCAAAATGGGCAGTGCCCCTTTGATAGCACTTGAAGCTCATAGTCGTCAGCATGGAACATCTGCAAAATAAAATACAAATAAAGCTAAATATGTGACATAAAATCTCACATAGTTTACATAGTCAAATGAAATGCTGAGTTCTGCCACACACAACAGGAGAGGAGCCCAATAGCACTTTCCTTAAAAATGTTCTTATTTTCTTTGTAGAATGCTACCAGTGAATAATGATATGAATAGGCACATAATAGGAATATGCTATGAGCATCTGCAGTGATGCACACTCCTTCAACTCCCGGTGTTAATAATTTACCTTGTTACAACCAGAGCAGAGGGCGATGTTGACTCCTGGCATGATGGACTTGTAGTATTTGTTGCCTATTGGAGGACTCCATCTCTTGATAAAGACCTCCATCCTGTGCAATGCCTCCAAGTGCCCACGCCCACACACGATGGGAACAAACTCATCCGACAGCTAACAATCATAACACACATGGCATGTAAGTGAAGTGGAATAATAGGGGGGGGGGGGTTGGCTACAAGTCTGACCACTAACATTGTATGTGTTGACACTGAAAAAAGGGTCCTCCTCTTGTTCCCCTTTGATCTCGTCATCCAACCTCAATGACTGGGAGTCTGTCCTCGCCATTAAGGAGAATGTGTTGTTGTGAAGATAATTAATAGTTCGTAACAACACAACAGACTTAAACAATTTGTATTTACAATGACTAATCAACGACAGCCAATTCTATTTATATGATGTGCCTGTAGTGTTACTGGTATAGAGAATGCTCCATTGCACGCACACACACACACACACACTACATTCACAACTGAGAACTATATTAGCTAAGCTGCTTTGCCCTTATGCATGCATGAGCTCACATGTGGCAAAGCATCACACACTAATACAGGAGCAGTGGTGGGTGTGTCCTGTGCTGGCTGTGTGCACTGCAGTGTGTGCCATGCAGTCACAGTGTGTGAGGAGAGGAGCGGTGGTGGGTGTGTCCTGTGCTGGCTGTGTGCACTGCAGTGTGTGCCATGCAGTCACAGTGTGTTAGGACAGTAGACAGTGCATGTTATGAGAGACTTGGATACATCCTTGAACAGTCTCTTGCCATGCTGCCCTCATCACCGGAGCTTTGTTGATTAGCTTCTCTGCCTCCTCATCACTAGCAAGAGTCAAGATGAGAATAATCTAAGGTCTGCCAATAGTATGATTCTATGCATGACACTTGTCAACAATGTTGCCTATAGGGGTGGCAGGTAGAATACATGCCGCTGCAGATTATACTTCCACACAGTAGTGCCTGTTCTAGTGCATAAGTGTCATATGAAACTATGCAATCTGATCAAATATCATGAGTATTGTTAATTTATTTTGTATACAAACATACGTGATTTCTTCTTCAAGTTGAAACTCCACGACAGGTAAGGTCTCTAATAATGGAGGGAAAAGGTACACACAATTGCTCCAGTACACTAAGTCTCAACTAAATTAGTCATTCCAGAGCATTCCAATGCACAATTCAGAACAGCAGACACGATTGTTTATATTTTCACACAGTATATTTGTCATCAGAAGCAATCAAATAAAAAGAATTGGCTTAGGGGAACCTTGCAGGATTGGAGTAAACCAATGTATATTCCTCCCCCCCCCCCCCCCCCCCTCCCCAATTTAATACTAGAGCATGAATATATCCTGCCCATGTCAATGTGGCACCATAAATGCAGACCACTGCAGTGCTGGGAGTGACCCATAGAGAAAGCTTGTGTAATGTTAGTTACTGGCACTAACCAAAGGAGACAAAGGACAGTTCATAGGGCTGCCTGCAGTGCATGCACAGGTTGCCAATGGAGTTGATGACAGGGTTGGTGGTGGAGCATCTGTAGCACACAGGCAGCAGGTCCTAAACAACACAGAGAAGGAAGAATAGTACAAAATATAATACACATATACATTCATACATATACACCATGAAAATTGAAAAAAAAATTCTTAGGGGAAAAATAGCAGAAGCTTCAACTTCTGAAAGGGATGGGGGGGTGGAGGAATATGGGAGCTGATCTACAATACGAGCAAAAGACATTGATTGGTTAGGGAGTAAAAGGAATCCTTGGGGAAGGGGTTGATTATGTTTTAATGGTGTTTCTTACATCCCTGTCATGGTGAGGTTTGGAGCGGATGGTGAGACTGCCAAGTTCAACTGCTTCTTGCAAAGATGGAGGAACATGAAGAGTCTGTAAAATAGTAAACATCTGACATCTCTAGATAGAAACCACAAAATCTTAAAAATACTCCCAAGCAACAACATACCACAACAACATATAACACAATAACAACCTAGCTCCAAGTCTATAAATTCATTCCACAATTCAACAAACAAAAAAAACAAAAAAACGTGTCTTGCCTGCAGTTTGTCGAAGGCATATCTGGCCACGTTGTAGGCTCCCAACTGCTTGCTCTGCTTGGCTAGAGTGAACAAGAAGAAACTACAGAGATTATTGTGATGTGAGAAGTTCAGGAAAATATTAAAAAAGATGGTATTTGCCAGACTGAGATGGTGGGTATGGCATACAATGATGTGGTGGTGTAGAGGCCATCTAGACTGGCGACCACAGAGCAAAGCCATGCATATATGACAGGGCAACAGCAACAACACATGGAGGTGATGTCAACCTCTCCACAGGTTCATCACAGATAAGCTTGTCAATGACTGACTCTGGCTCCTACTGCTGCTAAAACACAGGCTTGGATGATTTCTGTTTGCAACAACAACTTGAGGTGCATCATGTTGATTGTGAGGTTGCTAAGCAACACACCCCAACAAGATTAATCCTGCAGAATACTTCAACTTTTTCAGAGGTTGATATAAAATAGTTGTCGCCACATGAGAGGACAATGGAAATTATAGTTTCTCTAGGAAGCATCAATCTGAGGTCACTGCCAAGCCAGTACCAAGCAATGTTGTGTTCTTCACAGCCTACATCTGCTGAGAGCACAATAGCCTCCTTCACTGAAGGGAGAGAACCAGTCCAACTCTCAACCTTCTATCAACCTTTGATGAGCACAAGTATGTAATTTCCTTGCTTGGTTACCGTGGTCCACGTAAACCACAATGACCAAGCTGTATTATAACTAGGCATAAGAACAGATAAATATTGAACAGATTAGATTTAGTGAGTGAGTGAGTGAGTGAGTGAGTGAGTGAGTGAGTGAGTGAGTGAGTGAGTGAGTGAGTGAGTGAGTGAGTGAGTGAGTGAGTGAGTGAGTGAGTGAGTGAGTGAGTGAGTGAGTGAGTGAGTGAGTGAGTGAGTGAGTGAGTGAGTGAGTGAGTGAGTGAGTGAGTGAGTGAGTGAGTGACTAAGGCTCACACAGCCATCCATGCTTCTCAAGTCAGACTGACACTCACTACAAGTTGATATACACAAACTGGTCCACATCTACTCATTCCATCACATACACTCAAATTCCCTTCATTGTCAGGACAACTGACAGAGAGCTGAAGACCTGTCTATAGATTCAGTTCTGGAAATCATGCAAGGTGCAAAGCTGACACTCTGAACAGATGAAGATATGCGGCAGTATTGAAGATATTATATACCAAGAAAGAGAGCCACGTTTAGGAAAAAATAGCTTCATATTGGTGTGTGTGTGTGTGTGTGTGTGTGTGTGTGTGTGTGTGTGTGTGTGTGTGTGTGTGTGTGTGTGTGTGTGTGTGTGTGTGTGTGTGTGTGTGTGCTCGTGTGTGCATGTATGCATGAATACAGAGTACAATGTAATATAAAACACCTAAATAAATAAAGCTAGGCATGCACTATTCAAGGCAAATGATATCAGGGGGGAAAATGCAGAATGTGTCCAGATAAGGCCATTTCTAAGTTACAGGCCTGGCCTGGTCCAAGCTGCCCAGATAAGGGAAGTTCTAGTAGACTACCACAATAAATGGATACACTTTAGATATGCCTCTGGGGCAACCCTTGAGTGTCTTGAGGAGGAGGTAGCGAGCCATGTTAAAGAGAGCTTCAGGTGCAAATGAAGTGAAGGGTTGTTCCATGAAGCCATGGATGGCATGGAACACGTGGTAGCAGTCAGCAAGATCAAGGCTTTGGTAGAACTTCTCAACCAGCTGTTGCATAGAAGCTGAAGCATTTTCCTCTGGTACATGCACAACATAGGAACAAACATGTTCTACACCACTAAGCTTCTTTTTTTAAAATTAATTAACTAATTAGCAATTTCACCTTTGGACAGTTTATTTGCCAAGGCCAAACTTGATTTTGCCAAGAGCCAGTAGTAATAGCTGGCATCTATAAACCTGGCAGCAATGAGGAAGGAGTTGTAGACCAGATATAGGTTAGACTGACACACGGAGGATACCTCCTCTCTTTGATTGCATTGCTGGCCAGTTCGTCTATCATCTGCAAAGCTTCACAATCCTTGCCGGCCTTGCACATGGCTGGACATCACAACAACAACACTTCACTCACAACAGAGCTACTAACAGTAAACATGCTCCAAGATAGATGTATACAAATTATCAAAAGTGCAATTCTACGAGTGTGACTTATTCCAACTACAACTCAAAATTGTAATTGTTACACTGCGTGGCAGAGTAGAATCATGTGATCAGTTTAACCAACCTTCTTGGGCCTCGTCAAACCTGTCATTTTCCATAAGCCAGTTAGCATAAGGCATGTAAACTTCATTCTGCATCAACAACATTAGGTATGGAATGATAAGTCAATGCATGTAAGTGCAGACAGCCCGAGGCACCAGCTGTGAGCCACCAACCTCATACTTTCCATACTTGTTTACAAGCTGAAAGGCCTGCAGGGAGAAAATGTATAAGCCAAATTTGTACAATCAGGATTGAGCATATAAATAAATAATAAATTATTAATTAATCAATCAATCAATCAATTAAGACATGCCCACTTAGCAATGTGGATAATTTGTAACGAGATGGACCATTTGTAACATGTTATACATGTTCTATTCACCACATACCATGTCCCACTGCTTGAGATCAACATAAAGGGAGATGGTGGCCCAGTTGTCTCCAAGCTTTTCATATACCTCTACAGCAATGAGAGGTTGTCCAAGCTTCTTGAAGTATTCTGCACAACTGCTCAGAACATCAGACTCTGACTTGGGCAGCTCATGAAACAGTGAAGTCAACCTACACATGCATGCAAGAATCATAGGAACAGTGACAAGGACAAGTAGTATAGAGCTAGGAGTGCGTTCATTCATCTCCACAACACAGTCTGTGCATCTACAAGCCTCCATCAGCATTGGTGCCTGCTGTAAGTTACCTGTCCACCCAGCCATGCTGCCCCATGACCTCCACTGCCCTCCTGTAGTCTCCAGCTGCCATGTACATGTTGCTACAACAACCACAGACAGTATCACTATCACTCACTGTGTACATGACCATTAGTATAAACAAGTAAAACTATAGAAGGAAGTGCCAGCAGCATGAGAGGATGAGGACTGCATCAAGGCAATGCTAACACACTCGATCTCATCATGTCAGACAACAGTGGAAGTAACATGAATGTAATATGTATATAAAATATTTACAGTATATTACGTACTAGCAGCATATACTTGGTGTTGCCTGGGACAATGTCAACACAAAACATTATAGAAGCCATTCAAAACACCATTACTAAACCTTGCACTTCACTCAAATAAAACCAGCTCATAAGTAGGAATGCAACCAGCGTTCCCATTGATTTATAAGAAAGTTAAGGTTGTTTTGGAGGCATGGTGTAATGTTGAAAGGTAAATTGCCAACAGTTTGGAACTCACTTGGGTTATTAGTTTTTGTGTAATTAGTTAGCATAGTACTCATGAACTAGGTTGGCATGAACAAAGGGGAGAATACAGGGAGAAAAAAAGAAATGAAGGTAAAAAAAAAGTGGGAGGGGAAGAAGAAAGGATTGAAGGAAGAAAGGATTGAAGGAAGAAAGGATTGAAGGAAGAAAGGATTGAAGGAAGAAAGGATTGAAGGAAGAAAGGATTGAAGGAAGAAAGGATTGAAGGAAGAAAGGATTGAAGGAAGAAAGGATTGAAGGAAGAAAGGATTGAAGGAAGAAAGGATTGAAGGAAGAAAGGATTGAAGGAAGAAAGGATTGAAGGAAGAAAGGATTGAAGGAAGAAAGGATTGAAGGAAGAAAGGATTGAAGGAAGAAAGGATTGAAGGAAGAAAGGATTGAAGGAAGAAAGGATTGAAGGAAGAAAGGATTGAAGGAAGAAAGGATTGAAGGAAGAAAGGATTGAAGGAAGAAAGGATTGAAGGAAGAAAGGATTGAAGGATAAAAAGAAAAGAAAAGAAAAGAAAAGATTGGGGAAAAAAGGTCACACTAGGATTTGAACCCAGGATTTCCTTCTTAGTAGACAAGTGCATTAACCATTGCATTATGTTTGTACTATGATCCTGGAAGACTAACTAATAATCAATTTTGAGTTCTTATTTGTTTCATAAAAAATTTACTTCAAACCATACTCAATGTGTCAGGCACAAACCCTGAAATTTTAGTTACTTTTAGTCAGGGTTTGACCGTTATGCCTAGACACGCATACACACACACATACATACATACATACATACATACATACATACATACATACATACATACATACATACATACATACATACCTACGTACCTACGTACATACATATATACATACATATGTACATACATACGAACCAAAAAATATATATATTAGATATACAGTAGACATGTATGCCACAAACTATTCAGAATCAATTAATCTCTATTATTGGCACTAAGATGAAAGATAACATCCATGCTGAATGAAGTTATACTTGGCAATATCTGACGAAGTATCACATACATCAAAGAGCTGAAACTTACAAAAATATTAAATCATTCATTGTACAATAACTTTTTTTTTTAAATGGATTAGCACTAATGATGATCAACAAGATAATGTAAAAAATTACAGTTGGCTAAACCAGCTGCAATCTCCACAGAGAGAATTGTTTTTCTTTTGGTGATACAGTTCCTGAACAATATCATTGTTTTGACCACCTTTTATGATTACAGATTATACACTTTGACCCACCTTTTATGATTACAGATTATACACTTTGACCCACCTTTTATGATTACAGATTATACACTTTGACCCACCTTTTATGATTACAGATTATACACTTTGACCCACCTTTTATGATTACAGATTATACACTTTGACCCACCTTTTATGATTACAGATTATACACTTTGACCCACCTTTTATGATTACAGATTATACACTTTGACCCACCTTTTATGATTACAGATTATACACTTTGACCCACCTTTTATGATTACAGATTATACACTTTGACCCACCTTTTATGATTACAGATTATACACTTTGACCCACCTTTTATGATTACAGATTATACACTTTGACCCACCTTTTATGATTACAGATTATACATTTTGACCCACCTTTTATGATTACAGATTATACACTTTGACCCACCTTTTATGATTACAGATTATACACTTTGACCCACCTTTTATGATTACAGATTATACACTTTGACCCACCTTTTATGATTACAGATTATACATTTTGACCCACCTTTTATGATTACAGATTATACACTTTGACCCACCTTTTATGATTACAGATTATACACTTTGCTATCAACAATTTCTTATATTTTTTCATTTCTGTTGTATATTCCTGAGCTTTTTCACTATTGCCCTCCAAATCATGCCAATAGTGGTAAAGGTGA
>OZ017783.1:6446965-6454342 GCA_963969325.1 Lycopodina hypogea | reverse complement strand
AGGTGATGCTATAAGGATCAAACATGTAGCTGTCTATCTCATCACAGCAAGCACAGTACCATGCAGCTTGAGGGTCATTAATGTTCATAGCCCAGTCAGCTTGCATGGCCATGATCCCCTTGGTGTCCCTGTTGGCGGTCATCATATACTTCTTGGCCAGCTCAAACTCCCTCAGCTCTGTGAACATCTCCACAGCCTAGAAGCATGACAATATAAAATTACACACATGAATGAATGAATATAAATATGTGATGCCCCAGAATATGCAGAATGAACAGGAACTTGGAGTGGTTTTAGTACAGCCACACCCCCATATAAACATATAAAAATACATATTTCAAAGGGTCAGCCCTAACACAAGTCATGTGATGGTCAGGTTCTACTGACAGAACAATAATCTTTGATAAATGTGCACAGAAACTGTCACTATATCACTTTCATTTCTGCTCTTTTAGAAAGAGTAAGTAAAAACTGTATGTGAACATGGACAAATAAGCATTTACCATCCAAGCACACATGAAAGCACTGCATAGATTCCCACCACACACCCCACTATTTTTCCCCTCCACATTCACTCCAAAATAAATTTGGAAGAGTAACATAAAAAAAAAAAAAAAAAAACAAAACAAAATGAGAGCACAATATCTCTTATCACTTATCTAAACATGAAAGTGAATAATTTAACACTTTTTTTTTTTTTTTTAATGATTAACTAAAATAATGAAAATGAGAATGTCTTGGATTCCTTCCACTTGAATGACACATAACCTTGATGTCAACTAGCATAACCTTATAAACATGTAATATATACAAGTGAAAGTAAAAATATTTCTTTGAAATAAAAGTGGGAAGTAGGGATGACATATCAATAAAAAGTGCAGAAACAAGAATTCTGTGACAGTGCATGTTACAAAATTCCGTACTTCACTGATTCCTCTGACCTTAGAATTCTACGCATAGTGTGACAGTCTGTGTTGCGAAATTCCTGTGAACTAAGAGTAATTATTGTATATGAGCTAGCTAGGAGCAAAATGAAGAGGTGGCAGTCTTTCGGCATCACCTACATTACGTGAGAATGTGGAATAGTGAAGTAGGGAATTTTGTAACATGCACTGTCACAGAATTCTTGTTTCTGCACTTTTTATTGATATGTCATCCCTACTTACCACTTTTATTTCAAAGAAATATTTTTACTTTCACTTGTTTCCTTTAGTTTTTGTACATTGCCAGATATATATATATATATTTTAAATGTGGCTCTAGTAGTAGTAGTAGCAGTAGCAGTAATAGAAGCTGCTGTTGTTAGTGCAGAGCTTCAGAGAGAGAAAGAGACTCACTGTCAGCAGTGTAGAGCTTCAGAGAGACCCACTGCTAATGCAGAAAGAAGTAACATTTAGCTAGCTATAATGCTGCTATGTCTAGCTGTTACAAATTTAGACTTACATTTAAGATTTGGAGAGACTCGCCATTAGTGTGGAGTTTCTTGATTTGAATGTTGGGACTACACCCCCTTGTAAAATTTTATTTAATGATATTCATCGTCTCACACAAATGAACTGGTTTTAAATTGTGCACATAGACAAATTGGTGGTCAAAATGGTGGCTTCAACTTAACATTGCAGCTATTACTCTGGGATATACTTTGGTAGTTTGTTAGCATGGCGAAGCAAATAAAGAGATCATGGACCTAGTGAAAAGAAGTAGTAAGCTTTTAGTATAACTATTGCATGATTTACTATAGCCAGCTAGGCTCTAGCCCTGGAACTTAAGAATAATTACAATATGAAAGATGAAAAACATTTGGTGAATTTGACGAGTCTCTGCTCGTTACCTTAGCGATTGATTTGGAGGACAGAAACTATCCTGGTAGTTTGTGTTGCAGCTTATATGGACTGCAGGTGAGTTTTGTAACCTAGGCTTGAGCCATAGCAGAGAAAGTGAACCTTTCATTTTGTATTAGTCTATGAGGCCTCCATTTTTTGGTGTGATCATTCCTACTTAAACAGTACTACTGTACTCTCTGATACTATACCAGATAAAGATAAAAGCGAAGGAAAAAAGAGGGAGGGGAAAAGAGAATGGAAGGAAATAAGGAAGAGGAGAAAACAAGCAAAGGAAGGAAATAAGGAAGAGGAGAAAACAAGCAAAGGGAGGAAGCAAGGAAGGAGAGGAAGCAAGGAAGAAGAGGAAGCAAGGACGTGGAGGAAGGAGAGGAAGCAAGCAAGCAAGGGGAGGAAGCAAGGACGTGAAGGAAGCAAGGAAGGAGAGGAAGCAAGGAAGGAGAGGAAGCAAGGAAGGAGAGGAAGCAAGCAAGGGGAGGAAGCAAGGATGTGGGAGAAGCAAGGAAGGAGAGGAAGCAAGAACGTGGAGGAAGCAAGGACGTGGAGGAAGCAAGGACGTGAAGGAAAAGAAGGAAGGAAAGGAAGCAAGGAAGAGAAGAAAGTAAGCAAGGAGAGGAAGCAAGGATGTGGAGGAAGCAAGGAAGTAGAGGAAGAAAAAGAAGGATAGGAAGAAAAGGAAGGAGAGGAAGCAAGGAAGAGAAGGAGGCAAGCAAGGGAAGGAAGCAAGCAACGAGAGGAAGCAAGAAAGAGGAGGAAGCAAGGAAGAGGAAGAAGAAAGGAAAAGAAGGAAGCAAACAAGGAGAAGAAGGAAGGACGTGGAGGAAGCAAGGAAGGAGAGGAAGAGAAGGAAGGAGAGGAAGCAAGGAAGAGAAGGATGCAAGCAAGGGAAGGAAGCAAGGAGAGGAAGCAAGAAAGAGAAGGAAGCAAGGAAGAGGAGGAAGAAAGGAAAAGAAGGAAGCAAGGAAGAGAAGGAAGTAAAAATGGATAAGCAAGGACGTGAGGAAGAAAGGAAGGAGAGGAAGAGAAGGAGAGGAAGCAAGAAAGACAAAGGAGCAAGCAAGGAAAAGAAACAGGGAAGGTAAGGAAGCAAGGAAGGGGAGGAAGAAAGGAAGGGAAGGAAGCGGAAGAAGCAAGCAAGAGAAGTAAGCAAGGAAGGGGAGAAAGCAAGGAAAGGATGGAAGCAAGGAAGAGAAAGATGCAAGGAAGGGAGGACACAAGAAAGGAGAGGAAGCAAGGAAGGCGAGGAAGACAAAAGGAAGTAAAGAAATGGTGAAAGGTAATTGGAATAGAAGAAAAAGAAAAGGGAGTAGGAAGAAGAGGGGGAGGGGAATGAATCAAGAACTTTAAAGTTAATAGGGGCTGATTAACATCATCTAATCTAATCTTTACCTTACTTAGAGCTCCACATTTCTTGTATATTTCTGCAGCTTCATGAAACTTTCCCTAGTAATGAATATTAATTAACATGTCCATTATCACTTGATAAATTAGTGAGCATTGATTCACGATATCCCAGCTGTTTGTGTGGCAGCCGATCCACATACACATAGGTCAGAGGTGCAAGGAACATGCACACTTCTGTACATATCCCATACAACTTCCGTATATTGAGAATAGCTTAATACTATTACAAAAAGTTGACAAAGAAGAGAAAATATGTTAGTGGTGCTGACTCTGTGAAGGTCTCCCTCCACCTGAAAAAACAACACCTGAATGATTGGTTAAAAGTATCCCCGGGCAAGTAAAGTTGCACAATCACAAGGCACTTGAATGATAAATATCATGCCAAGATACATAACTACATCGTATACTGGAAACTATTGCACGCTGATATGAAAATGTGATACTGATGATAATAATAGATAGCTAAGGATAAAAGAAATGATGTGACCACATAGATATGAAGACGAGATGATGATCGACTAAAACAATGAGATGAACACATACCAAACCAATTGTGCATGTGTACCTGGAAGGCAAGGACATCAGCAAGGAACAATTGTGTGTTGGCTTCACCAAAACGCCTCCTTTCCTGTTTTGTGTAAGTTCTTATCTGAACAAAGACTTATGACATAACACAACACATGCTAGTGAAGCTACCTCAATGCTGTGGATGAGCTCCAAGACTCTCATCTCCTTCACCCGCACAAAGGCCTAGGAGACAAGAGAGATGATAACTACCAACTGATACACAACCGTCTATCATTATTGCTGCATACTTTCTTGGCAATCTCCAGATTCATTCCCTACATGATAAGAAAACAAGTTATAAACACCTAACTCAATGTTGAATGTCGACATTAGTTGGCAATGTCTACCTCCAAGGCTTCTGTGGCTAATGTCTTCCAGTCACCATCAGTCACTCCCAAACAAGCAATTTTGTAGGCCTCTCTATGGGATTCACAGATTCACAGTCAGTACACATTAATCTCCATGATGAAGTCCACTCAACATGCAGCACAGATGGTGTACTTTAAGAGTGATTGGTGAGGTAACCATAAGATATCATAACATTGGAGATGGACGCTATTCCTTCTATCTCATGCAGTACCTGAAGTTCTTCCTTTCCAGGAATTGGATCATGGCCAGAGACTAAGATGGAAGGGAAGGAGAATGCCGTGCTACGTGACTATGTAAGGTAATGATATATGTATGAGCACATTTACCTGTGGAACATCAACATGAAACATGGTTAGGAAGTTGAGGCAAAATAACTTTGTTCCGCTGAATCCAACCACAAAACCCTGCAGGCACAATAACAGGATAAATATGTGCATTGAAGCCCAAGCACATACTGATTGATAGTAGTGCTAATCAGTAAGCAAAGGCAAGCCATACTCTAGAAGATTTGCAGTAGTAACACAAAACACATATCGATACACATCCAATATATTCAACACAGACATCCATACACGCATGCAAATTGTGCCTTGTCGCCATCTTTGATCCTACCAGGATTGATTAGCTATTGATACAAAGTTTTGTGTGCATGTAGAGGAAATAGAACTGTCCCACTGCTCGCTCATTGCATGAGATGTGTTTGTGCAACCTCACACTCCCATCACCACACAGCTGGAGCATCAAATTAAAACTGTGTTGGTTAGTTAGGCAATCTTAACCCAGGTCTGTTAGTTTCATCTAAGTCCACCATCTTCTCTGTCTCCTCACTCTCCGTGTGATGATTAGTTGCCCTATCTTGTAAAGTTTAAACTATGAAACAGTTCCCCTATTGTCATTGATGAAGATGTGGCAGAGTCCATACCATATATGGAGTTGTTCTTGTTCTGTTTGTAATTTAGCATATACTTTGGCTGAGTGGAGAAAATCTCAATTTTAATAGGCTTGATACTAAATTTACTGACAAGGGAGAGAGGTGTGTGGCTAGCCCCCCTATTCACCCACTTCCCTCTAGATCTGCCACTGAATATGCTGTCAGAATAGAATGAGATGCATATGAGGTGGGACTTGATCTCTAACCAACTCATGTTGAAATCATAGAGAACTTGTTCCCCTCATGCAGGCAGTAGCTGCAGAACTAACAATTGTAGTGAATTAGTGTACAGTTTTGATTTATCTATTGAGTATATCATCATGTACTCATACATACATACATACATACATACATACATACATACATACATACATACATACATACATACATACATACATACATACATGCATGCATACATAATGCTTGAGTTGGTTGATAGGGAAATTGCTAGCCTTGATATTCAGACAACCACTGCCACTGAAGCACAACATATCCTGGAACAACAAGACAAGAATAAACTATAAACATAACAAAACACACACAACGCAAAAGCCTGTAGTTGGGCTGGTCAGCTTTTTCCCATGCAAATGTAATGTCATCTTATCTTACTGATGGGCTAGAAACCAATTAGCATACAGAACGTTGCAGGTGATTCAGAAATTCAATGTTCAACTTTTAAATGGTATAATATGTCCATAACTGCACAACACTAGGTGGGTGTGGTTTTGGCCTTAATATGGCGTAGATGGAAGGTGCAGACTTGCATGTGTGGGGATGACACAATAGAGTACCGACTGCCTATACCTCATATTTTTGATTCCACGCCACACTGGTGGCGTTGGGTTCCTGATAGAGAAGTTGCTTTGTTCTGATGTCATACACCATCAGAATGCTATTCTCATCCACAATGGCCAGTTTGGAGCGACTATGAAACACAAAGCAACAGCACACAGGCAGTGTAACACCATGAACACTAGCCATCATTGCACAGACTGCACCCACCAATCATAACAATCAATGTTTGTATGCAAATTAAATTATGCTCACCATAACGCTACATGGATGTACATTAAGGTGCATTAGGCAGACAAATAACACGAGAGGAGATGGTTATCATTTTTTGGGGCTTAAATCTCTTGTAAAAAGCATCGGACCTTTGGGACAGGTCCATGCAGCGAATGGATGTCTGTTGCTTGAGGATGAAGTTTGGAAATGGATTGTTCATGAAGATCCTGAACACTTGTCCATTCTTCAGGCCCACAAGAATGGACTCCTTCCCAACTGGTCCACTCACAACCTTGATGTAGCGGATCTGGGCGCCCATGGACCACTCCCTATAGCAGAACACAAGATAACTTCATCCATCCTTCAAGTATTGAGTTGTGTTACACTAAGAGTGACACAATGAATGTATGCTTGCCACGGTGGTACTATTCCTACATACCAACAGCATACCTCTGCCATACTATCAGCTAATTACTTGAAGAAATCGTAATTCCTAACTATGTGACAGACTCATCTATATCTATCTATCTATCTATCTATCTATCTATCTATCTATATATATATATATAACTGTATTGCAATAGCCACTAACCTAACGTGTGTCTGCTACATACACAACTGGTGCCAGGAGGCTGAGCCAGCTCTACCACTTGTGAAATTGTCAGGCCAGGAAGTGGGTGCAACAAAATATTGATGGGTGTGGCTAAAAAATGGGTGCAGCTAACAAAAGAATAGTTGTAGTTATTTTAGGTACACCATGCAGAACAAGTATAAGTGCATCGCCAAAGGAAACATTTTGTTCCTTTTTTTAATTTTTAAGGAATGTGTTGGCAGGCTACTTGCTGTACATTTAGTTTGTTGGTCAGGTCCTTGTGGACGTGTACTACCATTAAACCCAGTTATGTGTCTACACATGACGCTGCCCTAAAGCATCTCTTACCGTACCTGTACTAATTGAGCTAGCATGACAAATGTTAGTATCTAATTAAACAGTCCTTTCTTAGATGATGAAAAGTTGTCATGTATTCTAGCATAATTGAAATTGTTTGTGTTTCTGTGGTCACAGTAAAGCTAATTATTAGGAAATATGTCCACAGATTTGGCTCATGAAGTCATTCGACAAATCACCACACAATCTGAGGATTTCCTCGAGTTCATTACGATAGTCAGTCCTCCTTGATCTGCATACAATAGTCAGTCCTCCTTGATCTGCATACAATAGTCAGTCCTTGATCTCATGCCTAATTACCAAGTTGATCA
>OZ017783.1:6364465-6444465 GCA_963969325.1 Lycopodina hypogea | reverse complement strand
GGTCTACTGTATGTATATAGAAGATAATGCATAACAACCCAACAATACTACATAATAGTGATGAGAAATACACAGCCTAATTATAGGAAAGTAACAATACAACAGATCAGATATTTGGTATATTGGGCAGTGGATGACCTGAGACTCACCCATGACTGCACCTTAAACTTCCTCACAGGACGCATGCCCTAACTGCCTGGTTGGTAGTCTCCGTGCAATGCACCGGGCACTGTGGTGAGTGCCCTGCAAGGACACTAACCAGTGCACTAATAGATGTGCTACACCAGGCAGCCATTGATGGAGAGCACATATGGAACCAGTCACACCCACCACACTGTGGTAATGAAGGGTGGATATCTGGGGGAGGTCCAAATATAAAATATGTTTTTGCAAATTTTTTGCCTATTCATTCAGAAAAGGTCCGAACATCATGTTTACAGCTGATAAGGATTATAAACGTAAGCAGGCAAGTCCTTGGAACAGCCGATTGCTGACCTCTTCCAACCCAACACCTCTATTCCCTCTGGCCAATTATGAAACTAACTAATCCTTAACCAGCACTGGTGATGGCTGAAGGGGAAGTCCCGTCATCTTAATCGTCACTCATCGCATTCAACCATGTCAAGTATCTATGTATGTATGTGTGTGTGTGTGTGTGTCTGTCTGTCTGTCTGTCTGTCTGTCTGTCTGTCTGTCTGTCTGTCTGTCTGTCTGTCTGTCTGTCTGTCTGTCTGTCTGTCTGTCTGTCTGTGCATATATACGCATGCATTTTTATGTGTATGTAAGCAAATGTGTAGGAATGTATGTATATACTGGTAGAGAAATTCATACTGGTAAAGCAGGTATGGCTCATCTTTCCCTTAAACTGTGCCCATCTTCCTGATACACAGGGGAAACAGGTGCTAGCAGATGGAATGCTATTAAAACATATTTGAACAAGATTTATTAGCCAATAGTATCTGTTCTTCACCCATTTATGCTGGTAAAGTGAGAGTTAAGTTAGTATGGGACATACACCAAGAAGGAAGATAATTTTTAGCTGTGATAATGGTCAATATAATTAGGTTACAATGCTGCACTGAAGTAAATTGAGTGATGGAAACTGGAGGATTTGTGGCTATGTAGTAAACATACATTGATACTGCGACAATGTTCTTCTCTTACATATCTTGGTACATGCCATGAACTGTGCTGAAAGTCAGTTGATATACTGCCAACGTCCCATCCACACAACCTACAGCCTGTATACAAACAATAACAAGACAACAACATCTGTTTTTGCATGCATATATGTAACTCTAGAACCACTGTTTGTCTGTCTGTCTGTCTGTCTGTCTGTCTGTCTGTCTGTCTGTCTGTCTGTCTGTCTGTCTGTCTGTCTGTCTGTCACACTACACTATTGTATCTTGAGGCTATAGAGTAATTTTGATTATAAATTAAGAACCAGGTAAAAAACAAACAAACAAATAACTAGAAAATATCCAAGGATGGAATCCCACAAGCTGTGCCATACATTCATACTTTCGCTGTTGCACAGGATACATGTAGCTCACAATTTTACTGACCTCACTTAGGGTATTTTAGAGTGACAGAGTGTGTTCACATAGTGTGGTTTGTAGAGTAAGTGAATCACTCAATCAATTATAATAACTAGTCAGGAACACATAATTTTATTACAAATACCATTACTGCTATTTATACTTCAATTAAACAACTGCAATTTAAAATAGAGTGGACAGACAGACAGACAGATAGACAGAAATGTGCACATACAAAAAATTGGAAAGTAAACAAGCTTCCACTACACATCTTCTAATAATCCCTACACCATTGCTACACCGATTGGAAATAATACCATAAAGACCATTTCCTTCAATTAAGTTATACAGGAGTAGAGTGGAAGTTGACAGTAGGAGGAGTTCTGTGTGATAGAGCACACAGACAGAGGCATGAAACAGAAGGTATGAGGGAGACCTACATCCATATTGTGGGTGTGTCACACCTGGCAATGTCATCAGCCACCACTGAGTGGCTCTGTGAGTGAGTGACTCACCACTTGGTTGAGGTTCTTGCCAGGTCGAGTGCTGCAGCACCAGGTCCAGGCCTCCGTCTCACACAGCACACCAAGCAACACACCTTCATACGAGTACACACTGGCCTGCACAGGTGCACATGCATGCATATTACAACACACACCATGCCACACCCCATAACCACGCACGTGTGCACATACACACACACACTATGGCTACAACACTCTAGGCAAGGCTATAATTTAGAATCCCACCTCCAATTTCTAATGTATGCGATGTACACTAGAACGTTACAACATAATCCAATATTACCTTTTTGTTGGACCCTGTGATGACCGAAAATTCTCCAGAACTGAAATACTTCATACAGGTTGGGTCATAGTTGATATTACGATCCTTTCCAACCTAAAGATACATACACAACAATTCTAAATGTACACCACGCACACCAGAACCAACTCAATATAATTAAATATGCAACCTGTGGCTAAGTACTTCATTTCCACCACCACTGGATGAGATGTTACAACCTCATAGACAAGGAACATTACGAAAGCAAATAGAAATCATAATATATAATAAGACAAAATAATGTTATGACTGCTTCCTGATGCATTAGGCCATCTTTCTTTTTTTAATGAATTTTTGCATTCAGTTAATGTGTTTACACCCACACCTGCTGTACAAACAGTTACCTCTTCTTTTTCTTTTATTTATACTGATCATATTCTCACAATGGGACTTGCATGATTACGTCACACAACCTGCCACGCCTACTATGAGTATCAGTGAACCTCCAGCACCATAGAAAATGTACTAGTAATCACGACCTGCAATGATGTTTTTGAAAACTGCAATTGCAAAATAGCTTGTGCCTTCACCATACTGCAGGAATAGAAACTTTATAAAATTTCCAGCATGCTTATAGCATATTCCAGAATATATTCAGAGCTGTGGTTATAGATAAATCCCAGCGTAAAAGTGAAGAAAGATTAGTGGCAATATTGCCAGGAGCCTGCCGCTAGTTGTAGGAACTCATTGGTTGGTGGCAGTAGCGGTGAGTGTCACACAGTTGTCAGACACAGTGTCAGAGCAGAATAGCTGCTAGTTTTTCTCTAAATACTTTGTTAGGCAGCACCTCATTTCCAAGAATTTCTGGATTGTCACAGGTGCTGCCTGTGACAGGGTTCTGAAAAGTAATGCAGCTTCTTCTTGACCAATATTAACCCTAGCAACCATCTGACGCTGGCCACTACTGCCATCTACCTTCAAGTTCTGAGAAATAGTAGCAAACTCACTGGCCAGTTCTTAACTAACCTTTCTGTCACTTTCACGAACAATTTTTTCCACTACCATAGCTCAGAATATTCTAGAATTTGGTATCAGCATGATGAAAATTTCATAAAGTTCCTATTCCTATAGTATGGTAAAAGCAGGAGGTATTTTCCATTTGCAATTTTCAAAAACATCATTGCTTGTCATGAATCCCAATAGATTTTCTATGGTGTGGGTGGTTCACTGATACCATAAGTAGGCGTGGTAGGTAGTACTTGATGTAATCATGCAAGTCCCCTATTAACCAGCGGTCTCTGTATGAATCATTTTGATGTTCATTGCTCTGATCCATGTATGCTTAAGACAGGGTAAAGTAACAAATACATCAGAGGGATTATACAGGATTTTTCGGCAGGGGAAAGGAAGGGTGCGTGGGCATCCCATGCAACAACAAAAAACTACTGCAAAAATGGTTATTTTTCTTCCCTTCTCTTTTAAAATGTTTTCTTCTCTCCCACTTGTACATGCCATGTTAGCGAGATGTTTATTTTCATTGTGTACCCCAAAATGTTTGTGATCCTGTCTGTCCACACTACAGAGCAGACTAATGTGAATTTCTATTATTGGGCTGAAATTAGGTGATGCTAGTTTTGATGAAATTTTAGGTGTTTAAAGAAAAAAAAATCAGATAATCAAGTTTTGAGCATTAACTTTGGACATCAATTTAATAATTATTACTACATGCAGTGATATTGCTTATCATGAAGGCCATCATAAACCATCCACAATTGAGCCAAATTTTGGGAGGGGGGGGGGTAATTTCTCCAGAGGGGAAAATCCCAGTGTGCCCCTCCCCCTTGTATTAATCCCAGCATCAGAAAATAAATATAATTATAAGTCTGTTTGTTTAGAATAAAATATGTAAAATATTTGCTTCTCACTTCCACTACAGTCTAGGTGGCTGCAGATGACTCCTTGGGAGTACCTCACTGCAGTGCTGCAACATTAGTTGGAGTGGCACTTGTGCTAAGCTGTGATTATAGCTCTGCCCTCATTATACAGGTAGGGCTGTTCGCTTTTCCGAGTATATTATTGGTGTTCACAAGAACTAAAGGGAGAGAAGCAGAAACTGGCAAAGAGAAGATAGATAGTAGACCTGATGTAACCCTTGATGGAAGCCTGGCTGGAGGGAATCCTGAAATGGAGGTGAATACTACATCCCAGTGCAGGGTGTAGCAGTTCATCAAAATATGTTACTGTTAGTGCTGGCTGCATTGAATGTTTCTCCTGATGTCAGTATCTCTCTAGCTTGCTGACTGCCACTGTCTCCTCTACAGTTAGCCCTTGTCTTATCATTCTGTACTTCTAGCATGGACCACAACAGACATTTATTGGTCAAGTAATAACAGCACTTGCTATGCCCTATAGTAGTGGCATGCACATAGAAGCTGCTCACATGACCAGTGATGGAGACTTGTGTGCATGCTGTGAGGGGCACATGTGTATGACATGACAGTGTTTTCCTCTCCCTCAGTTTGGACTTGGTTCCCAGGCATTTATGAAGCTATAAATATTTCCTTCTGTTCCCTAGCAACCCCCCCTCCCCCTTCCAAACTTCACTACAGACTCTCCAGCAGGTGTGAAAAGTAATAAAGACATACTATATCCAAACAGGTCAATTGACCATGAGGATTGTCAAATGGCAACTGTGGGGATATGAAGTGAGGAGGCAAGTTTATGACAGTCCTAGTAGCTGCAGTTGCTCATTCTTCCCCCTCCAGCTAAAGATGATGATGACAGTGTTTTATAGTACAGGAACAGATTCACATTACAAGCCAAAATGCATGTACAAGTACATGTAAATGTACATGCAGCTGTTAAATATGATTACCTGCACTTTGTCCACCAGTCTGATAATAACAACAATTACTCACTTGTCTTCCATTCAACTGATAGAATGATAACTTCTGTCCCCAATCACAGACAGCCAAGATGTCGTGTTGGTCCTCCCTGAAGTACAAGTAGGTTGTATTGAGTTCGTTCAAATGCATGCAACATGCATACAAATATAATTTCATGAAAGTAGCTCAACATTCATCTTAGGAACCACTGTCCCCTAGCCCTACACCTAGCCATACCCACAAAACTCATCCATTATGTTTTTAACCGGAAATGTAGAGAGTATCATTATTAATTGGAGAAAGAATGCCCAAGTTAAGGATTTTTTTAAACAAATGCCAGAAACTTTATGATGAACCTGACTTCAAAAAGCTACCACATTGTTTGTCTGTTAGTGACTGGACATGGTGGAGATAGGAGAGAGAGAGAGAGAGAGTGTGTGCGTGCAGTAATTAGAACTGGGCAGAGATAGTAAAATAGCCACAAGATAACCTCCCAAATAAACCACACATTAACACTAGTTGTAAAACTTCAATCCTTCACATGGAGTGTTCTCCTCCCCTACCCACGTCCACGTAGTGGTGGGAATTAATAAAATAATGTTCTCTACATGTGTTTCGTGTGTTTGGAAAAATAGAAGAAGATAAAATGTCTGTACTGAAAATAGCCCTTGATGCTTATCAATCAATGTGAATCACAGATTTACCAGAGTCTATGAAGAGGACATTTCAGTAGATATTATGGGGTCAACTGAAAAGAGAAGGGTACAGAGGGCAATCATAGAAGAAGACCAGCTGTAGAAGAATATAGCACAGAATAAACCGCTTCTCTATTAACTGTTGATGTATGAAGATGTGCACAGAACCCTCAGGTCTGTCACTAAGTTCTCCAAGTTCATTACTCACACGCAGTTTGTCTCTCACAGGATGGGAAATTCTTTTATTTCCCAAAACAGGAAAAGAAAAGAGCAGGACTTCTTTATGGTCTAATCACACCTCATAAGCTTGTCGACTTATTATACCCAGTGTATTATACCCAGTGTATTTTACCCAGTGTATTATACCCAGCATCTCTATATGCAGGGTATGATCACCCCTCCCTGTGTTCATGCTCAAAGATTCTCACCTCTCAACATCATACCGTGTAGGACTCCACTTGACAGACCACACAGGGAAACCTCCTGGCCGCTCTATCTTCACCTTCTCCTCACCATTCTAAACAGATGATTAATAATACAATTAAACCGATATTTCTATTGAATTAGGAATAAAAATTAACCTTGTTAAAAAAAATTTTGAACACATTTTCAGAGAAGTGAAACAGTTGTCATTGTTACTAACTTGAGCATATACTTTTTGTAATGCATACCAAATGGCAGATATAGTGAAAACAAGTTTAGTGAGTCTGCAAGCAGCCCTCATATTGGGTAAGGTGGAGGGATGGTGGAGGGATGGTGGAGGGATGGTGGAGGGATTCACAGCTAGAAAGACAATGCCACTATGGAGTTACCCATTAGCCCACATCTGTTAGCAGTACTTGTGCTGCCTAATGGTGGTGGGGAGGGGCACCTATAGTACCTTGGTCCATACAGTGATGGTTCCATTCATGTGGCCTATAGCAAAGTATTGGCCATCATTGGTCCAGCAACAGTCGCAACATCGTGACGCCACTTTGCTCTTGGCAACTGACTTGAGCTCCGGGGTCCACAAACCTAAGACACCATTATCACAATCCATCACTATCACACCTTCACTGCTCCATTGCCTGAACTGACCAATGTCTGAGGAGGTGCAGCTGAGGATCTGCTGGGCCACTGGACTGTAGGCCACCTTCTGGATGGAGTCAGAGTGGGGGAACTTGAGTTGGCCCTCATAGGGGGTGCCTCCCCAGATAATAACCTGCTTGTCAGCACCCCCGGATACCAAAAATTCTCCTGCAATCATAATGGAATTGGATCAGCACAGAAATGATTAACTACTAATAGTACTATGAATATAGGAATTATGTCATGGTGAGTTTAAAAATATGATTACATTTTTTTAAAATTTGCTGTAAACACGGGTTATGATACAATATGAGATGAACTGTTGCACTAGGCTACAACCACCATGAATTGAGATGTTTTAGTTCTGTGACCTCGACATAATCTGGTATCCCTTCCTAGTTCATGGGTGGTGACCTGGGTACAAGCATAGCATATATCTGACCTAGCCCCACACCAATGGTCTGACCTAGCCCCACACCAATGGTCTGACCTAGCCCCACACCGATGGTCTGACCTAGCCCCACACCGATGGTCTGACCTAGCCCCACACCGATGGTCTGACCTAGCCCCACACCGATGGTCTGACCTAGCCCCACACCGATGGTCTGATCTAGCCCCACACCGATGGTCTGACCTAGCCCCACACCGATGGTCTGACCTAGCCCCACACCGATGGTCTGACCTAGCCCCACACTGATGGTCTGACCTAGCTCCACACTGATGATAAATATGCAATAGACGCTACATACATCAACCATATCTATTATTTACACCAATAGATTCGCAATATATAAACCAGCTCACCATTTCTGGAGCTGGACACACTGTACACCGTGTCCTTGTGACCTCTCAGACTCTGCAGAATCTCCCCATCTCTAGCTGAGCATACCTTCAAAAAATTTAAATAAAATTACATTAGTTTGTATACTGAACTGGACAAAGTCCGTCCTTGCATCATTAATATCCCAATCATTCCAGCCCTCCCCTCGGCTGGGTGGAGGGGACCAAATTTTCAGGACTGGAATAGGGGAGCAATTGGAAATAAAAATTTCCTTCACATAAAATGTATTTCAAAGGCAAAGGGAACTACGGATGGTGTGTAGTTGTATGTGTGTTTGTACAGGGGGTGTGGGGTTTGACATGTAGAACAAGTAGGAAAGATACTTCCCATAAAAAGTGGTATTTCCTCAGAGCTGTAGCAACCAATAGTTTAGATCCCAATGCTACTTATATGTGACAAGGTTCACTTACATGCACCTTACTCCCAGCAGCTGCAAACAGCACCTCACCATCAGGGCGAAACACTATTTCGTGTATACTGCATAAAATGTTCATAAGAACATAGCATGCATATATTACATACATAAATGATTAATACGTATGTATTAATTTATGCATTCATACATACATCTGCTAATGTATATGCAGTGCATGCACTAATTATTTCCAAGTGTCCTAACATAATGTCCTGACAATATTGAATTTGACCTGTCAAACTTATTTTTTGTCCTGTCAAACCTATTTTTTGTCCTAACAGATTGAAGCCTCTCAAGGGACTGAACTAGCTATACAGAGGTAACTGTTGCTGGAAAGGACTTGACAGCTAAGCCTATCATTTTAGTCCTCCAATCTTCAACATTCATATATTCTACTGCTCCTTGAGAGAGATAAACAAGCCTTCACCAGTACCACTGTCAAGGTGTCTTGCAGTGAAAACTTTGGTTCATATATGAACTACGCCATCTTTAGCAAAAATATCAAAATAAGTTATTAAAAATAACTCTGAGCTCCACATTTCCAGTATCAACACTGGCATTTGCTTGAAGGCTAAAAAAACTAATTTTTTGTAGGGAATTGAGTAAATAATTTTTCTGTTCTTTGGCTATGAAGCTAACAAATGTGGCACATGTACGATTATTTTTTTTATCCCACTCCTAAATTAACACCATGGATTTCCTCCAACTCACAAATCGGTTTCATCTTGGTAAATGCCAACTTCTCCTTGGCAATCATATAAGATATGTCAAACTTCTTGGTCTTTGCTAGAGTAGACCGATCCATGGAAGCTTCAGCAAAACATTTAGCAATTGGAGCATAGTCTATTACATTAGATGAGAGCACAAAAAAATTCCTCCAGTGGTCAGCAAAGCATGCAACAGTGTGGAGGTGCAACAATTTCTTTGTGGAAGTGTTTGACTATAGTAGAAAGAGACCTCTAGGTACTTCTAGTTATTCCTAATTAGAGGTCTCTTCCTACTACGGTCAAACATTTTTTGCTATGGTCCAATTTTATCTGGAATCCCTGACTCCTGCTGAAAAACTCATAACGTTTTGAGAGTTTTGGCAATTTCCCAATCATTTTTTTTCCTTTTCTTTTTTTAACTTTCATCCTTTCCTTTTGTCAGGACAAAATGACCAGTTAAATTCAATCTTATACTGGCAATGCTTCATTTTGACCGGTAATTGACAGGTTACAGGATGTAATTTCAAGCTCTGTTATGCACATGCAAATATATAAGGAACTACACATAATAGTATTGAAAGAACAACACCAAAACTCAAGAGAAGCTTCCCAGATTGAATAGCATTGATAATCCATAAGTAATCATGTCCAGTTCAAATCAACCCAGTCTCCCTCCCTTACCAATCTAACCAGCCAATCACTATAGTGAATGCTGAAGCAATACTGCTTTAAGTGTATAATGAAAATAAAGAAACGAACACAACTCACCAAAGTCCTTCTTTATCTGCAAACTTCTCTGACCATATTTGAGAGGAATGCATGCTGAAGGATCAATGCAGAACAAGAATTAAGATGTAGATATTAGAATCGCAGTGCTATTCAAAAATTGTTCAATCATTGAAAAAAAGCATATAAAATTCACAGTGACTTACATAATATTTCAAGTGCAACTAATATAGCCAGGATACACATATATAGGTGAACATTGTGAGCATCATTTACACAACCAACAGGAGTCACTCCAGTTATAGCAGCTGCCTTCCCTTCCCAACCATCTCAAGTATAAACTATCTTCACATTATATTTTTGAACCATAGCTATATCATCTAGACTCCAACCAATGATTGACCATTACAATCAAACCTGGGAAGTAAACATTTACATAAAAAATATTATAAATCAACGAATATGCATTAGCATTTGCTGTGTTGCTTTAAAAAAAAAGTGATATGGTGGCATGATTAAATTTCCAGGGTGTCTACAACATTTCTTTAAATTAAAGCAAGTCATTAGACCTTCCCTTTTCTATTTCTATTTTAGATCAAGGATTACGTAAATTTGAAATTAGCAAATCTGAAATTAGTCATAAGAAATAATTTAACCCAAATCAAAACGAAAACAAAGCCAAAAAAATGTTCTTGAAGGACAAGTTTTAAAGAATTGAGGCTGTTTCCCATTATCACTGGCACTAGTGAATATATTCAGAGTGATCTAGCATCAAACCACCCACGTTTGTACCACATAAATTAATTGTCAAACATCATTAATTCTATAAAACATGTAATTTGTAATTAATATACACCATTTGATTTGCACAACTCCTTGATGCTGTTAGCTACAAACAGACCTTTCCTCAAGGAATAACAGATTTTGTAAAGGGTGAACCCTTACAAATATGTTCAGCTAATGAGGTGGACAGCTAAGGTAGGTCCCAATATCAACTCCATATTTGGGGTACACCCTTCCAATTGACAAGATGCTACTTCCAGCAAATATTTCGTCTCACCAGGAGAAGGGTAAAGGGTTTGACTAGTTGAGACTACAACTATCCCCTCCCCAGTGTAAATTACATTAACGGAACCCATCCACAGTTAGTAATCCTCTTTAGTTAATTCTTACTTGGAGGCGAATTGGAGCTGCACCGGGGAGATTGCAGGGTTTACACACCTGCTCACTTGTAAAACGCAAGCCCAAGACCTGGATTTTTAATCTGCCAGGGGGTGTTTTTGTTTGTTTTGTTTTTTTACCATGACAACACCTAAAGTCACGCCTACATTTTTTTACAGTACTCGGTTAAGGGGGGGGGGGGGGGGGGGGGGGGGATTTAACCACGCATGCTCGGTCAGGTAGGACCTGAATCATTACTTCAGCTTTTGGGTGTTGAATACCTCTGCCTACAGAAAGGACGCTGTTGCCAGGTCTTAAAATTGAAATATGCCAAACTGGGTTAAAAAAATATACCAAAAAAAAAAAAAAAAAAAGAGAAAAGAAGCCAAATTACTCTGTAATATGTACAATATATATATATGCCAGAGCTCCCTAATTCAACATAATTATGTATTTTTACTACTAGATGAGTAAACAATTCTTTATTTCTAAAGAATAATGTTCTACAGTGCCACACAGGGGCATTGACCTATGCCACACAAACGCAGGATCTTTTTTTTAGTGTCAAAATCAGTAGACCCATCTGCATATAGAGAGAATTTCTCAACTATCAAATGTTTCATTACTTCAACAATTAAAGCAGGTGTAATGACATTACAGATACACTTTGAGCATTTTGTTCATTGTTCATTGTTCATGATTATTTCACTCAAATGGTCCACTACCAGATTTATCAATGACAACAAAACCCAATGGCCTAATTCAAACTCAATCCTTTTGAGTTCCTCCAGTTTCAAGAGCTTAAGGGAAGAAATGCTAAACCAAGGGAAGATGAGCCAGCTTTAACCCTTTGGCTGTTCCATGGTTGTTACAAAATTGATGACTTCCTCCAAAACACCCCTTGTAGCCCAGCCTGAAGTAAATATTTCCAGAATAATAACTTAATTTTTTAATCTGATTCTGCTTCCTTTTGTGGAATAAATTTAGTGATTTGTTATAGGCTTATTTCTATTTTGTTGCCAATTTAACTATGATAGTGTATAATTCATTTTTACTATTTTTCACTTTCACAGGACACCTTTCAGTTTCACATCAACATAGATCCTTACATACTTGGGAAAAAAACTTCTGGTATATTCTCATCCCATAGCTTAGGTATGAAGAGAAGACCTGGCGTGCTAAACTGCAAGTTTAACAATATTTTATGATCATTTTCTAACCTGAAATGAGAGTGGATCTTGTGGTACAGGATGACCATGAATACAATAACTGAATATACTGGGTTGTTGATGCTGTACATGGACATTCTTATTAGTTCAGTGGCATATGTATTGTAAACCTTTAGGAGGGAATTAAACTCGTGTTGAGGAGGACATGGAAGGAACAGCTAAATTTTCAACATGCTTGGTTATTCTTCTTATAATCCTTGTTTCACTGCCAGAAAACATTAATTTACTATTTCAAGTCTTTCCTAGAGAAAATTAATTAGTTTATCAAGGTATTATGTACCATAGTTCAATGAATTATTTGCTCATACTTTTAACAGAAATGTTCTTACTTTATTCTTGACCTGTGGAGTATTTGTTGGATTACTTGGCTAAATAGGAAGAGTATGGAGGATGACAACATTTTAAAGAAGAGAATATTGCTCAGCAAAAATTTTTCTATGTGCATACTCAGCATCACTTATAGATGCATATTTAGTATGAACTTTAAAAAAGTGCCTGTCCTTATGAACTGAGACAACTAAAATATCTAAATCTAATTTGAATTTTTTTTGGTTGATCTGTTTGCTCATTTTCACATGTAGCTTGGTGGCAGGTTGGTACTCATATGCATGATATTTTAGCATAGCACCCATCCTCTTAATATACAAGTCTAGATCTGTCCTATAGACAGAGATAACCAAAATCTCTTAATATATCAGTCTAGATCTGTTGTTTGCTAACTCATCCCAGACGCTTGGTCCTACAGTGCTCAAAACAAAGAAAAGAAAGGAGCAGGAGGTGGTTTGAGTGCAGTTTTGCTGACTACATTAATTACATGATTGTGGTTTATTGTAAAGAAAAGAAAGGAAAAAAAAAAAAAAAAAAAAAAACCTGTGGAGGGAAAAAATCAAATGAAGGGTACTCTTGTAGATAATAAGTTAATAATAAACCAGTACCAGTTTAAATCAGAAATAACCTTTACCAGTTTAAATGAGAAATAACCTTTACCAGTTTAAATCAGAAAGCTAAGCAATGCTGGGTTGGTACAGTGATTGATGCATCTAGTTTTAATTTGCTAAAGACCAAGTATTATTTATTTCATTTTCCTCACAGGTCAATCTAATATGATCATGCTATAATAAAAAAAATTAAAAAAAATTAAAAAAATAATAAAAAAAAAATTTTTTTTTTAATTCCTCAGTTGTTTTTTTTTAAATTTTTTATGATGTTGCTGCTATTATTATCTAGTGTTCCATGTAATGCTGACTCTACCATGAATTCCTTTCTGGTGACTGAAGATTTTGCACTGAGAGAGTGGTGACTGTGACTATTGAAATAAGAGCCCATTTTATCTCTTGATGATGCTCTATCTCATGGTTATGCCATAAGAATGCTTTCATGTGTTGTATGTGTATATGTGTATATATGTGTACATAAGGCCTCATATAATAACATTTTAGTTCATTAGGCCTGCCCACATCAAATTTTTCTTGTACCCACATCAAAACTTTTTATTATGTAATGCGGTTACTTCCGCTATCTCTCAATAGTAATTATAATATTTTATATTTGAAATGTCAAAAAAAAAAAAAAAAAAATTGAAACCACACCCAGAGCAATACTCTAAAAATAAAATAAAAAATAAAATGCTGCTTCACTGCACCGATATGCTGAAAAATATGCCTAAGAAGCTAAAGATTTATTTTGGCTGCCCTAATATCCCTCTTTTTGAGTAAAACGTCACATTTACTAAAATATAGCACTGCATTAGAACTTAATATATAATTTAATGATGACATTAACAGGAGAAACAATAACAAATTATATCGTATAAAAAGTTTTTAAAAGTTCTTACTCTACCCTTTGAAGCATCATAACTATCCAACACCAGACCTACTCGACTATTCCATCCTTAATGTTCAATGACACTATCCAGTTTAGCTAGTCTGATTTATTTTAGATTTAACTAATTAGCGATCTTGTGGACTCTCAATGGAAATTTTGGAGTTTTCTAGTGATAAAACATGAGATAACCTTGGGAGAGAAAAAAACACAGATAAAAGGTATAAGTTCATAAATAGGTATCAGATTTGAGGGTGGAAAAAATAGATAAATATATGAAAGATGAATTTTGTCATATTTTTATTCCTCAAAATACATTTTCATTATCATTCTTCCTGTTTTGGATAGACACCCCTTTTTAAAATATAGGTTAGAAAAACCTAAAAAGTTAAACACATCTGATAAAACCACATTTGTTGAAGCTTAGCACATTTTTTTTCTCTCTCTTCTAAATGTTGGATTTAAGAGTGTAATAATAATGATAAGTTGTTGTTTCTGACTGCCACATAATAACCTGAATAGGAGAAGCAATGAATGGAGCCGTCCATGAGCAGGGAATGCAAGTGTGGACAGAAACACCACAACTTGAGGCAGCTGGACAGTTTGAGAGTTGCAACCAGTTGTAGACACTTTTCCCAGTCAGTTCTGATGCAGCTGTTCTTTGTACATGGTATTTTGTGGTGGAATACTAGGTCACCTTGGAAACAGGTGTGTAATGTCTTCGCTGTCTGTGTATGTGGTCATTTCTGGATATTGGAAGTTGTACATATAACATGGTACTCTATCTTTTAGTGGGAAAACAAACCAAAAAAAAACACTGGCTGTTTCAAAGTCCTGGTGCTTTCAAAATAGAAGTGATTGCTAGTATAATATATATTATCATATCATTTTCCGGATGTATATAATTGAAATTTATACAGTATGTCAAGTCTATGTCCAATAGTGCATGTGTTCAATATGCTCTCTCATGCTTTCTAGGGGAGTTAGAGATAAGTTCTCAGCAAAATTGGTGACAGGAAGTGTTTGATAGATGGAACAATGGAACCAGTCGTGCAGATGATTAAAAAGAGAAGAAATAAAAAAAATATGGTAGTAATCTGAGTTTTAGTGGTGTTGGCATGAAAAACCTCTAATTTCACTTGCATCATCCCTTAGCTAAAATTAAACTATTTAGCTACCAAGTCCTTCATGAAGCATAAGCAAAGAGATGGGCATGGAATGAATTGAAATAAGAATGCTCCTTCTTAAGCCTGATACTGTGCATGCCCAGAGCTGACTTGGAAATATTGAGGCTGATTTCTAAGGAGAGAAAATGATATACTTAACAGAAAAATATCATCATATAAACCAAATAAGTGTGGCCAATACAATTTAGCAGTACTAGTTTCTAGTTGGAAGTAATAAAAGTAAATTTTCTCAACACAATTTTGAGATTGGTGCTACACAACTTTCCTTATGCTGGCTGATCAGGCTTAAGGACCTTTCTCTGTGCCCCAATCATGTGGACTATTTATTCAGCGCCACACACAGTGTGTGATATGAGAACACGATTGTCACAGACAGACTGTAGGGAGGACGGTTCAATCTGGTTCAGTTGTTCACACTCATTGTTGGGCTTCCAACAGCAACAGCCACAGAAGCAGCTAAGCTCCAATTTGGCAGTCTGTGAGTTCAATAAGGCATGACTTGAAGACACAGCCTGCCATGAACCTCCATTAATCACAGTAAGTAGCAGTGTATTTAGTGCTCCATCCAATCAAGAAATCTCTACAATCTATGGATAATAGCGTAATCTATGAACCCAAAGAAATGTACCCACCCACCCACCCAATCAACCTATCCCACTCCACAGCGGCTGTTCACAAGTTTTTGTTTATAACTAGAAGACCATTTGCAGCTTTGCCTGCAAGGTTGGAATGTTCATTTAATTTTTTTTAGATCCTCAATTTTTCATAATTAAAGTATTAAGAATTTCAAGGTGCACAACATTCTGTGTCTTTTAATCAGAGGGTATATTGATGGTGTGTGGAGATGAGGTGGGGTAGTAATTTTTGATGCAGCCACACAGAGTTGTCAAATGTAAACTGGTTCATCCAATTAAGATCCCTCCCCCCTTTTCTATTCCAAACAATCCCTCATTTGGCATGCCTAAACCGAGGTCCCTAAACCGAGGTCCCTAAACCGAGGTCCCTAAACCGAGGTCCCTAAACCGAGGTCCCTAAACCGAGGTCCCTAAACCGAGGTCCCTAAACCGAGGTCCCTAAACCGAGGTCCCTAAACCGAGGTCCCTAAACCGAGGTCCCTAAACCGAGGTCCCTAAACCGAGGTCCCTAAACCGAGGTCCCTAAACCGAGGTCCCTAAACCGAGGTCCCTAAACCGAGGTCCCTAAACCGAGGTCCCTAAACCGAGGTCCCTAAACCGAGGTCCCTAAACCGAGGTCCCTAAACCGAGGTCCCTAAACCGAGGTCCCTAAACCGAGGTCCCTAAACCGAGGTCCCTAAACCGAGGTCCCTAAACCGAGGTCCCTAAACCGAGGTCCCTAAACCGAGGTCCCTAAACCGAGGTCCCTAAACCGAGGTCCCTAAACCGAGGTCCCTAAACCGAGGTCCCTAAACCGAGGTCCCTAAACCGAGGTCCCTAAACCGAGGTCCCTAAACCGAGGTCCCTAAACCGAGGTCCCTAAACCGAGGTCCCTAAACCGAGGTCCCTAAACCGAGGTCCCTAAACCGAGGTCCCTAAACCGAGGTCCCTAAACCGAGGTCCCTAAACCGAGGTCCCTAAACCGAGGTCCCTAAACCGAGGTCCCTAAACCGAGGTCCCTAAACCGAGGTCCCTAAACCGAGGTCCCTAAACCGAGGTCCCTAAACCGAGGTCCCTAAACCGAGGTCCCTAAACCGAGGTCCCTAAACCGAGGTCCCTAAACCGAGGTCCCTAAACCGAGGTCCCTAAACCGAGGTCCCTAAACCGAGGTCCCTAAACCGAGGTCCCTAAACCGAGGTCCCTAAACCGAGGTCCCTAAACCGAGGTCCCTAAACCGAGGTCCCTAAACCGAGGTCCCTAAACCGAGGTCCCTAAACCGAGGTCCCTAAACCGAGGTCCCTAAACCGAGGTCCCTAAACCGAGGTCCCTAAACCGAGGTCCCTAAACCGAGGTCCCTAAACCGAGGTCCCTAAACCGAGGTCCCTAAACCGAGGTCCCTAAACCGAGGTCCCTAAACCGAGGTCCCTAAACCGAGGTCCCTAAACCGAGGTCCCTAAACCGAGGTCCCTAAACCGAGGTCCCTAAACCGAGGTCCCTAAACCGAGGTCCCTAAACCGAGGTCCCTAAACCGAGGTCCCTAAACCGAGGTCCCTAAACCGAGGTCCCTAAACCGAGGTCCCTAAACCGAGGTCCCTAAACCGAGGTCCCTAAACCGAGGTCCCTAAACCGAGGTCCCTAAACCGAGGTCCCTAAACCGAGGTCCCTAAACCGAGGTCCCTAAACCGAGGTCCCTAAACCGAGGTCCCTAAACCGAGGTCCCTAAACCGAGGTCCCTAAACCGAGGTCCCTAAACCGAGGTCCCTAAACCGAGGTCCCTAAACCGAGGTCCCTAAACCGAGGTCCCTAAACCGAGGTCCCTAAACCGAGGTCCCTAAACCGAGGTCCCTAAACCGAGGTCCCTAAACCGAGGTCCCTAAACCGAGGTCCCTAAACCGAGGTCCCTAAACCGAGGTCCCTAAACCGAGGTCCCTAAACCGAGGTCCCTAAACCGAGGTCCCTAAACCGAGGTCCCTAAACCGAGGTCCCTAAACCGAGGTCCCTAAACCGAGGTCCCTAAACCGAGGTCCCCCCCCATTTTTTCCCCTTAGTTTATTTGTATTCTGTAACCATTGTTCTCAGAGAATAAACTTGTGTTTGTGCCACCAATACATACCCACCTATTCACCCATGAAAACCTGGTAGCATGTATTTTCTAAAATCAAATATAAAATGGTGCAATAGTACAAAGTAATTACTAAAGGCTATGGTTCCCAAGACCTCCAGGGCACTGCATAAGGGCAGACATTAAGGTGTGGACATCAATACCTATGAAAGACTCTCAAGCAAGTTCCATCATGTCACCAGAGATACCAACTTGTAACAGTTGTTTAAACTGAGGTAACCAGATATTTAATCAAATGTGACATTAAATTCCAATGATATCTCTGTGGGTAGTCTTGTACTCACAGTCCCTCAAAATCAGCACTTCTCACTCAGACCAGACTGTGATGTGGTTTTCTTGAGATCACCAGAGCTCTGACTGCACTATAATGGTGCTAAATTTGACAAAGATTTGGAAGGACATTCAAACAGCTAAACTTTACAAGAAAAGAATAAATTAAGTTATTCACTTGTCCAAGAGAGTGGTTAATAGGAGAGCTGTCCATGTATGAGTGGAGGGATTCTTGTGTGTTAAAGTCAGTATTGAAAAGTTAGCAACCTTGTAATGTGTCTGTGTATCAATATAGGATATATATTTGCTGGTTATCTATTGAGAAGCTAGCGAATAAAAAGACTAATCCATACTTCAGAACACTTCAAGAATTCCAGTGAATGAACACAACTCACATATTATTGCATTTCAATGATGGTTCTGTGAGCACAGGCCAGAATATGTATATGAAATGTGTGTGGTTATGTTTGGGAGGAGGAGGGGGGTCCACAGCAGTTAGCAATTTTGGATGTTTTTCTCACTGCTTACCCATATTCATGGAAGAAATTCAATGTGTGAATGCTACTGAGACAGCAGCTGAGGTTGTGCAGGCAGACTCGGCTCACCTGGCCATGTGCATTGACACTGTTTTGCCCACTTCCTTGTAGAAGCTGCTTTGTCTTTCAATTGATATTCCTTTATCTTGCTGGAGGACAGCTGGAGTGTCTGGGATGTCAGACTGAATTGGAATCACTATTGATAAGTAACCACACATCTGCTAATTCAGATTTTTTTTGGTTTTTTTTGGTGGACATATTATGCCAACATAAAAACAACAAATGATATGCTAGATAAGCTAGCAATCAAGGATAATGCAATAGCGGATTTTGGTTTATCCATAGTACAATAATCGATCTTAATTGAATATTTAACATATAACTTGGCGAGTATAAGATTGTACAATTTACAAAATTCATTTATAGAATGAAAATACAATTAAAAAGAAATAGAAAAAATCTTGTGTGGATACTTCATTAAGATCATAAGCTCTGTGTGTGTGTGTGTGTGTGTGCACGTGCGTGCGTGCGTGCGTGCGTGCGTGCGTGCGTGCGTGCGTGCGTGCGTGTGTGTGTGCATGCGTGCGTCATACAGACAGTTTCACAGGTTCTAACTTTCATGAAAAGGGATTTTTTTCAGAGTGAGAATAAAATAATAATAGATCTATTTGTGACACTATTAGCTATGCTAGATTTATATTGTTTTAAGAAGTGGTATATATATACACAGTAGTCCCCCTTTTGAGAGAACACCCTTAAATCTGACAAAAATTAGTCTTAAAAGAGAGGTGGCCTTCCAACAGGGGTAAGTTTATACAGCAAATACAACATCTTCCATAAAAATGTGGTCTCTCAAGAGGGGGGGGGGGGGGGGGGCTACTATATATATATATATAAGGAAGTACATTATATGACATGCACTTTAAGTTAATTGAATGACCAAGTATCCTGTGATGTAAACACATAGGAACAAAATCTTAAAGTGACAAAGTGTGAGAGCAAGAAAAACAGTTTGGACAAAACAAAATTGTGACTAGAGGTTGCACAAAAATCAGAGTTAAGTTCAAGAATGGGGTTTCTTTCCCTGAAGCAAAGATAATTAGATAGTGAACTGTACAGTAGAGTACTGTGTGTCATAACACAATTTGAATAGACATGGATTTGCTAAATATTCTTTGATATCATAGTTAATTGGTTATGGCATAGTCAGAACAGGTGCACTCCATCTGTGGTGGAGGTGGCTTACTTGGTCTTATTTGTGTTATCTGGACTACCACCCAGATCTTGAGCTGTTGGTCCACGGAGGAACCCCATCCCTTTCGCTTTGGACATAGCGGAAGAAGCAACGTGGTAGGCGAATAAAAGAGCTCCAAACAAACTAGTTACACACACTGATGCGCAAGTCACAAAGAAGAGGACAAACGTCAGGCCAGTAATTCCCAACGCCAGTAGGAATATCTCCACTGCCAGAGCTCCAATGGTACAAATCACTAGCGTAGCAACGCAGTAAGTCGTGAAGGTAAGGAATGGAATAGCACCTAGAAGTATGAAGGTACCAAGAGCAGCAAACTTTACTGGATTATCACTTGCATAGGCCTTCATATTGCCTCCCCAGACCTTCACCCCTTGGTTCATCCCGAGTTTCTCAGCTAAGCTTCTGTTCATTATCATTAATTCGTTTGTGCACAAGACCACACACAGTCCAATTGTCCCTGCCTGGTATGTATCCTTGACTGCTATTTTCATAAAAATTGGCAGCTAGGGCTAGGACGCTGCAGTGCTAGTCTGCTTAGACTCTGCTACACGGCACACGCTCAAGAAAGAACTGATTTTTCTTTCACATTTACAATCACTAGTAGAGTACCCATTAATTGATTGTCGGTAAATATTTACCACACTCTTGACCACACCCACTCACACTCAGCAACCAACTTCGCTAAAATAACACAGTGAAGAGGCAGCCTTTTAAACATCATCCTTTACTACTGACTGTCACTGCAGGACTACCAGCTTCTCATGTTGATGTTGGTAGTTATCAGAGCACTCTCTTATGTATGATTTTACAGTATCCACATTAATGTAACCTGGGGAGTGATTATGGGGAAAGTGTAACAAAGAAAATGTGCTGTAGGCATAACATTCTCTATTTAGAGGTGACCATCCCTTTTTCATTGACACCATACTAATTCCAACTCTGCCCTGATTTTAGATGACAGCAATCCAAAAATTTTATATGCTGTGCTCTGGTGTCACTAGTGAAGGTCTATGTCAAGTTTTTAAGCCAGAGGGTTCTCCCCCAAAAGAGGTAGAAAAAAACAAATAAATTTAATTCCCTTTCTCCCCAATGTTGTTCTTCCTAATGAGCCTGGGTAACTACAGTTTGGTAACATTAGTACTTTTTTGTTGTTGTTAATACATGATTTGGTAGGAACAAGTCATAATAATTTAAAACAGCAAAAACAAACAACAGACGAACACTTCTAAAAAAGAAGAAGAAAAAGTAAGGATATTGGGTTTCTCAATAAAAAAATATACTAAAACAAGATGATAAGGTTATTACCAATTAAGTCTTAAAACAAGGCATGAACTTGGTCATAAGTGGCCAATTCTACATCCCTAAATCTCTGCCTTAATAAAACTTTACAACATACTTCATAATTATAATCCTATTATTTGATGAGGGAGCCACCAATTTTGTTTCCATGCTATTTAGAATATCTTCTTTTTTTGTTCCTTTGATATAGCAAATGGATATAATCTTTTTATTATTTGCCATAACAATTTTGTTTTCTTTTACACACACACACACACACACACACACACACACACACACACACACACACACACACACACACACACACACACACACACACACACACACACACACACACACACACACACACACACACACACACACACACACACACACACACACACACACACACACACACACACACACACACACACACAATCAATCAATCAAAAAGTGTGGACATTAATATTAAATGGGATAATATGCAAGTGGATGTAAGAACATATTAAAGATTAGTCAACCAATAGCCCAATCAACACCCCCCCCCCCTCCCCCCCCCCCCCCCCATCCCCCATGGTTCCCAAGATGGAACTTGCATTTGCCCTGTGAATTGCAATAGAGATCCTCTGCAACAAGTACTGAAAGGAGTTTCTATCCTCAGTAGCTGTCTTGAGTAAATGTCCAAGGTCTTGAATAAAGTTCTTTGTTTTGGGGCCAAATACACCACATGTCTCCACTGCCACTGGCATGAACAAGCGAGATGAGTCAAGGCTGAGGTATTTTAACATTTTTAAATCTGCTTTCTCTGCCACTGCACCCATCCTGCTTACTGCCAGTCAGTAAGTGTCTGTACAGGTGGCATCTCAGACCAGGAGCTTTCCACTGAGGGAGTTCAAGTGATTACATGTATTATGTCATTGATGGTAGCATGCCCAGTGAGTGCCTACCCTGACTCCACTTGCAACTGAGACTGTGGATGGCTACAAGGCCCACAGTTTTTCCACAATGTTCAAAATGATGGGGTTGGCATAACAAGGCTCCAAGTCTGAGGCCTATGGCAATTCTGATGTAGTCATCAGACATTCTCGAACCTGAGAAAAGTGAAGGCACTTAACCATGCACCAGACTCTGAAGCAAAAGTGGCAATTAGATGAGTCCTGGAATGAGCATCAGGAGCTTCAGGTAGGAGGAGATCTGCTCTAGCTTGTACTCTTGAATGGTCCCACACTTTCTGATATGAGAAGCAGAAGGAGTAGGAGGGGACTGCTCATGACCTTCTCTGCACCAGATGTTACTAAAGGAGAAGTACAGAACAGCAATTCTTTTCCTTTTTTCCCCCCCTTTCATTTAATTAAAGTGTTTGTCTAGTTAAAATATAGCTTGGTGGCAGTCATTTAGGGAAGTAGAGATAGGCATGTAATAATTGAGAGTTCAAGCCTTGTTTCAAGACTAATTGGGTAATAACCGGTCTTATTTTGTGCTTTATGGACAAATTCTAAATATTTATCATTCTTTCATTTATGTATAAAGTGAAAACTCCCTAACCAGACTCTCTGAAATAGGGGTACCTCTATACATGGACAAATAAAAAGGCATGGATTGATTCTCTACAAGAGCTATTAGGTCAGTACTTCTGAAACCTGACCCTAACTTTTAAAAAATGGACAAAAGCTGAGGCAGCTTCCAGTAAATTCAATGGTAGTGGACCTCTAAGAAGCAAACAAAAGCCATACCCCTAGCCTTTTTGTGAAACTAGATAACTATTTGCAGCTTTGCATACAAGGTTTGAATCTTCATCTTTCTTCTTTTACCATCGATTTCCCACAACTCAAGAATTAATCGATCATTGTTAAGAATTTCAAAGTGAGGAATTTTTTCTGTCTTTAATCAGAGAACCTGTGGGGATGAGAAGAAGGTGCACCAATAACAGAGTCCTCCAATCATGATCCACTTTTCTCAGAAACAGACTCTTCTCACCCTCTTTCTCCTTTTCTGTGTACAATAATTCCTCGTTTGTTATGCAAAACCAAGGCCCTATTCTGTGAACCATTTATTCTCATTACAAAATAAAATAACCACCATGACTGTGCCACCAACACATAACCTCCTATTCACTCTATAAAACCTAGAAACATTTAATATTTTTAAATTTCATTCCATTAGAAATGAATTCTCTGGCACCCTCAAAATCATGGAATTTGTAGTTAATTTTTTTATCATGGAGGTATTAAACTAAAAGTGGGCACTGAACTGCCAAGAGAATGCAACTTCCCTAAGGGCTTTCAATGCAGCTGTCAAGAGAATGCAACTTCTCTTAGGTTTTTTTTTTTTTTTTTTTTTTTTTTTTCTCCTCTCAATGCAGGTGCTCCTATTAGTCAACCTGAAACCACCTTTTTTTGGGTCACTTTTGCATATTACACCCTGACTAAGTCTTATCCAAATTAAAAACCACATGAGTGGGTGCAGAGGTTGATTTGATACTCCTTTCGACTCTGTTGCTTCAAAATTGAAGGGAATGTATAACGGGCACACATACACGCACAGATTAACAGCTATTTATAAGTAGATTGAATGAACAAAAGTCAAGAATAAATATACACATGCTAAATGAGGCTCATAACTCTTGCTAAGTGAAGTGCATGACTCCAGAAGAATCTCCACTAGTTCCTGTAGCCTCTCAATGTAGGATTTTGGTCCCTACAGGGGTAGGTATATGGTGTTTCCAGGCAAAAACCGGCACTCTGTTCACCTCTTTGCAGCCAAAGTCTTATTCATCTCTCTCTGCAAAAACAATGTAGTAATTATTATTGTTTCTCCAAGAAATAAAAAGGGAATACCTAATTGCACTGCCTTTGTTTCTTCCCCCCCCCCCTTCTCATTTTAGTAAAAGGAAATATCTTTGTATATACTACCCATAAAGTAGTAAGTAGATCCAATTAGCAAGAGTAATATGAGAGATCATTACCATGGCATTAATAGACATACACGCACACACAATAATTTAATAAACTGCTGAAAGGATTTTGTTAAAATTTGTCAGAATAAGAATTTTGGAATAAAAAAAAAAAAACTAACTACCTGACGACAACAAAAACAACAACAAACAAACAACATGGGTTCAGTTGACATAAAGATAAGTCCCTACAATACAACCACAATACTCACAGAAAGGCTTAAGTACTTGTTCACTGTGGTTACCAACTATGCGTGTTTTTGAGTGTTGAGATAACAATCATTACTGGAGAATGGTTTGTCTCTACAAGTACATTTTCCAAATAAAATACACTAGAGCATGAAATGTTCTTGTAAAAGATTGGATAAAAGACAAATCATTAAATATCCAAGTTTATTAAATTTTATGAAACCCTTCCCCTCCCCCTCAACATTTTTAAAAATATGAAATAAATAAAATGTTGATAAAATATAACCAAAACAAAGTCCAAGAAATTCACTACTTGTTCACCCAATCACATGATTAAGTAATTCCTATTCTATTTCATACAAACAGAATAGCAGGGAAAATATTGATTGCAGCTACACACTTGTAAACAGCATCTCTTTGGATGACAGATCTCAAGGAAAACCAAAAGGGTAGCTGTGTATGTGTGTTAGTGAAGAAAAAGAAGTGCAGGTTGAGTTGTTCCAAACTTACAAGTATTGTTCATGACAAGATATGAGCACAAAATGATTTTGGGGTTTCACATCTACCAAAAGAAGATATAAATAACATTAGCAAAACACAGACCAAGAAGTTAAATACATATTCACCTAATCATGTTATTTTTCTTTCCAACTTTTTCATACAGAATAACAGAAAGAACAGTTGCAGCTACATACTAGCAAACACCAGCTTCTTTGATAGCAAATCTCAGGGGAAACCAAAATGGGTGTTATAAATGAATAAATAAATCTTAATCACATAAATAAATTTAAAAATAAATAAATAATGATAAATAGATAAATAAATGAATGGATTGATACACAGACAGATAGATACATTTAAAAAATATATATATATACATATACATATATATATATATATATATATATATTTTTTTTTTTTAGAAAAAAAGATAATTAAAAATTAGTTTTTATCAGCACTTTTCTAATTCTTCCTTTCCTCCACTTATATTCAATGTACATTTAGGGAGAAGGCTAAGGATGCAGGAAGAGCATAGTCAGGTTCAACTACAGAAAAAAGTCATTTTGTCTTCAAACTTTGTCCAACAGGCAGATACTTACTAAATCATGAAACATTTCCAGTTATATCTGTCATGCAGACACTAACACTGGACCTTCACACACCCAAAGATTATCAGTTACCACACTCTATAACACATAACTTTGTACTCCATAGTGCACACTACAAACTATAAAAACTCTAAAATGCAACTGATATACTCTATAATATACACCATTACATTACATATTGTACAAAACAATAATCTATAATGTACACTATCATACTTCATATTGGTCATTTCACAATCCTCAACTAAAATATAACTATACACCATTATACTCCATATTGTACACAAAATACTCCATAAAGTACACTATGATACTCCATATTATACACTATTGTACTCCACAATGTGCACTATTACTATTAAACTACCATAATGCTCCAGGCAAACACCACACTAAACCACAAATACCAAAAGAAGACCCATGAAGACCCATTCATATCTACAAGACATATTTCCCCGTTATAATAAAATTATTAATTACTTTTAAACAGTGATTTATATTAATGTAAAACTATTTTAGCATAATCCTATACATAAAGGGAGATGACTATCTGTCAGTATTTCTGTCTGTCCTCATGTTTGTACTATCTGACTCATCAAACCTATGGACAAATAATTCTTAAACTTGGTGTTAGCCTATGCTTTGATCAAATTTAAAACATGGGCACAGTGGCAGAAAAAGAAATTTAAGTTTTCCATACTTAAAATTCCAAAATAAATCATGGCCAGGTGGTTAAGGCTCTGGTTTACCTGAGTATGAACCTCCCAGGTTTTAACCCTGGACTGGGCTCTCTCTTTTTCCCTATTTAAAGAGCAACATCTAGAATAATGTAATCCAGGTACTTCAATGGTAAAGTAGTGTGCATTGCGTGTAATTGGGGGCAGAACCTGAGGGTTAGCCACACCTGTCCCAGGATGCAACAGCTACTCTATCCCCCCTCGTAACTATTATATTACAGTACATGTCAAGTTCGATTCTCTGTTAGAGAAATGTGCATATATGAATACAAGGGCTAGACATGCTTGGTAAGTGCATGGGTAAGCCATTTGAATCGCATAAATATTTATATCACTTAAAATCTGTATCACTTAAATAATCTGTATCTATATTTTCTATTACTTAATTTAATATAACTCCATTCTTCCTATTGATCTACTGTTTGTAGCTTAATAATCTGTTATGATAAAACTGGTATTACTTGACTAAAATAAGGAATAAAGAAAGGAAGAAGGAAAATGGGCAATAATGAAAAAAAAAGGAGAGAGAAAGAAAGAGGGTAATAATAAAAAAATTAAAAATAGAGAAAGAAAGAGGGGATGGGGGTAAGTATGGAAGAACTTTTTGTGGGCTTTCCTAAATTGATAAAAGATTTGAATATATAAATAGACAGACCTATAAAATATACACAAACCTACAATTTAATTAATCTTAATACTAGCCAATAGGGAAAGAGAATCTTTAAAGTTTGTGGATATTTTGTATTGGCTACCCTATACATAAAACATTGGTCAAGGAGAGAGCTAGTAGCAGGTTAGTATAACTGTCAGAAATTGAGCAATTACAGTGAAAAAAACCCCAAGTTGGCTTAAGTTCCCCTTGCAACTCACAACACATGACTTTTTTGAACCTCATTTGCCCTTGTGAGTATATACACACCTGTTAAAAATAAATTATCATTTTTAATAAACTCATGGTGCCATTTTAATGCTTCTATTCTTGGCTGGATGAATTAAGTGTTAAATATTATGACATAAACTACTCGAATACACTAAAGATGATGTGGGACCAAATTTGAGAACACAGTAAAAACTGGCAGATATCTAACTCCTTGGCTCTTGGAATCTGACACCAGAGTGATAAAATTATGATAAATACAGAATATATCCAGACTATCTATTATTATTATTATTACTATTATTATTATTATTATTATCATTATTATTTATTTCATTAATTTCTTCTCTCTCTCTTTTTTTAATTTTTTTAATTTTTTTTTATAAAAATATTAATAATGATCATGGAAGTATAATATATGACATGTATTTCAAGTGAATTGAATGACCAAATATCCTGTGATAAAAACACATAGGAATAAGACACAAATTAAAGTGACAAGAGTGAGGGTAAGTAAAGCAGTTTGGACAAAATTGTGCCTAGGGGTTGCACAAAAATCAGAGTTAAGTTCGAGAATAGGGTTTCTTTCCCTGAAGCAAAGAAAAATTAGATAACTGTAGAGTAACCATGTGTGACAACACAAGTGAACATGAATAGTTATGAACTTGCTCAATACTCCTCGATAACATAGCTAATTGGTTATGGCATAGTCAGAACAAGTGCACTCCATCTGTGGTGGAAGTGGCTTACTTAGTCTTATTTGTGTCACCAGCACCACCACCCAGACTTTGAGCTGTCTCTGAGTTTGCACTGTTATTGGAGGAAGAGTAAGGCCAAGTAGATCCAGGGGCTAAGCGGAACCTCATACCCTTGGTTTTGGACATAGTGGAAGAAACAGCCTGGTAGGCGAACAGAAGAGCTCCAAACACACTAGTTACGCATAGGGATATGCAAGTCACAAAGAAGAGGACAAACGTCAGGCCAGTAATGCCCAACGCCAATAGGAATATCTCGACCACCACAGCTCCAATGATACAAGCTACTAGCGAAGCAACGCAGTAAGCCGTGAAGGCAAGCACTGGAATAGCACCTACAAGTGTAAAGGTACTTAGAGCAACAAATTTTACTGGGTTATCACCAGCGTAGGACATCATGTTGCCTCTCCAGACGTTCATATTCATCTTTAGTCCACTAGCTATGTTTCTGTTGGTTGTTATTAATTCCTTTGTGCACGAGACTAAGCAGAATCCGATTATCCCCGCCCAATCTATTTTCTCCGCTGGCCTTTTCATAAAAAATTGGCTACGAAGACGCAGCTAGTCTGCTACACTAGGGTACAGCTTATAATCTCTCGTAGCCAGGTCACGGACTTCAAGAAAAGAACTGATTTTCCTTTTACATTTACCGTATTTTCCTTATTTAAAGCACCACCAAAAAAAGAATACGTTACTTATTAGTTGACTGTTAAATATTTTCGCAAATTCCACACATGGTGACCACACCCACTCACAATCGAGCTATTATTATAAAAATAACTTCAGTTTAGCTGGGGCAAGTCTCAGCTTAACTGAAGTGTGTTTTTACACGTGAGCTCCAGTAGCTCACAGGGTCTTAAAGTTACTTTGTTGTTCTTGTTCTTGTGACACTTCCGCAGATTTTCCAGTGCTGAGGTCCCAGTTCAATCCCTGGTCTCCAGTTTGGATTTTTTTCCCTCCTTCCCACACTTTTTTTTCTTCTTTTTTTCTCTCCTTTTTTTTCCTTGTGACACTTTCTCAGATAGCAATATATGGGAAATTTATAAATATGGGAGGTGGTCATGCTTGATACATTTCAAGCTTTTTATTTTTTATTTGATTATTTATTTATTTAGGAGTAGTTGTAGTAGTAATTTATTAATTTATTTATTATTATTATTATTTTTTTTTAATAGTAGTCTGTTTCCTTTTTACCATGTTGTATTATTTATGGAAGTTTGCCCAGAGGCACTATACTCTCTTCTTACTACTGAGTGTCACTGCAGGTTCACAGCATGCACATTAATGCCTACAGCATATAGTTTTCTTCGTAATCTACACTTTCCAGATTGTCACTCTCATATTATGTTTGTGCAGATATATTACGATTTGGTTGGAGGGAAGCCAACTTATTAAAAGGATGCTGATCTCTGATAATGTGGAGAAATCTTGTGCAATGTTGCCAAAAGTAAATTTTACCCCATGAGTAGTGATTTTTGGAAACCAACTTGGAGGGGGAAAGTTTGATTGAGAACTTGCTAAAGCCCTAAAAAAAAAGTAGTGAATTTTCAGGAGCATAGATTCCAGACAAAGTTGAATCAGAGACAGCTGCCAATGCAAAAGAAGAGGGAACTAAAAGAGAATCTTTCAAGTTCCTGAGGATGATATTCATAAGGCTGCAAAGAGAATCAAGCTCTTTACCAGGAGAGATCCATTCCAATTGGCACTGATCTTGCAAACTACACCTGAAGAGAGAATATATGTCCTGTACACCATTTTTTCCATAAAATGTTTTTTTCAAAAAAAATCAAAGGCAATGCTGGTTGCTCACATGCTTATGAGCTGCTATTATTTGATTGAAACCACAAGGTTTAGAAATAGTGCTGGAAAGGTTTCAATAATGTTTCATGTTGGTATTGGCCCAGGCAATGCTGGGTTTACCCACTAGTATCTATCTATACTATAAAGTGTGAATAGTCTGTCTGTCTGTCTGTGTGTCCGAGATTCACGATTAAATGAGATTCATGATTAAACGGTTGAAGTTAGACCTATAAACCCATATATATATATATATATATATATATACTTAGAATTAGAGTCACCAGGGGAACATCATAAATGTATCTATATGACCACACCCCTTTCTGTATTAAAAAAGCCAATAATGGTGCTATTTCCAGAAAAAGGAATGTAGCTATAGGCTTTAAACTTTGGCTACAGGCACGACTTCACTCTGCAAATAACATGGGGTCAGTCCCATCAGGCCACACCTCTTCCTCTGTGTGTAAGGCTGAAATGTCAAAAATGGTAATTCTAAATTTAAAAAACCAGTTGGACCTAATCACATGTTCACTTTTGTTTTAAAAATGTACATTTCATCAAAGCAGACTTTTTTTTTTGACTACAGACCACCATAGGGCAGGTTTTATGCTAGTATATACATATAAAGTTATAGTCTGTTTGTCTTCCTGTAGCACCATTAGTTTCCAAGTTAGATCCACAAACCCATATATTTTTGGAATCAGCGTCTCCTGGAGAACACTTAAATACCTATATATAGTCAACCACTTACCATGTTCTCGTCAGACCAAAAATGCCAAAAATGGTACTTTTACCATACAAATCCTTATACCTACAGAGCTAAAACTTTGCAGAGATGATCCTTGGGTGTCTGCTAAGTGTTTTTCACCCCAAAAAATTCTGAAGTTATACCCCCTGTTGGGGAACAAAGGAATTTAAATTTTCCATTTAAAGCACAGGTCTCCCAGGCTGAAACTGAGTGGTTTAAACCTAGACTAGACTAATTCCCTCCCCCCCCCCCCCCCCTTGTCCTCCCATATTATCTTCCTTCTATAATATTTTCCTTTTAATCGAGGGCTCAAGTAATATTACATGTAGAATACTGGCCTGAGTAGGAGGAAGATACTTTCACACACATACACATGTTAACGTAATTATGTGACTGGTCATTGAATTATCTTCTATTTTGTGATATTGTCATCTCAATTGGTCTGGATGCCAACCTATTTAAAGGAGGCTGAACTCTGGTAAATATGGAGTTATCCTGAGCAGTGTTACTACAAGTAGTGAATTTAAAAACAAAATGGGAAGGTACACAGAAGTTTTGGCTGATATGTATTCATATAAGTATCCAAGGGGAAACTTTCCATTCTAACTGTTCAGCCTGTGTGTGCTGAAAATGTTCTGTCTTTAAATTTTGCTTGTGGATAAGTGGCAAATAAGGCAAATATTGAAACTGATCTGAAGGTAAAGCTGTAATACGTTCCAATATAAATTTGTAATGTGTGGTTTCAATGCTAAATATAATCTGTGTAGTGTTTTTTGTATCGATTTTAAGACACTGGTCTTGAGTTATGAGGTGTTTTTTTTAAATAATACCTCTGTGAATGAAGAGGCTTGAATTACTTTTAATTTGCTACTCTCCACTCAGTGTAGTTATTTCTATTCAAACCTCTTCCAGTAGGTTTGTGAAGCTGAAAATACCAGAAGGACAACTCTTGGACACAGGCTAGGTTACACCTGGCAGTGGCATAGCCAGGGGGAGGGGGGCAAAAGGGGCATTTGCCCCTCCATTTTTTCAGGATTTAAAAAAAAAAAAAAAAAAAAAAAAAAATTTAAGTTTAACCATATATTATAATTAGTCTGAGTCTAAAATTATATTTATTGAATATTAGAACCCCTGGAAAATCACTGCCAACAAATTTTTCTAATTTTTTTCTTCAGGCTAAATTATTTCTCACTTCTGGGTACCCATCTTTGCCTGGCTAAAAAAAGGGATGAATTTACTGGAATAACTAACACTTTTTGCAACAAAAAATAACAACATACAACTCTGAAGAAAAAGTCAAGACCATATACATTCTAAGTTCCATCACCCAACTCCCCAGGGAGAGTGGGAGCGGGGAGTGAGACCCCCACTGGGATTCCCCCACCCCTGATTACCCCCCCCCCCCTTCTTTGAGCAACCAACCCCCACCCCAGCTGCTTATAAAAGGGCTGAGTGTCCCCAACAACACCACATTCTGTAATGCTAATTGTTCTCTTATGACTTAGTTATGCTTCTTTTTTCTTTTTTTTATATATATATATATATAAAGATGCTCTTCCCCCCCCCCCCCCCCCCCCCCCATGATATATAGGATATATAAAAAGAACTGAACATCTGCTTGTTGTGTATTGGAAGGACCAAAAGTTTTATTTTTATTTTATTAATTTGGTTCGAACTTATTCATTAACTTTATTTATTTAATTTTTTTTTTTTTTAATTAAAAACAATTTTTTTTTGTAATTTTTTTTTTTTTTTAAGTAATGACCCCAGGACTTGGAAAGTTTATCTTGTTGACTCATTAACCATTTTCAGGACATGAAAATTTAAAGTTTCTTCATATCCTGATAAGATGAAAAACATTAATGAGTTGGTTAAGGTCAATTCCTTAGGAAATAAATATATGGAAAAAAAATTTTTTTTTCTAATTAAAAAAAAAAAAGAAGAAATAATAAAAAAAGAAATAAAAAAATTTTCAAAAAATTAAATGATGAATAAATGAATGAATAAAGAAAGAAAGAAAGAAAGAAAGAAAGAAAGAAGGAAGGAAAAAAAGAAAGAAAGAAAGAAAGAAAGAAAGAAAGAAAGAAAGAAAGAAAGAAAGAAAGAAAGAAAGAAAGAAAGAAAGAAAGAAAGAAAGAAAGAAAGAAAGAAAGAAAGAAAGAAAGAAAGAAAGAAAGAAAGAAAGAGAAAGAAAGAAAGAAAGAAAATTTTTAAAAATACAAAAAAAAAGGAGAAAATAAACATATTGGGGTTTCAGAAAAGTAATCAATGGATGCCCCAGACACTCCACTGCTGTGGATAGAATCTCAAGCCACCAATTTTAAGGCCTTTCCACACTATAATTAGTTTGAATCAATTCAATTCGAATTGGTCCACACTGAGTTTCATTATCTCAGACCAACCTGGTTAGGTAATTTGATCAGGTTGCAACTGAAATAAAATAAAATAAATTGAAAAAAGTGTGTGTTGTGGGTGTGGGTGGGTGTGTAGATACCTTCTATTTTGATGTTCAAAGTCATGACAGGTATTATTAGAAACAAATCAATCTATAGGGGCCTAAGTGTGGTTTGTTAATTTTGATAAGACCTATTCTTAGGGCAGCAGGCTAACAGTCAGAAGAGGATAAATGGTATTGGAGCAGTTGTACTGAAAAGGTGAAAAGGGTAGGAAAATTAATTTGGAATAGAAAGTTAAGCAGTGACTAAATTATTGAAGCCTGAGGTTAGCAGGTCTGAGAAGACAACCAACACTCTCCCACAAATTATTTTAAAGATAAAGCAGGTGTTTAGGATAATTTTTGCTAGCATGGATTAAAGTAGTGACAGTATGAATGCTTGGATACAAATTAATTCAAATTGGATATAATTCCCCCCCCCCCCCCCCCCAGGGATTCAATTGGAATTAATTCAATCAGTTTTTGTGTATTGTGGACAGGCCTTTACTTAGACCACCTTTCTTACAAACAATGGTGAGATGCTATCACCTACTAGGATAGGATAGAATTCCTATAACAAACATTTCTTACATCATTTATTTGCAAAATTTAATAAGCATGTTTTGTTGCTCCGATAACCAGATTGTGAATGTACAAACCTCCTCCTGCTGGAGAATCCTGTGCTTTGATGGTTTTTTCCATGTTTTCAAATTTGTTTGTTTTTTTTGTACTGAAAATTTGAAATACCACCCCCTCCCCTCCTTCCACCACCAAAGGTCACTTATGGTATCAAAAATTGAAATAAATTGTCATAACTATCCCATCACACAAGGATAATATATGCAAATTTTCATCAAAATTCATTGTCCATTGCAAAACCTTCAACATAATAATGGTTATATAGCCATGATTATTTGACCCCCTTTTTCAAAATCCTGGCTAAGCCCCTGCCTGGCCACACCATCGTACCAATTCACCATAAAATTATAACTCACACTTCAGAGTAGGCACATCCTACTCAGTGTATGGCTTTTAATCATTAAAAAATTGGTTACCTGCTCATATCTCCTTCTGTAGGCATGTCAGGCCAAAAATGATGCAATCTATTTATGGTAATTATGGACCGGTGACATTCATGAACCTAGAGACCAACAAGCATGCAAACAACTTGAACCTGGTAGAGAAATGGTTTGGTTATCACAAGGCCACACATTTTCCTGTGTTCATGTCATTATATCCTGGGCTAAGCCCGGGTATATGCTGCTAGTTACTAATGATAATTAAGTAGACATGCAGCTTCTTTCATGTTTAATTACGAACTTTTTTTTTGATTATCAAAAGTTACAAGGAAAACAGGGAAGGGAGGGGGGGGGGGGGAAAGAAGGAATAAAAGGGGAGAAAAGGAAAAGAAGGAGGGGGAAGGAAGGTAAAAGGGGAGAAAAAGATAGGAAAGGGGGGAAAAGGGGAAGGAAAGAAAAAGGAAAAAAAGGGGGGGGGGAGGAAAAAAGGAAAGAAAAAGGTGGTAAAGAAAAAAGAAGGAAGGTAAGATAGGTGGGAAAAAAGAAAAGGAAGAAAAAAGGAAAGAAGGAAGGGGGAATGAAAAAGAAGGAATGAGAAAAGGGTGGGGATAGTATAGAAATTTTAAAAAATTCTATCCCCAACCATTCAACATGAAAGGGAAACAGTTCCAGTGAAGGCATCCTTTGCAATGACTGCTAGTAAGAGCCAGAGCCAGACCCTCACCAAGTTGGGCATCTTCCTATCATCCGATTTGTTTCAGCCATGGGGCTGGTAGATCTGTATACCCAAATGGTACTTTGGCAATTGAAGTCTGGGATAAGTTACTTTCTCTGTAGCGGCTAGGGGCTCAATGATGCTGAGCTTATGGGCTAAACCTTCCACTATTGTTGTGGCCCATTTGTCCTTTGACTTTAGTTGGAGAACTATCCCTCCCCCCTTTATGATGGCAGGGGCTGCCCACCCTGAAAAGGGTGCATGTTCAAGCGAGAGATGTAGACTGTAGATTAGCTTGATTGACTAGTGAAACTATCTGCCTGCAGTAGACTCAGTTCAACTGAAGACCTATAAAATTAAAAAAATGAAAAACCTGTTGCCTGAACACCTAAAAATGAAAAACCTGTTAAATGAAAAGCTGTTGGTTGCCAATGTTCAATGATCATAAAGCTGGCTACAGGTGTTCCATGATTGTAATGCTAGCAACAAGTGCTCTATGATCCGAAAAAATTTTTTTTTCAACTATCAACTGGAGCTACTATTCAAGGACACCCACTAGCAGCCAATCATGCATAGACACATACAGCTTGATTTCTATGGTGTGAAGTGTGATGCTCTCCTATTGAAGAATGATATTGGGATGTGGTAAAGGGTCTTCCTGTGCACATGATTGCAGTAACTGAAAGCACTCATGGCATTAACCAGCATAAGCAATAAGTGTTTTCCATCTGTCTTCTGTTACTTATAATATAAAATAACTTAATAGCATATTATCTCTTCTGTAACATAAGGAAGATGATAAGTAAATGTTTGGGGTAGTATTTTGTAATAAACTGTATTGTATTTGGTGGAAGCAAGGTTTAAAAAAAGAAGAAAAAGAAATCCTTGACAACATATAAGAGAGTGCTTTGATTAATAAAATGGTAGCAATTATGCCAAAAAAAAAAAGTTTCCCACAAATTTAAACCATTACATAAAGCTAAGTTTATCTGAATGCTTGAACTATTGAATAGAGCTAGTATGTAGGGAAAAGAACTTGGGGTGAAGTTGTTTGTAATATATTATATTTATTTTTTAAAGTCATTAATTGAACATAATTTTTCATTAAATGGGCGCATCTACACACACATTGATTATTTACTGGTCCATAGGATTGTCCAGTTCAGCAAATTACCCAATTGTTGATTGCATGGATGATAGAATACATCCAACGTTGTCCTAGTATCACCTTTCATCTGTAGCCTGTGGTCGTGCTTGTAATTCACTCTACTTTAAGAATTAGTGTTGCAAGATTGCTTGGCCATGTCAGAATATCTCATATAGTTCGGACATCACTTTAGTTGCAGATTTTTTTTACTAAGTCTTCAAAGACAAAAAAAAAAAAAGAAAGGAAAAAAAAAGATCTTTTGCAACTACACTCAACCACTTTCATATATGAACAAAGTACATACCCATAGCTATTCTGGTACGTCCACATTTAGAAAGTTCAGGAAAGAATAAGTTGATAAGTTGAAGGTGATGTGTGCACACTTATTCAACAGGTACGTTCTCTTCATGATACAGGAGCTATAGTTATGTTTGCTGTCAAGGACATGTGTGGTCTATAGATGGTACAGATCTATTCTTCACACACTCATTGAACAAAGTTATTTTAGCAACAACAGAGGTTGTGGAACAAGTTTGGACCTTTGAGCTGTATGTCCATTGGAATATTTCTAAACCATTCTCATACATGAAAACCAAAATGCTAAGAATATCATGTCAACCAGGTTTCTCATGATGACGATATACTATGAATGTGGAAACAGGTTTGGTAGCAAAGATGGAATTAGGCAGTTTTAGTCTGATGACCTAAACCATGGCCAGTTGAATATGATATTTGGACTGCCGTCAAAAAAAAGAGTTTTATTTCTATTTGGGGTTCTAACTTGCTTTAATTTTGGAAGGAAATGTAAAAATATTCTCCAATATGGTGTACCTTTGGTGCAAACACATTCTTGACAGCATTTGCCCTTACCCAGAAATGAGGCTCCTTCGTTGAAGGTTCATAATTCAGATGCAAGTTATAAGGCCCTTACCCAGAAATGAGGCTCCTTCGTTGAAGGTTCATAATTCAGATGCAAGTTATAAGTTACCTTATCAACCAACACAATAAAAGAACAGTATAGAAATGTAAAACCACATTTGGGGAAACCAGCTTTAAAAATTTTTTTTTTAAACCGGTTGGGAGACACACAATGTCAGACTCAAATTTCATAACAGAGCAACAATGGATAATTCTGGTGTAAATTCTTCTCATAATCATTTGTGAATGTGATGCCACCAATGTGATCATTAAATGCTCTGTCTAGAGTGAGGCAACTTCCTTCAGTGACTCCAGTGATTACTCTATGCTACTATAGGGACAACTTTCCAAAATTCATCACAAAGTATCTTGCATTATCTTGAGAATGACATCAATTCATGTTGAAGATTCAGTTTCATGTTCAAGATTCACAGCCTCCATGCAAGGATGGATCCTTTCTTCCACATATTGCTAGTGACATTTCTAATCTATGTCACTTGGAACTTTTGGTACCTGCTTGTTCAGTTTCACCAACATGCTTAATCAATTTTTTAATATTAGCTATTGGAACATCAGCAGAAGAATAGTCACTATTTGGTTGGTGTATGTCAAACTTCAGGGCTGAATGAAAGGTTTCACTTTGGTGTGGTATCAGGGCAACTTAAGTACCAGATAAAAGCACTATTAGTACAACTTCAATCACCCAACCTGGGCTGGGCATCACAAGCAAATTTCATAAGCAAAACTTCACCAGCAATTCTAAGCAACCCATGCAGGTGCTGCAGTCCTATCGCTGCTAGATTACTTTATAGTACATCTTTAGACGTAGTACCACAATCAGAGATTACTAGGTCTTCTCTCCCACTTTTGCCGGGGTGGGGGCGTGGCACATAATTTAGGATCCTCAATAGGTGAGGATTGTGATCACCGTTGGGGTTGCAGAGTTCCTTATGATGTTGGCTGGTTGACCTTGTTACAATCACTGCTAAAGGAAGGGTTATACGGTTTCCTGGTTTGGTGTGGTCGTTCAGGAACCTCCTGGGGCTAGCTGAGTGTCTATACCACAAGCTTGGAGAGAGTGAGCCGATATTACTTAGAATTATTATTACACTGGTTATTACACTGGTACAAAAAAATGACTAACAGATACAGTTTCCTTTAAGTTTTATTGTCCTGTTTCATCACTGTGGTCCTAACTGATTATGGTAATTAGCTTGCTAATGCAAGAGTATAATGTAATATTTATAATATGAATTATAAAGCTAGCAATGTAACCACTCTATGTTATTTAATTAGTTGTGATTCTATGACTCATTGAAATGATTCACATTTTTATGGTAGTTAAGAAGTGAATATTTGTTCATATTTTATTCTACATATTTTCTTGATATTCAATGAAAAATATTATTTTTTCTTGGTAAACAGATTATTACAAAAAAAAATTTTTTTTTTGTATAATGAATATTGATATTAAAAAAAAAAAAAAAAAAAAAAAAAAAAAAAAAAAAAATTTATGAATTTTTTTAAATATTTTATTTGAGTTTATAATACAGGTTTTATGTATATGTATGATATGCAGTTAAACTTCCATATTCAAACTCCAGTGAGCTGGAAACTTGATCTAAGAATTTTATACTGACTGCCCATGCACACCAAAACAGGTCCAGACATTTAATTGGGAGTGTTCCTAATCTGAAGGAGCATGATTGTTCAGGATAGTTTGTGTAGCAGTGAACAGCTGGGCCAACCATCAAATGTAATGCTGATAAGCACTTGACTTGTAATGATAAGTATTTTAACTACTGACATTCACTAACAGAATCTGAAATATTGTTCAAACTCTCAGAAGCACTTATCCAGCTGCAGACCATAATGCCTGTTTTTGTTGTTTCTAAAGATCATAAAATATGCTGCATTTCTGCAGACCTGAACCACCTGTTACAATCCAGAACTTGAAGGATTGTCTAAGATCCTCAAGCACATAATTTAAGCTAGTACCCATATATTTATTGTTTATACTCAATTTCATGACTTTTTTATGAACCAAATATGTTGTCTGTAAATTCTTTTAACACTCTTGATGGTCGGTCCTTTGCTTTCCATAGGATGTTCTTTTGTGTGCTATTTTATGTGTGCATATACTGACTCAGGTTTGAAATACCTGATCATCATTTTTACACTTGTATTTCTGAGTCTATCTTTCCATCTGTCCTTCCGTCCATCTGTCTGTTCTTGGTATAGGGTCATCAACAAATGCCCCTTTTTAAAATAACAAATAGAAAGGGGAAAATTTTTTTAGTGACTTACCACCAAGAAGAGTATTAGAGGAACTATGAAGACAACTATTTCACCACGTTGAAAAATTACCATGGAATAATTAACCTTGGAATAATTACCTTAAAATAATTAAAGTTGAATAATTGCTGTGGATCAATTACAGTGGTGGATCCACAAAGTAGCTGAAGGAGTAGCTTTGAACAGATGTCAGGGAGTCTGGGGTGAGATAGTAGCTGTGGTATTCTGCTGAACAATGAAGTTTTCAAAAGTTTAGCTGGAAAAAATTAATTTTCAAGTCATCCACTGCAAGCAACTCTTGTGTAACCAGTTCTTTCTCTCCTTCTGAGTGATTGCTGAGGTTTCCTCCCCTTGAAAATGCTGTGTTTCATAACCTCACTCCTTAAGTTATTTCTGAGCGGTCAGCTGCACATGAAAAGTTGGCTGTTTGGTTAGTAGTGGTGGTAGGAATTGCTGCAGGTGTGGACTTTCTTTACTATTTCTGTGCTTTCTGGGATTTTCTTGTTATTTTTTAAAATTTTGACTTGAAGGTGGGGGGGGGGGGGGGGGGGGGGACACTAGCCCTTGCCCTTCCCCCTCCCCCCCCCCCCCACCTTTAATCCACCTGATTAAGGAGTAGTTTGTTAAATTGGGTGTCTGGTTAGTAGTGGTGGTAGGAATTGCTATGGTCTTGGAATTTTTTGCCTGCTTTTGTGTTTGTGGGATTTGCTTGTTGTTTTTTTGTTTTGTTTTTTTTTTAGTTTAGGAAAAAGGAGGAGGGAGCACTTGCCTGAACTCCTGCCCCCCATGAGCCAGAAAAGCAGCACATATTTTCTTTTTTTCCCATTGAAATTATTTCCCATCACAATGACCCAAGTACAATTGAATAAAATTGACCTGAGTGTACTAATGATTAAACCTGAATCATCATCGGACAATCTTGTCTTGTTTAACACATTTTGAGAGAGGGTAAGATAAGTTTCACAGGATAGTAATTATTCATTCTTACTTTTATTTATTTTCTTTTTTTGGATGGAAAAAAACAATATTAATAAAGAATTCTATTAAAACATTCATTTAATATTAAAGAAAGTTCATTAGAAATGAAGTAGCTCAGTGGTGTACTATTTATTCGGTTGTTGTCTCCATATTGTGGAGGGAGTATCCAAAGAACAGTATATACTTTGTGCTAGCTGCAAAACGACAGCTCCTGTCCCACCATATGATACTGAGTGTGTACCATCACCACTCAACTACTATGTACAAAGTATGCATGCATGATGGCATATCTCTTCATTTGAAATCCACCATGTTGTCCTCTTTCTCTTTTCAGGTCACTCAGCCTCAATATTATACCTATCCTGGTGGTGATCCCAGCAGTTCCACAGCATCTGCTGGCAAGGAGCACTGCCACTCCAGACACACTCGCTCCATCACTATCCCCACATGCAAACTTGTGTGTGCATGCCTCAAGACAGATATGGGGCAGCTCATGGCAGGACAAGAAATGAAGATTGTCCTAATGATGACAATTGTTCCACCGGCAAGTGTTCAGGAGGCATGGATAGCAGCCTTCCCACAGTGAACAACAATGAGGCAATACTAGGAAGGGAGAGTCCATCAGGTTCTGAAGTCGAGTCTCCTCTTCCCTCCCCGCCGTACAACATCATCAGGTCCACTCAGTGGGATCTATCAGCTGATGTCAGTGCCAGTGACACTCCACCTAATCATATCCTCCCAACTAGTAAAAAATCTCAGTCATTGAAAAGCAACACACGGAATGAAATGCAGGTGTATGAAACAGCCGGTCGGCAGCGATGTATGTCAGATTGTGTGTACCCCTCTGGAATATCTACACCGATTCAGCGGAACCAAGGGTGAGCAGTGACATGATTCCATGGTTGTGTAGTGTTATGAAACAGAGTGTTGATGAGTTTGGTATCAAGAATATTTTAGTCTAACTCCACCCCCTTGGCCATGTGTAGCAAATGACTATTCCTATAGAAAGTGTATTGTACTACAACAAACTTCATACTTTTGTGTTGATCTTGTGCACCCCATCATTCAGCTATGCCCATCTGCTGCAACATTCACAGTTTGGGTAATCCCAGGTTATCAAAAGATCTCAATCTCACTTCACAGCTATAGTTTGTAGTTATGACTACTTGTCCTTAATTAATTCTCTCCTCTTCTAGTTATAATGGTGAAGTTGTCACAATTAAATATTCTTTGTGTATGTAATTCCACACCTTCACCGCATCCACATTCCTCCTGATTCCTTCATAATTATTTGCCAACAACCTGTTTATAGACATTTGGTCACCATATCAGTTACACAGCTCCATTACATAAATCCCCTCTTGTGTAGAAATCATGGTGACATGGTCACAGCTATCTGTGATAGTGCTTCACTCACAATATGCGAAGAGTTCACCATGATGAATTAAGTTTCTGCAGGTCTCTGTTTGCATACATCTTGCTAAAGCATGAAGTTGTCAGCTCTACTTAAGCAGCTGAGCTTGATAGAACAGGGTTGAAAGGCATTTAAATCTCCCCCCCCTCCCAAAGAAGAACAACTCACCCTAAATACCACACGCTTTTTTAAATCCCTTATTAGCACATCCTTCTTTTCTTCATCCTTTTTTTTTTGTTGATGATAATGATTACACTGGTACACTTTTAGTGCTTAGTCAAGCAATAAAACCAAAAAAAGAATCTTTTTTGATTCAATTATAATAATCTGATAGATTTTAATGACTGCTGATAAAGTAATTAAATGAGTCAAAAGTCACGTGGTTGTGAACAACTTTTGATAACTCTGTTTTCAGCCCCAATATTTGCAATTCATAAGGTTTGTGCATCTACGCCCATGAGAAGTAGTGAATGTTGGCAAGTGAGTCCTAGTCACAAGCAGCAGGGGCTAGAATAACAAATCAAGAGGAGAACCATTTGTTTATGCTTTACCAAAGATAAATCCATCTTTTGTGTTTGTTTCAGAGCAATAATAGGACATATGTGTGTGTGTGTGTGGGTGTGTGTGTGTGTGTATTTGTATATATATATATATATATATGCATATATATGAATGTTATGTATGTGTGTTTTGATGTCAAAAGACACTAGAACACATTTGGTGGACAAAAGGATGTTCCATATTTCAGACTTCATAAGCTGAAACACATCAAGGAATGGTTTTGTAGATGGTGGGAAGGGCAAAAGTTGTACTAGACAAGAGTATGTTGTTTATTTAGAAAAAAGTAATATTTTATTAAAAGATTGCTGCAATTTTTAATTTCCATTACTGGCCTGATATATTACCTAGACTTGGAAAGAAACTGAATACTCGATGTCACCAAAGTTCGCTCAGCTTGGAAGAAGGTGGACCGAAGGGTTATCTAAGCTCAGGTAATCAAGACAAGCTTGTGTTAAGTTTCTGTTAGAACAACCAATTGTTAAATTTTAGCAACTTGTTCCTAAAGTTGTGGTTATGCTGTAGAGTGATTTTAATCAAACGAGGTCTGTATGAGTTTGTCCTGTTATTAACATTTATTTTTTAACAGATCCATCCAAATAGTACAGTTGGGTTCTTTTAAAAACTAAATTTCTTCCTTTTTTTATTTTTATCATTCATATTATTATATTAGCGTTGCTGTTATTGTCTTGTTCTTATGACTTATTCTTTTTTTACCTATGGCACACAAGTCTAGGAGCATACATCCATAAGTTTTGCTCAAGAATAGATTTTTAAACAAATTGTTTACTCTGTGGAAGCACTAAAATTTGTAGTTACAACTACGTGGTTATGATTATGAGTTTCACTGCATGGACACCCTTATGGAGCTTTCACTGCATGGAAACCCTTATGGAGCTTTCACTGTATGGAAACCCTTATGGAGCTTTCACTGCATGGAAACCCTTATGGAAGTTTCACTGTATGGAAACCCTTATGGAGCTTTCACTGCATGGAAACCCTTATGGAAGTTTCACTGCATGGAAACCCTTATGGAGCTTTCACTGCATGGACACCCTTTGGTTACAAGGTAGTGTTTTTAATATACTAACCCAAAAGTTGGAAATCTCACCACAACTTAACATTATCTTCAGTCTTCTAAAGAATTATTTTGCCTTGTCTAAACACTGTTTTAATAAATATTTTGGTATTCATTTACCACAGGTCTTAGCGAGAGACTACGCTCTTACTTACTGTCAGTGTATTGTGTCAATCTCTCCAAAACATATACAGATAGATTATATACATTTTACCTACATTACTTTAGTAAGTTAATCCTGATCATTTTTCTACACCAACAACATTTTGCCGGTTTATTGTTTCACTGAATCAAGAAATCCATTAGTTGAGAGTATTTACTATAATATTTTCTACTGGTATTCATTTATTAAAGTTGGACCTATAGTAGACATATTGTGTGCTTGGGAATGGACAAGATAGATTTATGAAGAAGTTTAAATGGGATGGGGTGTTTCACACATTGGATAGTTTTCACGCTATTAGCTTTTAGCCATAATAGAGGATTCTAATGGCATTTAGAGTTTTGAAGTAACTGTTGACTTTACAAAAGCTGCTGCTGTAATTATAGCTAAGATTTAAGCTTTTGTTTTGAGATTTGCAGATGTTTTATAACCTGAAAAGAGGTATAGTTGTTCTCATTACCTACATGATGTCTGTAGTGATAGTACTTTGAAATACTCTCCGAACAAGTGCTGAAAAATGAACAATGAATATGAAAACGAAACTACCTCAATTTAAATTCAAGGATCTATCTTTTTATCTGTCTATTCATCTAACAAATGATGTCTTCTCCCACACAAAAGGCATGCTATTAATTTTAAATAACCACAAAACTAAACCCACTAAAATTAACCAACAAAATAATGAAAGAATTAATCTGTTTTTTTCAAATTTTTTCTAGCTCCCTGCCGGTGTGCCTGCATAATTATTACAAAAATAATTTTTTTAAAACCTCAAGTCCCATGACCACCACCATTCAGAGTGCATCAACTCCTTACATCATCCTGTCTCTGCATAAGGTTTTCCAATAAAGGTCAAATGAAAAAAAAAGGGAAACCAAAATGGTATATTTGGCAAATTTTGGTTGCATATTTATAAATCTTTGGTTAGACAATTCCATAACCTCATTTTAAAAATGGTAGATAGAAAAGTAACAATAACTGTGTGACTTACCATTGAGAAGAGCAAATATGGAACTATGAAGACAACAGTGAATTAGTTCAGGGTGGAATCAAGAATTACTTTTGGGGTACTAGGCAAGTAGCTATCCAGTTATTGATCCAAATTTGCTAATCTAAGCTTGAGCCACTGTTTAGCTTAAAGGTAGAGTTTAGCAAAGGATTTACTAACTGATTTAGCTGGGTTAGCGTCAATTATCTAGCTATTATATCAGCTGTGATGCAGCTAGCCTGATGGAATTATAGGGTATAGCTTCTATGTACTATGTATTAAGTTCTTTGATGCTTTTTTTTGATAATAATACAGTAATTAAAATATTGGATCACTAGTCCAGTCAATTTACGAGTTATAGCTACCCACCACAAATTGCAATAGTTTATCTGTTTTATTTTTCTCCTCGGGTCCATTGAAAAAACTTATTAAAAATCTAGAAAATTTATCTATGGGAACTTGGATTTCAAGGTGTATTTATGTTCTCCATTTTACCTTAGTTTGTTTGTTTGTTTGTTTGTTTGTTTGTTTGTTTGTTTGTTTGTCTGTTTGTCTGTCTGTCTGTTTCTTTGTGACCATCTCCTACACTTCTGGGGTCCATGGGAGTAATCCAAAGATAGTTTGGGCCATGCCCGTTAGGTGTTGCAGGCTGAAAAATGCCAAAAATGGCTTTTATGCATCCTCTGAAACTATTGGGCTGATTATCATAAGTTTTGAATGACATCTAGAGGCCACAAGGGCTTGCACTTATGTGGGCAACATGAAGCCAAGCCACATCCTGTTCAGTGGGTGTGATAGTCTAAAAGCTGGCATTTTCTGCCACCATTTTTTATATGGTATCCAGGGACCAGAAACACCCAGAAATAGTGGAGTCGATGGGAAACCACTCCCCTTTAGTGGACATTGCATACCACACAGGATATAGGTAGAGTTTTCTAAGTTCATCAATAAAAATTAGCTCTTAACCTGTGTGTGTGTGTGTGTGTGTGTGTGTGTGTGTGTGTGTGTGTGTGTGTGTGTGTGTGTGTGTGTGTGTGTGTGTGTGTGTGTGTGTGTGTGTGTGTGTGTGTGTGTGTGTGTGTGTGTGTGTGTGTGTGTGTGTGTGTGTGTGTGTGTGTGTGTGTGTGTGTGTGTGTGTGCAAGCTGGGTACATGCTTCCATGTGAGTGCAGCATACACAGAATGGAAATCATGATTTGAGTGCTGTAATGTGGTTAGATAATTTTTATTTGATTTATTATAGCTGTGGTAGGCTAAAACTGCTCAAATTGGCTATTTCAGGCTGACTAATGGAAACAGCTGTATTGAAAGGAAAGAGGGAAACAGAGAGGGGGAAACATGCAACTATCCATGATCTGATTGAAAAAATTTAAGAGTATGTCAATGATGAGGAAAAGTGTAATGCCTATGGATTTATTCATATAAATAGAAGAATTGAAAAGGCAGTTTGGAGAGCAGATTATCATCACTGAAGATAATGGAAGGCAGGTGTTGTCACCTAAAGAAGTGTGGCTTCTCAGAGATTGCATAGTTTTCATGTCATGGCAAAACAAGATAATTATGATGAAAAAAAGTCACATAATTGGAACAGCTGCCAAATAGATATATAATGACATAGCAGTCCAAGGATGTCTATCCAACTGCAAGTGAAATAACTTACACAGAGATTAATATGAACTACATCCCAGTAACTTGAGCAGTTTCATAAAATTTCTCCTTGTAGGTAGTGATGTAGATGTCAAGATAGCATCAATAGGACAAGCCATAATCATGTAGGTAACTGTCCTAGATTACTCCTACCACCTGTGCAAATTGGCTTGGGAGTTCGGATGCACAACCATTTTAATTCTAGATTGCTCATGGATTCTAAAATATACTGGGAGAAGACCAGTGGTAATGGGAGAACAGAGGTACGACGATCAACCTGGGTATTGTCATCTCCAGCATGTGCAAAAGTGAACAATGCCATGCAGCAATTCACATCTCTCCATTACACAACTAACAAACAGCACAAGGATGTAACACATGCTGGAATGGCTAAAGACCCTCAAGGCATAAGTGCCTCGTCCAGTTACTGATCTCCAGAAATCCATTACATAGCAATATATCATAACGAAGCATATATTGCTGCTTCAAAAGTGAATGCTGATACTTCTGAGTCCATAGGGAAAACAATTATCTAGTCCATGCTAACAAGAAATGTGCCATGGATGTAAACCTTCAGTGTCCATTGTGGATAAGGATATACAAATAGACCCCAACCTGCTCTTTCAGCGGTTGATCACTGCAGGAACTAGAGGTGATAATCTTGCTCACATCTTGTCCTACAAGCTGTCCACATACCCACTGCTTTATTTGATTCTAGGCTCATAACTAAGGTTGCAAACAAAGCCAGCCTGTGTGATGCAATGGAGAGTAATGATATAGAAAACCCAGCACCACAAAGTGAAGTACAATCTATCCTGGATGGTGGTGCTCTCTTGCATGCATTCCATGGACACATGGAAATTGCTGGGATGAGATTCTCAACCTCGACTGTTAGTATCTCTCCAACAGACATGGAGGTGCCATAATTGTGTTTGCTGTCTACTCAGATATACTTTCTCCAAATGACTGTACACAGCTCAGATGAAACAGGGAAATAACCAGTGCTGTTCATTGTCTGTGAGTATGAAATTGCTGTCAAAGAAAGAAGAATTCCCCGCCAACAAGGAGAACAAGCAAAGGTTCGTACACATGCTAGGAGAGAGACTAGAGGTAAATGGGTGTTAGGTCATCCATGCTGCTGGGGATGTGATGTGTTAGCAGTGCAAACAACAATTGCATGAGCAGTGACACAGATCTGCTTGTACTTCTGCAATACCATGGAAATGACACCAACCACAACATATTCTTCAAGCCAGAGCCTAAAAAATATATTAAGAAGATGCCTAGAAGTTGGAATATCAAAACAACCAGGTCATGCCTTGGAAGCATGATTTTGTGATTCTATCCTCTTTATATATGTTATCCTTGGATATGATACCACCTCTGGACTACATGGCATAGGGAAGCGTGTAGCTTTGACATGAATAGGGATTGCATTCTTCTCCTTGAGCAAGCACAGATTGAGTTTTAATACTTCATAAGAGAGTATCATCACTTCTGATGAGAAGGCTGTTATCTCACTGTACAATGGTGTGACGTTTGGATGGTGAGCCAACTAGTGGCCTAAGGTTACATGATTTTGTGAAAAAAGCCGTGTTGTGCCACATACCTTTCCCCCAACATCAGCTGTCACCAAATACCACAGTATTAGAGCCTATTATCACATCATCCCAAAGAATGAGAGTAGAACATTTTTGATAGAAGTATGAAACCAACCGCAACAGATCTTGACTTAGCACCACAAGAACTGCTGGAGATTATCAGATGCAACTGCAGAACAGATCGTCACACTCTTCACTGTTCATGTCATAAAAATAGCATGCACTGCACTTTTGCATGTGGAGAGAGTAGAGGTGTTTGTACAAACATGCCTTCTGCTGAGCTGCAAAAACAACTTCTTGTGGATGTGTTTATGACCAAACCACATCCATATGTGGTTAATAATACTCACCCAGTTACTTGGAAACCATATGCCAATTTCAGTCTGGCTAGTCCTTTGATTAGCTCTTGATAGCCAAAATAACTTTCTATGTGTGTGGCTATGGCAAACCACACCCATATGTGGCTAATAGTACCCAGGTATTGGGAAACCACACACCAAATGGCCTGATTGGTCTTTTGATTAACTTTTGGCAACCACAACTTTCTGTGGGTGTGGCTATGACAAAGCTGCATGTGTTTAATAACGCTCACCAGGGTTCTTGGAGACCACATGCCAAATTTCAGACATTTAGCTCCATGGGTTTGGCTAATGTTTCTTTGTATGTCTGAGATAATTTTTAAAAAAGACCAAATATATACATGATGAGTTCACCATTTTTGCAATTTGGAACTAAAGGTACCTGCTTTTAAACAAAATTACAAATGTTCCCATAGATAGATTTTCTAGTTTTTTAGGTTATTGGCTATGCATAAAATTTGCATTATATGCAATAAAAACAAAAACAAAATTTTAAACTATTATAATTTCTGGTGTATTGGCCCAAACATTGCACTAGAATGATTGGACTACACCTTCACTAACCAAGCTGAGCCTAGCTGTCTGCCGTATATCACAATTGAGGCTGTTTAGCAGGATGCCATTGAGGCTGTTTAGCAAGGTACTATTATAGTAACTTGTTAACTAATTACCATGTTCTCAATGTCAAGTGAAAAACTTGATTCAATTCAACCAAGCAGCCAGAATCACAAGTAATCATTAACAACTGAATGAACATTTAAAGGGTCTACTTTACATGAAGGTATTAATCAATGGACAAGTTCTAGAATGCTGAGGTGGATAACACAAGGAGAAACCAAAATAAATGCACTCTACACCTGAACATACAATCAATATTACTTGCTACTCTACTCAGTCTGTTGATGTTGTACAATAGACATTAAATTGGAGTCAGTAATCTGACTGCCACTATACTTCAGGTATACAGATAAGAAACCAACTAGCTTTTAAAATGTAATACATAGTTGCAACATATCTACTGCGTATTTGGTTTCTCTTTTTTGGGGGGGGGGGTAACACATGGAAATACACATACTAAATAGCATGACTAATTATGAATGGTACCATTGATTGATGTAGTATGTTCTGGTCTATAGTGGTGCATGCATTAATTGGAAGTTTCTTGACTGCACGTTTGAAGATCGATAGAGAGGTAGATCTTTTGAAGGGAACTTGATCATATTATGCCAACAATAAAAAAATTAAAAAACTGTAAATTTTATGTAACATTAAATATGCCTGCATTCACCCTCCACTAACATAACATTAATGGTAATATATAACTGTCTATACTATATGACAATAGATATATCTGAATGGAGTGTGGTAGGTCACTAACAATTAGAAGGTTCCAGATAGCATTTGAAGGTCAGACCTGAGGCGTCTCTCTGAAATAGAAAATATATAATCAGAACCAAATCAGTGGTGATCATAGGAATTAGTTATAAATATTTCCTGCATTTATCAGCATGCCATTACTTTTTTCTAGGACCTCATTACCTAATCCTGGATCCATCCCTGCAGTAACAGCAATAAATCTTACTACAATTTTCTATTTATTAGTTTGTTATTGTTTTTTTGTTGTTGTTGTTGTAACTACTCCCAGCCGATTGGGCCTAAAAGACTATAATTTTCAGGGTTTGATGGAGATCTCCCTGGGGATGTTTTAACAAAGTTTGGTGAAGATTGATTTGTTCACTAAGTCCACCCAAATAATTGAGCCTAAAGGGCTCAACTCTTCATGGTTTGATGGCGGTCACCCTGGTGTGGTTATACGGAAGTTTGGTGAAGATTGGAGTAAAACCCTGCCTGTGGGGCAATTTTTTTCATGATTTCCTGGTTGGGGTCACTACTTCAGCCTGAGTAAACCACCCCACTTACTAAAAACCACAATTATAAACACACAGGTCAGCAAAACTATTCCCAAACCACTTTCTGCTCTTTTCTTTTCTTCGTTTTTTGAACCCTGTGGGCCCAAGCATATATTAAGTGACAAAGAGCAAATAAACTAACAAAATTCTCTAATTAAAGTAAGATTTTTTTTTTATGTATCCCTCCATCTATTGGATGGGTAATTTTCTTATTAGGTATAAATAATATAAAATTTAAAATGGAGATTAAAGGTACCAAGACTGTACCAATGTCGATAACAAATTCACAAGTAAAATGGTCCCGCACCAATTTGATCGAATACTCTTCTTTTTCTTTTTTTCTATATGAAATCGGTATAACAAATGTCAAATTAGGATTGGAAAAGATCATCTAACTTGTATTCAACATGAGGCTATCATCCTATTTATCTGTCCATCCATCCACCCACCCATCCATCCATCCATCCATCCATCCACCCTTCCACACACCTATCCTACTTCCAAGCGATCCATCTCTCTTTTCAACCATCCATCCATCCATCCATCCATCCATCCATCCATCCATCCATCCATCCATCCATCCATCCATCCATCCATCCATCCATCCATCCATCCATCCATCCATCCATCCATCCATCCATCCATCCATCCATCCATCCATCCATCCATCCATCCATCCATCCATCCATCCATCCATCCATCCATCCATCCATCCATCCATCCATCCATCCATCCATCCATCCATCCATCCATCCATCCATCCATCCATCCATCCATCCATCCATCCATCCATCCATCCATCCATCCATATCTCTCTCTCTGTTTTCTTCCACTCACAGGTGGCATACAATTGGTCCTTTTATAATAGTACTAGAGCAGAAGACATGTACATGACTTAACTATTTATTGATTCCATAGACTAGCAAAAAGTTGTAATGAGGTCTAAAACTATTTGATTGTTCATAAGGTGTACTGTTATGTATATTAGTATCCATTCTGACTTGATCTCACAACTAAGGGCCTAGCTATATGTAGAGGAGACAGCCTGCGAGACCTAAGAAGAGTCTCTACTGTTAATTATAACTATGCACGCTTGCCCTCATTTGCACACACATGCACACACACGCGCACATACACACACACACACGTACACACACACACACACACACACACACACACACACACACACACACACACACACACACATTATTTTCAGGTCCTCTAGACAGTAGTACAGTTCCAGCTAATAGTGCAACCAAAGTGCACTCCATTGCAGGAGCCAATCTTCTTGATCATCACAAGATGCCCCCTCACATGAACAAGACGACAACTGGACAAGTTGCAGGAGATAAAAACTCTGTAAGATCACATTAATATAAAATCATATATATCTGTATACATACATAGTTATATGTATATATATATATATATAGTCATCCTATGTATCCTCATAGAGCAACACACACACCCTTCTTCGATGTGTGTGTATTTTTGTCCGATAAAAAAAGTATACAACATTCCGCCGTGCATTAAGTGACCAAATGGAATGCAGACACGAGTTTTTTCTATTTTTACGGTGAATTCTCAATTTAAAGAAAAAGGGGAGGAAATAAAGACTTGCTCTCCCAGTTTGTTGCCAATTGCAGCACAAGCATGGATTCTACTAAATCTAGGCTGAACCTAGTGTCAAAGTAGGACATAGGTTCCCTCCATTTACCTCTCTGTGCAAGGCGAAGGTTTGAAAGTAAAATTGTTCTGCTATTCATGTCAATCTTCCTGGGAGAGTTAGGTGTTTACTTTAAGAAGTTGTTCAGGAAGAGCAAGAAAGGAAGTAACTCAGCAACTTTCACTTTATTCTAAAGAAAAAGATTTATTATGGGTGGAGGGTAACTTTTAAAGCTACTCAGCCATATATAAATTTCATAATTAGTACTTATTATTTCTGTGTATATTCATTATTAATTTTTGTTTATTCTTGTGATTTAGATGAATTGATAAAAAAAATTGTGTAAATAAAAATGAAGACGATTAAAAACAACAACAACATGCATTATATCTGTAACATTGTTACGATTGATGCTATCACAAAAATATCTGAATGGCAGAAAAGCAAAAGAAATATATATCTAGCTGGTTTTCTGTCGTAGAATTCCTCCTAGGCAACTTAATGAACCCCATTAAGAATTTGCTTGCTCTACTGTAGCTGAGGTTATTGAAAGCAGCAAGAGTTCCTTCAGAATCAGTGTAACATTGGCGTAGTATCCTGTTGTATCTCTTAATTAACACTTCTAATCATCATATGTAAAGATTAGTGTATGTATACAGCTAATGACATATGAATGCCTATATTTTAGAAACTTTAACTGAATTTCTTTACTTTTTCTTTTTGTTCCTTTTCCCTCCTACATTACCGCAGGGATCCTTGCTAGTAATTGGAATATAAATCATTCCATTTCAAGCATAACAGCTTCACCAACATTTTCTGGAGTATTAGTTGGAGTCACAGAAACTGCAGAGACCAAAGAATTAAGTATTCCATGTTTTTTTTACAGATTTATTTCCCTTTTCACAAAATTCACGACACAAATCAGATCTTGTTAAGGCATGGAAAAAAAGGCAAACTAAATATATCCTTTGTTAAAGTTTCTTGGTGATAATGTGAGTGGGAATGCATCTGAAGTTCAGGCCCGTTCCAACGATTGGCCACACCTCCTTGAGCTTATTCAGTGTGCAGGTGTTGTTGTATTGCGGCCACTGTCAGCACAGCAACACCTGTGCCAAATATTCTAGCACATATCATCTCATCACATGTGCTGTCTGCATGCAGTGATCAGAGCGTGCATGTAAGCACTGTATCACACCTCCTCCTGGCTGCAGGCAGTGAGCAGAGCATGCATGTGAGCACTGTATCACACCTCATGGCTGCAGGCAGTAATGTGTAAGGTGTTCAAGAAGTGTAATAAAAAAATTTTTCAAAAAGAGAAAGGTTTCATTGTTTGGCTTCATTGTCATGCACAGATCTTGATACAGGGTGTCTGTGACCAGTACATCTTCTATTGGGCACTATAAATAAAGCATAATGCATTGTTACCTGTGGCACACAGGTCCAGGAACACCTGGAATGGGGAGGGAGGGGGGGAAGGATACATCCACATATTGCTCAAGAATGGATTTTTAACTAATTGTTTACTGTTAGAAACACCAAAACTTGTTGTTACAACTATTGGTTACAACTAAGTATTTTTATTGTATGGAACCCTGTGTTGCATCTAAGTTCTTTTTACTATATAAAACCCAAAATTTGTAAATCTTACCACAACTTTAACATCATTGTAAGTGTTCTAAACAATTTTTTTCTGGTCTAAACACTACTTTTCAATAAATTTTATGATAATTATTACTGTATAAAAACCTAAAAGCTGTAAATCTTACCACAGCTTTAACCTTATCTTAAGTTTTTTAACAATTATTTTCCTGGTTTACAACACTGCTTCAATAAATATTATAGTGTTTATTTTGCCACAGGCCTTAGTGCTAGACCGCTCTTATTAGAAGAAAATTTCTTTCACATATTAGCACAGTGATATTTTCACGAAACACAAGCAACCTCAGTGCTCATATTCATAGAGGATTTATTTGTTGTCTTCTTGTAGAGTAGTCCGAAGACTGAATCTCCTCTGCAGAAGGCCACAACTGCTTCCCAACGCAATGTCTCTCAAATCCCTTTCTCAGACTACATCATTGAAGACAGACGAGTGCCCTCATATGCAAATGGCGACGTTCACAGTAACACTCACACAGAAAAAATTCCCTCCAAAAATGTGATTCACAACAGGATCCGAAGTATCACTATTACCAGAAGCACTGAAGATGTGAGGAGTTACTCCAATGAGATGGTTTGGGGTATGAAAAGCAGCAAGAAAAAAATACACTATTTGTTTCCAAGGGTAAACAATTACACAAGTGATAGAACCCAACAAAATCATCCACATTCTAGTTCTCCTAGTTCTGTGAAGAAGCTGAAGAAGAAGAAGGCTACAAATGTAGTTGCTTCTGACATAGTTCCTGTAATTATGGTCACCCAGCACATGATGAAGTGGGACTTCCCTGATGATGAGTACACTGGAAAAATAAGAGTGAGTGCACTACATAGCTAGTTGTTGTGGGTGAATCATGGCAATCAGGATATATGGATATATTTTATATTATGAATGTGTGTTCCATAAATTTATAGAAAGTTCTCTCCAATACCAATCACATATGGATTGATTCAGCTGGTCTTTATGATTTAGATTTGGGACAAGTATTAACAAGCACTGCATTTACAAAGATGTCATAATGTCTGGGGCATGTACATTATTCAATGCATAAGTTGAACACATGCAGAGAACAGTATAGGTTTCAAATCCTAACTGGGAAGCTGAATGTGGGAACTTCAATATGTACTTTGAGCAATTCAGACATTCCATAGCTCATTTGCATTCAATATTGAAATTAGGTTCTAAATTTTTTTTAATACCTGTGGTCACCCTACTGGAAAAATAATGCATGCAATATGCATAATGCATGCAATATGCATGTTAAGCAATTCAGTGATTCCATAGCTTTTTGACACTCAATACTGAAATTAGGTCCTAAAAAGAAATTGCAAACCTGTGGCACCCTACTGGGAAAATGATGCATGTAATATGCAGGTTAATGCAAATATCAAACTGCTACATGCAGAATATTTCATACTTGCTGAAGTGTATATATCATACATATTGTATGTTAACAGGGAAATGTTTTGGACCACTTTCATGTATACTATAACAATTGTGTTGATGTGTTCATGCTGTGTGCACAATCATTATATAGGCACCAAACAAGCATGTGTTATCTTCATATAGCATGCATTAATGCATGTCATTTACCACTACATGCATCTAGAATGTTCCTATTCCGTGCATGTGGTATAAACCAGACCATGATCATTGAAGTCTTCAAATTCCAATTTACAATAATACTTATATATAAGTTTGAATACACAATAAAAACATATAAAAAAAGTATTACATAACTTTTAAGTTAAATAAATATATATAAAGCAAAGTTAGTTTATCTAGAGATAATTAATGTTAATATTGTGCCAGCATGTTCTATCATGTTTTAGTTTTCTCCTCTCTTCTCAATATTTTTGGTTAAATCTTTTTGAAGTTTGTCTACTAGTTTTGTTAGTTGTCACTCCACTGTTTGAATAGGAACTTTCCAACCACAGACTCTGTAAAAGTTAAAAGTCTCTATCTCCTGGATAAATTTTTCTCTGTTTATATTTGAGTAAATTTGGATAAGGGGGTGGGGGCGGGGGGGGGGGGGGGGGCGGAAGCTGCAAATCATTCTCTGGGCAGTTTCCTGTGAACCCAATAAAAAGTGACTACATGAATCAATCTCCAAATAAGGAAGATGGCTGGAGGGTATTGTGGGTTACTGGGGATGTCGGGAGAACTCTCTGAGATCATTCTCTATCTCCCTCCCCTCCCCATGGGCATCTTAAAGAAAAATATTTTAATAATTCGTGGGGACTACATTTCTATTTGGGAAGAGTAGTATTACTTATGGAAAACTGAAAACTATATATAGTGGGATTTTTTAGACTAGGCTACTTTTCAGTGCATAGTGCAAGCAACTCAAGGTGGAAGAATTATTTGATAGATTAGTTGGTGCTATGCTCATAACCATACTGGATCTGGCTCCATTGGAAGCTTTCCCTATTCTAATTTTATTCCATTCGACCAAGCAGTTAACACAATTAGAATAAAAAAAAGAGACAGCTAAGCAAAAAAATACTGTAATTCTAAATGTTATTATTTTAAAATTATCCTCCACAGGCCCCAACTGTGCATGCCAAATTTTATTCCAATCGGCCAAATGGTTACACGCAAATAGAAAAAGATAAATAGATAGGCAAATATACTGCAATTGTACATTTTTATGTAAGATCATTCCCACCCACTCCAAGAGTCATGCCAAATTTCATCCCAATCAGACTTGTGGTTCTCTAAATCCCAGTGGTTATGCACAAATAGAAAAAGATAGCTGGATAGGCTAACTACAAACCTCTGACTTTAAGCTTGAGAAAACTGCCTTAATCGATTGGCCATGGTTTCTTAGACTTTTTTTGTACAGAATAACATTTGAATTCTTTTTTCTTTTCTCACAGAAAATTTCCGAAGATGAAACTCAATGTATGCACTCCCAATAACCTGTAAAAATTTTGTGGTGATTCAAATTTTTGTTTGGGAGGAGTATTACTTATGGACGGAGAGATGCTTGCCAACTATATATATAGTAAAAGATATGAATGTATGTTTGCATGCATGTATGCTTATGTATGTATTATAGGTTGGTAGGCGTCATGGAATGCAAAGACAAGAATAGTAGAATAACTTCAATTTAAATAGAACACTGCCAGATAGAATGGCTGCAAATATATTTTTATGCACCACAGAAATCGTAGTAATTATCATAAGTACATGAATTGGGTTTGTGCTGAGAACACTAAACACTATTCACCCAAATAGAACTAATTAATGTCAATATGTATGAATATATACATACAGGTGTATGTAACTATGTATCTATGTAGGCTTACATGCATGTATTACACTAATCTATTAACTGTGCATATATTCATCCTTTAGGTTAAAATAATTAATTTTTTCACTTGAGCTCAAATTGAGTTCTCGATGAATGAACATAGCTAGGTGTATGAGGAAGTAGATAAGTGTTTTTGTCATGCCTACCTTGCTTTACCAGTTATTATTATACACATAGATTAGTTGTCCCTCAGGCAAGCCCTCGATCCACAGTCATTGCCAGAAATACGTACACTATCAGTTTGTATATTCTGCATTCTAGTTTACATGGCAACCATTCATGGTGCATTGCCTTAATTTTAACTCTCTGCTTTTGTTCACTCCATTTATTTACATCTATATTCTGTTTGGGTCCTTCTCTAATGTTTCTACTTGGCCTCTCTGCATGGCAAACACTCTTCTGATGACTGTTCTCACTACTTTACTGATCAGATTCTCTTTGGATGATCAGTGCAGTTTATTCAGTTTTGATTCACAGTAGCTATGAGCTTTCCATTTCAGCTACTGGGGGAACTTCTTATATTTCTTGTGTAGTGTTCAGTATCCTAACATTGGTGTTCCTCTCTTCTCTACTGTTTTTTCTACTCAGGAATAGTCTGACAGTTTTTCTTAATATCAGCATGACTGACTGACTGACTGACTGACTGACTGACTGACTGACTGACTGACTGACTGACTGACTGACTGACTGACTGACTGACTGACTGACTGACTGACTGACTGACTGACTGACTGACTGACTGACTGACTGACTGACTGACTGACTGACTGACTGACTGACTGACTGACTGACTGACTGACTATCAGCTGTGCCAACTGACAATCCTCTCTCAGCTTCAACTCTAGCACAATAGTTGGTTGACCCTTGATAAACTACTAGCTGTTTAAACGTCATAAAAAGCCATAATGCTGTATTTTCAACAAGTGGCCCCATCCACCATTAGATATGCATGGGTGGTGGGTGGAGGATGCTGGAGTGATGCTACCAATCACTGAGATCATGTTTGCTCTTTAATGACAGAATGAAAGCACAATTGTTTGGAAAACCGTGTGGAATAAAAGTATCTGATCTAGTAATTTTTAATGTCATGGCTTGTGCCTGAGTATGCATGCAAGTGGCTGCACAGGCCTATAGGAAGAAAATCTGTGCTGTATCCCACCTACAAATTCATTTTGACATGATCATAAATTATCTGTGTCAATTTTATTTTAATTTCCATGGAGAATCATAAAGTTTTTAGAAGTTTTTTTGAGATTCTGTTGTTACAAATTCCTTTATTCAAAGGTAATCAGAAGATATTCTCTCACCAACTACATAAAACTAGGGCTAGGCTCGACAGGATTTAGTTTCACTGAAGTAAACATTTCAGACATCCTGCTCTTCTAACTACATTAAAGATATACATATGAGAGGTTCATGACTTCAAAGAACACTAACTGTCCCTGGGCTTCATTGCTGCTCCCAAAGGTTGAAATGTATTGTGAAATGAGATTCATTGAAGTAGTGATTCATTCATTTTCAGAATAGAGGATCCAGCCCTTCTAACCATTAAAGCCACACATAAAAATGTGTTGGGTTTCTGTATAATTTCTGTGGATCTTTTTTGTCTCTATATAAGATCTAGTATTGATAGTATTAATAGTAACTAGCAAAAACCTGCCCGATGGTCAATTTTTCAGTCCGACTTCTGCCTCCTGCAGCCACAAACATGTTTAGTTTGTATATAATTATTATGTGATGTTATTATGGCTTTGCCCCACTCCAGTAAAATGGGCATTGGAAGGCTTTCAAGTTGGTCCTTTAGCCCACATAGTCATCTTCTACCAGAATAGTATAGCTAGATTGAACTTGATACATCACAACTCCTATGGTAAGAATCACATAAGAATTTTATTTTTTTTTGCACTACATTATCTGTGTAGGATTATCCATAAGTTCATTTTAATGTATGATGTATTATGTTCTGCGTTTCTATTATCAAGAAGCTTAATAATGAATTTAGAGGGGGATTGGCCTCCCTCACTCTCCCCTAACTTTTCCTTTGATATAGAGAGTGGATGTAATTTATCTTTATGAAGAAAAGGGTAAGATGTTTTGGACCCCAATTGAAGCTCTCCTAATGTATAGCAATTTTAAAATATCATTCAAAACAGATTATAGACTGGTAGTGATTGAATACACAATAATGGAATATTAGTCTATCAATACAGAATGTATCAGAGATGGAAAATTAAATAATAGTTTGTTCATCAGATAACCAGCTGCAGAGGGAACTGCTCACAGTTTTTAGGGTTTTACTTCTTTTATATACTCAACCCACTCTACTGTTTGTCCTGCCAAGTTGGCTAAAACCACATTGATTAATAACTTCATTTAAGCTATAAGTTCAGTCTATGCCTGCCACTGTTTTTAGCTCTTCATCTGTGTTTCCTGGAAATATTTCTGCTCCCCTAACTTTTCCCTATAGTGTCCCTTGCCATCCCATAATTTTAATTGCTGCCACTTTTCTTCTCTGCCTCAGACCAATTGTTTCTCTCTTAGTTTCATTACAATAAAATTTTTTTGAAACTCTTTTCGTAGTGTAGGTAAAGGGTTGGCTAGGGACAGAAATTGTCTTTAGACAAAATTGATATAATTAGGGATATGGTAAGGGGTCTCCAAAAATACTAACTACTGACTTTCTCCTTGATAGTGAGCCCTAGCTACTGCTCAGTCCTTCCACTCCAGATATTTTTGTTCTGAACATATCTTTCCTGAACTTTTTTATGAAGTTCCGCTGCTCACAAGGACAGTGTCGTACACAATTTAAAAAAAAATTGCTCACAACATGACAAATGGACGGATAAACCATATATATATGTGAACAGGTTTGGATGAAGTTAAGTTCTTCAGTGTAACTTCTTCATAGCAACTTCACTCAGCAGAAAAAAATAATAAATAAACCATATCCGTAAGTCAAGTCAAAGGGTTTGTCCTCAGTACCATTTTTTGGAATTTTTGGCCTCACACAATCACAGGAAGAGGTGTGACTATATGGTGCACAGGCATGATTGTGACATGATCAATACTGACCACACTAGCAGAGTGGAGAACATAAAATATTCCTGGTGCCATGCTAATTAATATTTAATATGGTTTTCATACACATCTTCCCGTCTCTTTTTTTTTTGTTTTTTTTTTTTGAAAAAAATAAAAGAAGAATGAAAAGGGTAAAAATGGGGGGGGGGGGGGGGGGGAAGATATCATGTCCAGGGATAAGATCATTGAATTTTCACTTTGGATACTTGTACCTCAAGGAAGAGGTGTGGCCAAGTGTAACCTAGACCATGTTGCTTCCAGAATCATCAGAGTGGGATATCATCTTTTAGGTCTTCTGTAAGTAATTTTTTTGTGTGAATTTTTAGCCTCATTCCTTCAAGAGGTTTGTCTAGGCGACACAAAATATTTTAGGTAAACATCGTACATGCTGTAGGATGTGTCTACCATCCTGGAATGGGTTTCATTTGGTGTGGTTGTTTGGCAGGAACTGGACATACACACGCATATAAACAATTATCAACCTGACACTACCAGAGAAAGAGATGTAGCCAAATGAGACCCAGCCCATGTCACTCCCACAGTTATGATGTGTGTTCATGGCAAGTTTCAGGTCTGTAATCCAAGGAGGGATTTGCCTGCCTAACTAGGTAACACCTTTTAGCACTCCTTTCTTGACACATCCAGACATCCTGTGCAGTTGATGGACAAATAGTGGCTACTTACAGACTAAGAACAAGATCTTTCCACTGTCAGTTGGAAGAAAACCTATCAAGCTAAAGCCATATCAATATAGTGTCTCCTACGGCCCTGCAAACAATTAATTTAATAACAGAATAGTTAATAAAGTCCATAAAAGTGTTATGAACTGTTTTTACATTATTAATTGCACTATAGAAGAGCTAAGTCAAACTAGTATGACATCTTTGCAGTGATGGTGGTTCTCTTTGGAAATGCTAATTACACCAACAAGACCTACTGTAACATTAGTTGTGATGTTGAGTTGGATCGTTGAGCAGGCAGAAATGCAATGCAAGGAGCTATATTTCCTTGAATATAGCTATAGTGTGTAGTGTTTGTTTGTTTTTTTCTTACAGTTTTATACATTGTTGATCATTATTGAGGGTAGCTCCAGAAGTGTCCCATCATGAGCCCAGAATGGGGTGAATGTTGACTGAGTTGATGTATCAGCTCATACAGCTCGTGTATTATTCTTAGTAGGAAATAGTCCCTTTACCCACACACCCCATTCTGTTTCCTACAATTCTCTGGTGCTAAATTTTCTTAACTATGCTTCACAACACCAAAGAAAGTGAACTGCTGTCAATATTTGGACTATTCCACACAATATGTAGATAGAGCTTATCAAGGTACCAGGGTCATCACGAGGAGGTATTTGACAAATTGGACCACAAACATACACACACACACACACACACACACACACACACACAATCTCTCCTCTCACACATACTCTCTTTATCTCTCCCTCAGGGTCTATTGTTAAGTCAGTGATGAATGCATGACATTTTTGTATAGTCCCAAAGTTAAGAGTTCATGCTACTACACTGTTTGGTGTTGCAACACCTTTATGAGCTCAGTAATTTCCAGACAATGTTTACATACATCAGCATCCTGCTAGCTCAGCATCATCCAGTGGAGCTGTGTCCCATACAATTGAGTTCTTTCCCCAGCAACACATAATAAAAATGTTTTTGTTGCAACCATATTTCAGTTTGCTTTTTTTATATTTAGAATCCCAGATATAGCATCATCCTCTTCTATTTTTCTCTCTCTTCAGGAACCAACTAACAGCTCTCTGTCTCTCTCTCTCTCTTTCTCTTTGTTGTAGAATACATTTAGTGCCTACTGGCTGTCTTTTCTACTTTCCTACTATAAACAGTTGGTAGACTTGTAATTAATGTTTGTAGCACTATTTTTAAATGCATTCATGCACACACATAACTTTGATTTAAGTATTTTTAACTTCTCCTGTTCAAACATTTTGATGGGTGGTGAACGTATGACCAGATTGAGTGTACACTCATGTTCAGCATAAAAGGGAACTTCTCCAGCTGTTATGCATTTATAGCATTTCCCCCTTCACTCTCCAATCTAGTTAAGTATTGTGCTGGGAGGCATTGCAACATTTAGGCCTAGCTAATTCATGGTGTCACTGTACAAAAGATAATTTCAAAGTCAAAATTATTCCCATTTTGTTTCAGCAATACCATGATATCACCCTCTCAAATTCTCAACCTGAAGCCTTGAATTGAAGCATAGTGACATGTCCATAACTGACAGTGCAGTAGCTCAATAATTAAATTATGGTTCTGGACTATATCAGTGCTGGTGTGTGTGTGTGTGTGTGTGTGTGTGTGTGTGTGTGTGTGTGTGTGTGTGTGTGTGTGTGTGTGTGTGTGTGTGTGTGTGTGTGTGTGTGTGTGTGTGTGTGTGTGTGTGTGTGTGTGTGTGTGTGTGTGTGTGTGTGTGTGTGTGTGTGTGTGTGTGTGTGTGTGTGTGTGTGTGTGTGTGTGTGTGTGTGTGTGTGTGTGTGTGTGTGTGTGTGTGTGTGTGTGTGTGTGTGTGTGTGTGTGTGTGTGTGTGTGTGTGTGTGTGTGTGTGTGTGTGTGTGTGTGTGTGTGTGTGTGTGTGTGTGTGTGTGTGTGTGTGTGTGTGTGTGTGTGTGTGTGTGTGTGTGTGTGTGTGTGTGTGTGTGTGTGTGTGTGTGTGTGTGTGTGTGTGTGTGCGTGCGTGCGTGCGTGCGTGCGTGCGTGCGTGCGTGCGTGCGTGCGTGCGTGCGTGCGTGCGTGCGTGCGTGCGTGCGTGCGTGCGTGTGATTGGGGTGTGTGTGGGTGTCTGTGTACATGGGTGTGTGGGTGTCTGTGTGTATGTGTGGTGTGGTGTGTGGGTGTATGTGTGGTAGTGTGTGTGGGTGTCTGTGTATGTGGGTGTCTGTGTGTATGTGTGGTATGGTGTGTGGGTGTCTGTGTATGTGTGTGTGTGGGTGTCTGTGTGTATGTGTGGTGTGGGTGTCTGTGTATGTGGGTGTCTGTGTGTATGTGTGGTGTGGTGTGTGGGTGTCTGTGTATGTGGGTGTCTGTGTGTATGTATGGTGTGGTGTGTGTGTTTTTGTGTAGTATTACTTGCCCAAAGCCAGTCAGCAATGGATTAGTGTTCACATTTATTGTATTCCAATCAAGGGATATTTGTTCTCAACCAATATCTGTCTTTCATCAACTTTGGCTTGTTCATTAGGAGTGTGCATGTCAACTGGTCCATCTGGCTTGTGATGTACACCTTACTCTAGTATGTGCTTAACCTAGTACAAACCTTTAATGGAGCAACCATTGGATTTCCATGTTCTGTTGATAATTTTCTTTACCAATGCTGGCAAATTAATTCACCTTCAAAAGGTGTGAGGCATAAATTATGTTACATGTTGGCTTGTATTGCTATGTTTGGTTTCAGTTTTGTTCTGAGCCAAATATGCTTTGGTATCCTAGCATTTTGTACCAAACTTGCATGACTGTAGTTTGTGAAGTATATAATTCGAGATATATTCATGGAACCCTTATTATACTCTACGCACTGTTTCTAATCTACTCCTATCTCTGACTGCATATAGCTTCTTCAAGTGCTCAGAAACTCTCATAAACCTTTAGTAATGTTGAAGAACTAGCTAAGATTGCTTGAATGTGACTTAGTAGCTGTTGTTATACAGAAACACTGCCATGTAGACACTGCAAGCATCATTTGCAGCAACATAACCATAGTAACAGTGGACCACACACACCACGCCTGTGCATGCGCACACGACACACACACACACACACACACACACACACACACACACACACACACACACACACACACACACACACACACACACACACACACACACACACACATAAATAAGCACTATCAGGTGTAACTTTTAATTCCACCTATTTTTCATATGTGCAGTGCCAGCTGATAAGATATGTTTTGTTCTAAGTTCCTCATAGGACAACATTATGGATAATGTTATTATGCTTATTTTGTTGTTGTTTTTCCCTTTTTTGTATTTTGTTGCTTTTTTTTTGGCCAACTCTTCCCCAGCCATATCCACAGGCATTATACCAACCACCACTCTCAGTAGAGCAAAGGGTAGAAACTGAAACTTGGGTATGGTCAGACCACCTTGTCTGTTCCATCCTCCATGCAAGTGGACATGTTATGTCCATATATGCTATCATCTCTGCACCACTATAATATACAAGTGGGTAGTCTCTTTGTTATGTGGCCAGGAAGTGTGTTTTGCTAGTTTGAAATGAAAGTGGTCTTTGAAGACCATCTAATAATAGCACTTGCTTACATCAGAGTATTGATTGGTAATACATCCGCTCTCCATTAATCGAGAACAAGACTTCCTGTTCAAATAAAGAAGCAATCATTGTACATCTGTCTGCATGCATTACGTAATTAATAAGTATGTGTATGTGTATACACATGTTAGTATATATGTATGTAGCTATGAATGCATATATATGTATATTGTGTATATGTGGGGCATGTTTACCATTATTAATGTGTGCATGTATAAAGATAATTGCTATGTGTAGCATGAGAATCTTATGAATGTTCTAAATGAAGTGCAAATGATGATGTCATGTATCAAGGCTTGTGCTTCATCAGAACTAATTCTCTAACCTTTTTTGGTGACTGCAGCTGGAGATGGTTGCAGGTATGAGATGATTCACTAAAAAAAAAGAAAAGAATTCTTTTGAAAGTGTGCAGACCTTCAGTGGTGGATCCAGGGGGGGGGGGGGATTCGACAGGTCTCGAAGGAGGCCCCCTTTTCTCCAACTTTAATTTACCTATTCAAACTGAAATACATTTACCAAATCCAGATTTCTGCTATTGATTCTACCAACGCTAACTGTAATAATTTGTATCCTCACCCAATTATATTATCCTGGGCCAATTTTAGCTTTGACTGAAGCTTCAGCTGGTGAAGATGTGGCCCAACTTATTATTTCATGGGTGTTTTAAACCTTCTTTAGACAAAATTGTCCTACAGAAGTTCAACTTTTAAGTGAAATTTTCCAGAGAATTCATGGGGAAATCTAAGTTTGAGACTTTTTTTCAAATCCATTTCAACCCCTCCTCCTGCAAAAGTAAGTGATTGTTCACCAGCTGAGCTTGACTAAGTTAGTTGGACAAAATTATCAAAATTGTATGTAAATATAATAAATAACAAGTACTAGCTAGCTTAAAACTTGTTTGTTTGCCACCCACCTACTCCCCCCCCCCCCCCCCCCCCCCCCTCTCTCTCTCTCTCTCTCCATGTAGCCTCTGTTGGATCCCTATATTTAGGGGTAATAAGATTTTCTGGTTGGGGTGAATAGAATTGAAAAAAGGTTGATGAGCACTGTACTGCAAGGTTGAAATGTTCATCTAAATTTTGTTTTATTTTCCACAACTTATCATAAATCAATCTATTGATAAGCATTTCTAAGTGCTCAAATTTCCTGCCTTTTAATCTGAGGATCTGTTGGTGGTTATGTGAGCGTAAGAAGGGATACCAACTCTTGCTGCAGCCATATAGAGGTTGCCAAAGGAAAGCTGGTTCCTCCAATCTAGCTCCTACTTCCCTCTTAGTCTGAGTCTGATCTCTACCCCGCCTCCCCTCCCGCTCCTTTTCTGTGCCAAATAATTCCTTATTTGGTATGCCGAGCCCAGGGCTCCATTTCCATGTTCCTTTGTTTATTTATGTTCTGTAAACAATTTATTCTCAAAGAATTACTATTTTGAATTTACCACAAACACATAACCACCCACTTACTCCAGAAAACCTAGAAACATTATTCAATTTCTTCTTCTTATCGTGTCCATACATCCGCTATATACTGTACTTCAGCCAAAGCTGAACACAGTTCCTAGCACATTCATTGTATTCTGCAAGGTCCTCCCATTCATGCTCCAATAGAGGACATCTCAGGAGGTGTTCCATAGATTGTGGCTCAGTGCCACACTTGCATGTAACATCATCATTGTTAAGGAAGCCCCCCACTTCTTTAGGGATACTTTGCATCGGCCTGTTCCAGTCCTCAGTCCATTAATGCACTTCCATTCTGCCTAGCTTGAATCAGCACCAGGTGGAAGTTCTTCCTTGGCACATATGGACATGGATGATCTTGATGGGAGATTGTCCAGCCTCTCAGTCCAATAGGCAGATCTGATACCTTCAGCTATAGCACCTGGGTTGACAGCATTTAAGAAAGTTTTCCTAGACTTCAACCGGCTTCTTGCTGGTGCATGACCAAATAGAGGATGGTGCTCGTCTGTTGATTGCTGGTGACATTCTCTTCTGCTTGCACCATTTCATTGAATCTCTGGAGGCGCTATACCCGAAAGTATGTATAGACTATCAGTTGGAGTTGGTCTTAGGCATCCAGTGATAAGATGGCAACTAGCATTGAGTGCTGGGTCCATTTTCTTGGCATGGGTAGATCTTTCCCAAGCTGGGCACACATATTCTGCAGATGAGTAGCAAAGTGCCAAGGCCGAAGATTGTAAGGTCGCTGGGCTAGTGCCCCATCTTGTACCAGTGAGCTTGCTTATGATGTTGTTCCTAGCACAGACTTAAGCTTTCGTCTTCTCCATATGGGTCTTGAATGAGAGACAGCGATCTAGGGTGACACCTAGGTACACTGGATGGTTGCAGTTTTCAAGGAGGGTACCAGACCAGGAGACATTCAATTTGCTGTTGGCTTTTCTATTCTGTAGGTGGAAGACACACACCTGTGTCTTTGATGGATTTGCATGCAGGTGGTTCTCTTCATAGTAAGGTGTAAGTTCATCAAGAGTGTTAGAGAGTCTTCCTTCAACAGTACTGTATTCCTTGTCCTGAGGAGCTAAAGCAAGATCATCTGCATAGATAAAGCAGCGAGCACCTTCACTTCTTGGTTGGTTGTCGGTTAACCAAGCACAAAATTAATTTATTTTTAAGCATTTTTAACTCCTCCAAAATGAATTATTTCGTCCTGCAAGTTTTGCCAGGAGCAACAAGACAACCTCTCTTTCATTAAGACTTTTCAATACAGCTGTTCCAAACTACAGCTCCAATGCAGCTGCTGATTAGTATGCCTGAAATACCTTTTTGTTATTTATATACACACAGATAATGAGCTATTTATATATTGATTCCATTATACCAAAAAATATAAACTTCAGGTGGAGCATCCCACATTTCTAAAATTGTAAAAATTGCTCATACATGTATATGCATAAGACCCAATGTGTTTTGACTGTATATGAAATTCAATATCGGTTTACCTTGGCAAACCTGGGTAGCTCTGCTGTTAAAGATTTAAGATAAATAAAAAAAAATAAAAAATAAAAAATATATATATATATATATATATATACCCCTTTGAATTTAAGAAGCCACACCCACTGTTAGTTAGCTACTGTTAAGGTATTAGTGGTGAGCTTTTCAGTGCTCTACTTTATTTATCAATGTTAGGAGATGAAAAGTTGCTGTACAGTTAAAATAATAGAACCTGGACCTGCGCATTGTGATTGTCTCCAGAGTCACAATGACACCCAATTCTGGTTTATGTAGAGCTGTGAACATTTAGGCAAATAACATGTTCTTTTTTTTTGCTAGTGAGCACACAATGAATATATATATATATATATGTAAACATGTAGCTATGTATGTATAAAAACACAACATTTACATGCACAGAACACACATTTCCATTAACCTCATCATTGAATTTTCCCTCACTTGCCAACTATAATAGCTTCATAAGAAAAATTTAGCTGAACAATTGCCTTTTTAAATTTAATAAAGCTTCATTAAAATATTACTAGAATTTTTGATACTAACCGTTGATTGGTTTATATTAGTCTTATCTCTTCGTGCCTTCTTCAAACTTGCCTGACTAAGAATGCATCAAAGGCTCAGCAACTTGACTTAAGCATCTCAATGTGATAAGATAGTATCAACTTGCATAGCTTCAAGTAGAATCTTTAAAAAATATATACACATGAAAAATCTAAGGTGTTAGTAGTGTAAAATAAAAGAATGATAATGTGCAAAGATTCATATTTATTAAACTGATGGCTGATGGTATGTATGGGTTGATGCACAAGTCTTAGTGGTGTAGTAACATAGCTGGTGGAAATACTGATCTTACATGAGAATAAGGATACTTGCATGCTTGCTGGGCTGCTGTCAAAATTACAATAGTTTGCTTGCAGATTACTTTAAAGGAAGTTTCTGAGAATGCTACCTACACTGTAAAACATTTCAAATAGTTTGGTGAAGACACTGATTAATGCTCGCATTAGAGATAACTTAATCATAGAAATCAAAGAAGCTATGTGGCGTTCTGTTTATGTGATGTGGATAAGGGTAGCTATATCAGAGCAAGCTTGGTACAATATCAGAGAATAATCGTGTGATCCAAGGAACCGTTGAGGCCCTCATCATGACTGGTGGGAAAAGTGGCCAACCCTTGCCTGCTGGTTACATATTGGTATATATTGCAATTCTCATACTTTAGAATAGGTGTATTTTGAAGAAAGAATTTTTTTGATGAAGTCTACGAATCTTACTTTAAACACCTGTCCACCCTGCACACTAAATCCTGAAAAGAGGTACAAACCCTTTATAGTGTGGACAAGCCTTAATTCATCATGTCTGTGTGTCCAGATGTACTGCTATCTACTCCTCAACCACTGTATTAATCATGATCAGATTTTTGGAGGTGTTCCCCCTACCCAGGGGATGGTTTCAGGCTGTACATTTGGGGTCCATCCACTATTTCAGTATTTCTTTCCTATTATCTATCTTCTTCTATTTGTGGAATGTTATTTTGTTTCTTTTGTGTTGTCAGTGGTCTCTCAAGTAAGACTAAACATCAAACCTAATTATGAGTAGGTCTACAAACCACACAATTGAAATACACTTGAAGTGTTGTCTGCAACACTATGCACAAACCCTTTCTTCATCATTTCCTTTTCTTTTTCTGATAGCTTGATAATCTTTTGCTTTAAACCAAGCAATACCTACCATATGTAGTACCATGTGTATCCTCTGTCCAACTCCACGCATTGTGCTAATGGCCACCATCCTAGGACAGACACTTGGCTAGTTCATGTAGTGATTCAATGCCAAAGACGAATCCCAACAGCTACAGAATGGCCTACCAAGCTTCCAAGTCCCCTGCTCAGAACGAGTACTTCAAAGATTCCATGAAATCAACCTCAACTTGCAGGGTGAGACTACATTTTGTCAGTACTTTGTTCACTCTATGGCTCATTAACATAGCTCTAGAGATTAATCATTAGTATCATTTCCTATGAGCTTCTTATTCAATTGCTTGAGGTGGGAAGAAATAGATCTCCTTAGTTTGCAATCCTGGACTCACCTATGGGATGTAGAGCTGCAGCATCCCAACCTGCTCGACCCTATCTATGGTAGTAAGTGTGAAATGGTTAACTCTGGTTGCATTATTACCACAGCGTACTAGGTGTAATACAAAATGATATGGAATAAGCCAACACTGCATCACACAAAGAAGTTTACTTCACATTAAGCTATGCAACTTAATAATAAAACAGTTAATTTGGTCTTGTGTGTTGGCTCTACCGCATTCACTAAATATTATGCATTTCTCTGACTATGCATGAGGTGACTATACATACACACGCATACACATACACATACACACACACCCATGCGCGCACACACACCCAAACACACACACCCAAACACACACACCCAAACACACACACACCCTAATGCGCACACACCATAAAGAGAAGCAACAGAGATGGCTGCAAATCTCAGGACATATCTGATAACAGGTAATTCCAGAGCCAGCAGGTGTGTGTGTGTGTGTGTGTGTGTGTGTGTGTGTGTGTGTGTGTGTGTGTGTGTGTGTGTGTGTGTGTGTGTGTGTGTGTGTGTGTGTGTGTGTGTGTGTGTGTGTGTGCACATGCTAACTCTGTTGAATTCTGTGCTGGGCTAATGTTCAACTCTATCCCTCTGTATTGACTGTGTGTGGTCATGTACACACACTCACAATAGATTACTAGATAGCCTCTGCATGTGCTGATTGGGAATGCAATGTTTTTACAATGAATTGCATATAAGTTACTGTTTTTGGTCCTATTGTCACACATGCTTCAGTAGCTATATTGCAGGCTTTCCCATACAGCAATAATTCTAAGATGGACTGTGTCCAGATAGCTTCAATCATATCACATCTTAATGGCACTGTCAATCTATTTGGTGGTCAGGCCAGGAAGAGTGTGGCATATATGTCCTCTTACTCAAATTTTTGCATCTGTGTGCACTCTCAGTGAGCCCTGTGTGGACACTATCAAGGAAATGAAAACAGTGGTTCCTTCACATTCCTGGAGCTCCTCTAGTATGATGATTTAAGATAGAACTAAGTACTAATGACTAATGCTCACAGATATTTTCTTTCACAATTTGATTGGATGACCATCATTGCTGGCTATATCCATGGTAGAGCTTGGTGTGAAGAGCATGGTCAAGGAAGATCTCCAGAGGGATTGTTTTCTCACAAGCCAAAAAATAAATGTTTAGCACATGATGGACTGGAGATGGCACAACTTTCTTCCACCACTGATAGTTATGTATTTGAGCTATAGACAAGTCAAAAAGTAAATTTCAACTTCCCACATAATCAACATAATGCATACTAATATCTGAATCAGGTGGCATTCTCTGTAAAGGCAGGCTCAATAGATTATGCTAGGTCAGCATTGTATTCAGGCTTTCCTTTTTCAATAATTATAGCTGAAAATAACTCTGTTTCTCCATCATCAAAGCAGGTAATGCTCCATGCCACCTTAAATTTAGGAAGTGTTTGGGTGGCTTATCTCTCTCTCCCTCTCTCTCCTGGTATGTTTGATGTGTCTCTCTAGTGTGTTGCTGTTGGACTTCCTTTGTGCTTTCATTTGTTTGCACAAATTGTGATGGTGTCCTGGAATATTCACTTGTCATATAGTGTTGACCCGGACTCTGTACTCGTCATCTTGCACTGTTAATTATGTTTATGTGAGCAGTCGGATTGTTTGGTGCTATGGCAACAGTTGCTCGTTATTTGGAAGTCTTTCTTTTTTTCTCAGCTGCATGCATATAGCTACACACTATGATTTATGTTTGCACATCAGCTTGAATGCAATAATAAGAATGATGGTGATAAAATAATAGTAGTTTTAAAAAATATTGCTCATAATAATTACAATGATAATAATAAGTGATATATAATATTTATAATAACAATGATGATAAAACAATAATAATAAATGTAGATGTATATTCTGCATGTGTTAGTGATTAGATTCTTGATAAATGCATGTTACACCTGCACACTGTGGTCATTGAATGCTCTTGACCTCTCATTAGCCGTAAGAGTTATGCTTTCTCATGCAAATATTTGATGAAGGTACATGCCTATATACACTGCACATGGAATTTCAATAGACTTTGTCATTGTGCATGTGTAAGTGCATGTTAAGCTTCATGAAGATAAAAAGATTCTTATTTACCTTCTTTCTGGGTGCATGAAAACACTGATTAACAGAAGTAGCAATATTCATGCAAACACACTTCCAGCAATCAATAAACCCACTTCTACCAGTGCAAATAGAAACTGCAGATGTAGACTGACTTACATTTGACAATTTTACTGAGTATTTGTTATCTGCATTAATGTTTCATCGCACAGTAAAAACAGGGACAACTTGACAGTGGGATGTGCGAGATTACTATCTGCACAACTTTCACCAAATTGTTGTAAAGTTGGACAGTCAACTAGTCTCCTTGTATGAGGATTTAACATGCAATTTTATTAGCAGTCAATTAAACTTTAACAATAGAAGTTAGTTCCGTTAAGTCACAAGATATCCTGTGTTTGAAGAGGGAGTCATCTGTTAACCTTTTAGTGGAGTTCTGCTGTAGCAACTGAGGTCTGTAACCTGGTCACTAATAGCATTTCCTTTCACCGCAGAGAGGCATATTTGAAGCCATATGCAGGTCATGTGCAGCCGGTGTTGCTTCCTTAATTAAGAAATTACTTTTGTATTGAGATCAGTTTGAATGAGTTGCATTGTACCACTCTCTATCCTGATTGTCTATATACATAGTGAACAAGTAGGTGCTCTTCAGTTCATCACTGCTACACAGAACCAAAACCTACTTGGTTGGAGAAGTATTTGGCTGTCTGCTGGTATAGAGTTGTAGCTAGCTGCATTGGTAATAGCTTACTAATATAGAGTTGCACACTGTAGGGATTGTGCTACTTGTGGCCTAGCTAGGCTAGTTACAGATATTCAGTGTTGGACCCCTCACTAAACTTCAGCTATATCTCTACTTGTAAAGCAAGGATGTTTTTGTGCAGCACTTGAAGGAATGAGAAAGTAGGTGACTTTGGAGTGACTGTGTTGCTACTATATTTAACATTTAGTCCCAAAGTTGTTACTTGAAAGTGAAATCTGTTCTTTAATTAAAGAATCAGCTGTATGTTGTAGCTACATCAAAACTGTGGATTCTGTCAGTTTTATTATATTCCTGTTGTGTTTAACTGGTTCACAATAAACCTTAGCTTGCATCAGTTTCATGATGCTAAAGACCATTGTGCCACAGCCACACTCAGATCCTTCATCTGCAACTGAGGACTACTCCAGATCTCCCTCTCCTGGTCTGTTTTATGAGACAGGCAATACCGAGAAATGTGACCATCCAACTCCTCTTGCCCAGAATAAGACACCACCTGCCATTTCATTGATCAGACCAAGTCGTGTATCTAGTTCAGTCAACCCCAGAGTTTTGAACCACCTCCGCAGAAGATTTGCAGAGAACACTATGAAATTACGTTGTGAGCATCTAGAAGGTGCTGAAGGAGATGGTAGTATAGTAAAAGATTTGCTGAGTCATCGGGAATCTCCCAATTTTAAGAAACCTCAAAGGGCTGGATCACTTAAAGGTTTGAAGACAAAATTATGTCGTGTTAGTTCCGATGGAGTTAAAAACTTAGGGTATGAGCCTATACCAACATATTTTGAAGACATCTGGCTTACTCGTGAAAAGATCACATCAGTGAATCGAGCTATCTCAGGCAACAACTTAAGCACTAGTCAAAGGCATTATAGGCCCAGGTCTCTCATACCAGCAACCAACAGGATCATCCACTTTGACAGTAGTGATGAGAGTGAAGGAGAGAACAGCCTTGACTTCGGTCTCTACGATAGCTTGAAGTTTGAAGTAAGTCAAACAATATTTTCCTTTGATTATTAACTAAGGAATGATTAAGATACACTTAATAAATTAGAGATGCCTAGTGATGCTCACTTTGAGACATATTCTAGATATAACTTTACTTGACTGGCTCAGTCTGTAGTTGTATATCTTTATACTCAACTTTAGCTTGCAATGTAAAGCCCCAAAACTCCCTCTCTTTGGCAAAATTCCATAAATACATTTGTCATTTTAATTTATTTGTACCTGCTGGGGTGTATGTGGAGCATGATATGGTGCAGGTGTGTCTGGTGGAGTGTGTGGAGCAGCTGTATTTGGTGGAGTGTGTGGAGCAGCTGTATCTGGTGGGGTGTGTGGAGCAGCTGTATCTGGTGGGTGTGTGGAGCAGCTGTATCTGGTTGGGTGTGTGTAGCAGCTGTATCTGGTGGGGTGTGTGGAGCAGCTGTATCTGGTGGGGTGTTTATTGTTTGGTGCAGCTGAACCAAGGTTGTTTCTTGTATGTCCAGTTGTAATAACCCTTCCAAGGACATCCTGTTTGTTTGTTGTCAGTCATCATCAATGGGGACTTCACTTGATTACAAGTATCCTGGAATACCAAGTGTTCCAGTTGCCTGTCCTATACTGTATTGTTGTCAGTCACTCATATTAGAGAGGTCCTTGGGTAATCTAAGATAACCTGGTACACTAAGTATGTTGGTGTCCATGTTTCATCACATATTCTCACTCTCACCAGGTCTAATATTGGGCTAGGGCTAGAGTTCTCAGGTTGGTTCCAGTACCTTCCTTGTGGTACTAGGACACCTTTTGACATTGAAGGAGGTCTTATAGAGCTGATGCACACCCTTAAGTATTCATGGTGCATGGCATATTCACCTGAGGGTGTAAATTGGTTCAGGGTGTATATGTATGTGGGCCGATGCCTGGCCTTCGCTTTGAGGCCACAGGTTTTTTATAAATTGAAAGATCGATCACTTTGCCTTGGCTTTGAGGTCTTTTGTAATATATGGTTTGGCCTCAGTTTTGAGGCCAGCTAAGAAGTGTTAAGGACTTATGAGGCCTTGTTAATTTCTGACATTTTCTTTAATTGTGAACTACAATTAAATAATATATACATATATGGTCACCCTTAAATGTCTAGTACCATTTAATAATATTGTGGGTCGAGACATGTCTTTTTGACATAAATATTGTGTTAATGTATTAAAACTGACCTCTGTGTTGTCAAGGACTAGTAATGACTGCCATAATATATTTTAAGGACTAGTAAAATTAGATTAGATGTAAACTCTCTTCAAATAAATGGAAGACTGTTCCTTAATTAAACAAAGGGAGGCCTCTTCTAAGGCAATTAACAGGAGACAAAATACCTATCATTATTGGGCTCTCTGTCAGACATCAATTCCTCTCTAATTGCTGCTTCCATTTGTGGTAGCCTGTCACACAACAAGGCTAGACACACCTTTTTTTTTCTTCCAGCCAATAAAGTGATCACCTCTCAGTATTGTACAGAAAAAAGGAAGGAAATTGGTTGTTTTTAAACCTGATTTGGTTGTACAAAATTACAAAAAAAAAAGTGTTTTAATTCAATTGAGTTATGGTGATATTTTATTAAATCCCTTGCCCAACTCCCTATCCCCTTTAGAATAACAGATTTATAATAAGCCCTCATAAGGACTACTTGATAAGCCTTAGCCCCAGTATCGATGCCATTTGAAAAATGCATTGCCTTACCTTCAGTGTCGTCCCCATATCTGTCAGTAGCATTGAAGTTTGTTAACAATAGTTCTATGAGACATATACTGGATCCTCATCAAACTTGTTTGAAGCAAGTGTGAAGTAGGTTGGCAATTGTTCTAGATATGGAGGCAGACTATAGTGGCGTACACATACACACAGGGAAGAGACAGGAGATGAAGTAAGGTTATGTCAAGGATGACAATGCTCAAGTTTAATAACTGTAATGATGTGAGTGTGTCATGTAGTGAGTGAGTGTGTGAGTGAGTGTGTTATCAGGTGAATATGTTATGTACACTAACGTGAAGGCTGTGACCACTGCAGAAACCTTCTGTTCCCATGGAAGTGGTCTATAGCAATATACTGCATCTATACACGGTGTACCCACTGAAAACACAGCAATTTCACCAAGAAATGTTGTGTACGGTTTATAGCTACTACTGAATGTATCCACAGCCAGAGCTGTTTAAATTGTGATAATCCATGAATCAGGGAGACACATTAGTCATTGGCCTTGTTTGTTTTCACCTTGCCCTCTCTAATGTTGACAGTTTGTGTTGGTAGTTGTGTATATACATTAACATAATACTTAACACTAAGTTGGCATTGTTTTCAGTCATTATAATGAACAAATGGGACTGGACATCTCTCTGCAATGCTGCATTACATAGACACTCATAATAATCCTCCGTTGGAGCTATTGGTTGTTATCTTGCCCTAGTTTTTTTTTGCTTGTAACTTAACTTGACACGTCTTAAGGCAGATTGTATTTACATGGTACTACCAGCTTGATACTGCCCTATGGGATGGTGAGCAACTATATAGTGTGTATAGTCATTCTCCATTATGATATTAAAAGTGTTAAGTGGAGTTGTCTATAGTGAGTGTTTGTGTGGTACTGTAAGTGGTGTACTGACCTCACATCCTTTACTTGCCCATACCGTGTTAGATGCATACTACGTTGTTTATTCTGTGACCATGATAGGGCTAGTACTTGCGATTATTTCTGTCCTGTACCAGAGAGACCTGTCAACATGAGACCACATATGACATTCATTTTCCTGGTTGCACTCTGACACAATACAGCTGTTTCTCACCTCAAAGTGCATGCAAATATTGTCCACGTGTGACCATAAGATGGTGCAGGTCAAAGCAGTTGTTTGCCAGCTAATACAGGAACATGCTAAGCAACCAATGTTCAAGGTAATCATGTACAGGCCTCACTCTCTAAATTACTACCTTGGCATGTACTGATAGTCATTTGTGCCAAAACTATATGGTGGGAATACATGCATAGTGAGGTACATACATACATGTTAGGTGATGGCTGCAGGTGCTGGTGTGGGGGCAAGTTGGCCAAAGGTGCTTGTAGGACGACCATGTGTGCACTAATATACGACACTAAACACCCACAGCCAGCTAAGATCTCTTGTTACCCTGCGATACGCATGAGAGCACAAAGTGGCATATATATTATGTATGTATATATGGTAGAGTATACTTTTGCACAGGACGTAATACTCATTTCACCTCTAATACCAGAAGATGTGTTAGAGCCTCTATGCAGGAATGACACGGAAGGAAAAAAAAAGCTGTCCATTAGTAAATACAAAATTATTCTGTATCCCCTCCCCAGGCCGCCCCCCCCCCCCCCCCCCAATACTATTTCCTGCTGTAGGAATCATTTGAAGGGTCATCTTATGCATAAAAAAACATCATTTAAAACTTCATTTGTTAATAATTTTTTCATAATTACAATCTTCATTAACATCTTAATTTGATTATGTCATAATTGGTTCATGATTTCACAATGATAGCAGTACCACCAGGAAAAGCTACTTCCATCATTTTCTCTTGCTGTCAGTTGTAACAAAACATATTACAAAAATAATATTTCCAGTGATTCGTAATATCATAGCATTCTGGCCACTATCTTTTTGCAAGGATCACATTCACTTAGCTCTAAACCTTGACCCTTCTTGTTTTGGCTTGAAAGTGATGTTTGGTTATTTATTGTTGGAGTATATGTACATTGTGTCTGAGCTAGTGCAAACATCTTAGTCATAACAATCTGGTGAAGATATTCAACATTGACCAGATAAATCATTAGCCAAGTACTGACTGCAGTTGGCCTGACATAGTTACTTAGTGTACCCAAAACATGTACTTCCTTTAATGTATACTACAACTTTCATAAAAATGAGTTGTTAGCTTCATTTGGTGATTATTATAGAACTCACAAATGATTGGATGTGGTCATTTAGGCATCAAATATGCTTTATAATTGGAATGAATTCCTGAAATCATTCAATTTAGATCCTTCTTTGGTCCAAGTCGTCAGGATGAAAAGTGATTCCACCGATTTGATTTCCACTCACTCCCCCATTAATTATTCAAGGAGTACTAAATATACTGTTATATATTTTAGTGTTGCTTTCATCAACATATTCTCTGTTGAATTCTATATTTTCATCCATTCTCCAAGATTACTGTAATCAAGCATTGATTAATTATAAGTAATTTATGGGAAACTTAATATAGTGTGTAACTTTGATTGCAATTTTGGAAATCTTCAATCCAAGTGTTTAAAATATTAAAACTTCAATTAAAGATAGTACATTATTCACTGAAACTTCTCTTACTTGTTGATATTACTCACCGAGATCAGACACCATATTTAAATTGCCTTGCATCATACCAATCCCTCCCCACCTCCCAAGGAGCCAATCTTGTTTTCAACCATGCTATCATACTTAATGCATTTATGTTAACTTTGAGGAGAGAAAGAAGTATTTACACTATTAGCTACAAAGCCTATGAGCTAAGAATCTCTTGATAGTAAATAAATTGAAGAGGGTAAAAAACAGTAAACACAACTCCATTGACTGATAGTGTACATGGTATGTATCAAACAGCACGGGCCTGTAAATCTTTATATCATCTAAGCACAATCAGGTCCTCATCCCAAACTAGACTACAGATCACCAACTTATCTGCAATATACAATATACTATAATTCGGGGGGCGTAGTGATGGGATTATTAGCTGAGGTAATTGAACATATTTCATTAGATTAATCATAGTTTTAGCACACACTGTCAAAGTCATTCCTAGTACAAGGTGTTTATCTTTCGTAAATGCTTCATATCTCCAGCAAGTAATTCCTGATGACTTCCTGGAAGTGAAGGAAGTATTTCACAGCAACCACATTGCAAACTCACAGTGTGTAGCCCTACGGAAGGTAGACCTACTTTTCCAGCTGTCTTGATCTATAGCTACTTCACTATTATATATTTTTCGTAATTGTGACTTTCCCTGTATTTCCCCAGCAATATCCTTGGTAAACCGACTTCTTATAGCCAGATTATCAGATGGGGTACTCTCCCCTGCCCCTCCCTCTCACCCTCTCCCTCTTCTCCCCCTCCAAGTCATACTGGAAGGATGTTAATAAGAGAAGCTCTCTGGTTGAGGTGTTAGCATATTATTTAGTTTGATAATTGATGCGTAGTCCAGCACAGCCATTACTAACTACATCTTGTGAGGCAGGATCAGAGTTCAATATTTGTTTCTAATGTTTGTGTGCCCAGGTCATAGTTCGTTGGTGTTTGTGAAATTATGTCAGAGCTCAGCATATTATTGAGGTTAGCAGGTCTGAGAACACCAACAACTAACACCTTCTCCCATAATTCTTTTTTAAAGATAAAGCAGGTGTTTAGCATAATTTTGCTAGCAAGGATTAAAGCAGGTGTTTAGCATAATTTTGCTAGCAAGGATTAAAGCAGGTGTTTAGCATAATTTTGCTAGCAAGGATTAAAGCAGTACCAGTGTGGACCTAGGATTCGAATTAATCATTGGATTTAAAAATTTTTTTCCAGGGATTCAATTTGAATTAATTCAAATCTCTTTTTGTGTAGTGTGGACAGGCCTTTAGTGACAACTTTGGTTGTTGCAATTTATATAGGACTTTAGCCATTGAGGAATATAACTTCATTAAGGTGAACAGTTTGGCCAGCCAGCAAACTAAGTTGTAGTTTACAGTCTATATTCTAATACCTCACAGGGTGTATTTGTATCTAGAGGTCTTTATATTTACTTAACTATGAATTGATATAATGTATATATTATATATACCTGCCCCTACTTTTTTTTTTCAAAAGTGTTCAACTGCAGTTTACTAGTTTATAAAAGATATCAGTTAATAATGTGATTAATTATTTAAGAGATAAATTAATGGGTTAGATTTTTAAAGAGAAATAAAATAGAGGAAAATTATTGCTAAAGTAATAATTGAAGAGATTGTAAACAAATATAAATACAGGGATATAATTTCTGGAAAGAATGGTCATCAAAAGTAGAGATTGACTCTACCAACAAACTACACTCCTAATGGTCTGCTAAACTTGAGAAAAGAGAGCAGCCATAAGAGGTGAGCCTGAGGAAAGAGAGCAGCCATAAGAGGTGAGCCTGAGGAAAGAGAGCAGCCATAGGAGGTGATGGTTGAATAGTTTTAGGGATTATGTTTACAGCACATATGAACATGTAGTGCTCATAAGCATTGAAGAAATCAGTACAGTCATATGCAGAGCTCTTGCCTTGTCAGCATTCTTGCCAACACTGCTGATGCACAATTATAGTGAGATTAACCAGTTTTTAACAACGCAGATGATTAGTATGCTATATGTTTGTATGTTGTACTACAAGTGCTGTATGTTGACAAATAAACAGAGTGGTTGACTTGACTGTTGTTAGGCTAGATAGGGGTGGTTGCTCAACCAGTTAGCTCTATTAATACATCAAACACAAAACAGGGTATATGGCTGACTGAGGTGAGATGGAAAACTTAGTAAGGTGCTTTAGCTGGTAGATCTTTTTAATATGATTATCTCGTGCACTTAACTTACTATTAACTAGTTAATGAAGTAACTAAGTGACACTATATGTCAAGTGTCTCTAGCAATGCCAAGCATGGAATGAGATCTATTCTGTAGTGTTTCATCTGTGACCATTAGTGAGCATTACATACAGTGCCATTAATGTTGGTTGCTCCTGTCATAGAAGAATTTATACTTACACTCATTGCACTAATAGTGACCCCTGCCCACCTTTGTTCCCTTTGTGTACTGTTAGTGGGGGTGGGGGGTGGGGGGATGTTTTTATAATCTAATATTCTAATGAGCACTTATTATTCTTCCCGGACTTATCCATTTCCTTTAGTACAGGAAGTTCCTTTTATTTTAATTTGAGCCATCCATGGCACTACTAGTGCACAGGTTTGAAGCACACCGTGTGTCTGGTTTCTTTTGTAAGAATAATTGATTCTCAACTGTCGATTGATGTAATACAGTTGAGAATGGAGCTGTTGGTCTGATGTGACATGTAAATGCAATTTGAGGTCATCCATTATTCAATTAAGGACTAAATTTCTCCTTGGCAATGCTCTGTTGGTTTATTGTGACTGTTTCAGTTTTGTGGCTGCTGTGTAGATGAACCTCTGACCTCTGATGATGATGATGATGATGCTGATAATAATAATAATAATAATAATAATAATAATAATAATAATAATAATAATAATACAATGACAATCACCAGAGCCTGTTGAAGCTTCACTTGCAATCATGAAACTTTACCAATAGTCTAACAAACTGCTGCACACGCATACAGATTTCTTTTCTTCTTCTTTTTTTTTCATATCTTGGTTGGAATTCATAGACTTGTTGCTTTTCTATCTGCCATTATAAAAACAGGGTTGGGAGTTATTGATCCTTTACCAACTTCCCC
>OZ017783.1:6252229-6364265 GCA_963969325.1 Lycopodina hypogea | reverse complement strand
CTGACATCTCTTTTCTTAAAGCACGTGTGTGTGTGTGTGTGTGTGTGTGTGTGTGTGTGTGTGTGTGTGTGTGTGTGTGTGTGTGTGTGTGTGTGTGTGTGTGTGTGTGTGTGTGTGTGTGTGTGTGCTCGCGCTATGCAATCAGCCTACACAACTCTCCATACTACTCTGCCAGACAATGCAGGTGCTGCTGTGAGCTGTAATATGATGATGATGATAATGAAATAATCTCCAACACCACAAGAATGATAAAAACTACATTGATGGACTATCAAAATATTGTTAAAAATGCCAATTGAAACAAGATTAAAAAAATGATACTTTCACCCATGAGCATGATTACTCGAGTCTTCAAGTTACATTGTTGTTGCTGGGCTAGGTGAACTTCCTCTTTCCAATGGGAAGGTCTCTGGTTTGATTCCTAGTCATGGTTGTTGTTTTTCCCCTTTAATTTTTTTTTCCTTTTTTCCTGTGGAAATTCAGTGGATTTGGAGTCAACATTAAGTTATTGTTAACACATTAAATTATAAGGGAGTGGGTTTTGGCTGGAAATTTTCAGTCTCGTTGCTTAAAAATCCAATGACTAGATTAGATTAAGTATTAATACAAAATATTGAAAAAGAAAGAATGAAGCCATGCTATATACATGTGGACTACAATTAAATGATCCTTTACCAATTCATATATGATTGGTAAAGGGTCATTTAAGTTGTACTCTACATGAGTAAAATCATGCCCTATTCATTTTTCCAGCAAACATTTGTTGTCTCCAGCCGTGACTGCTCACTTGGCCCACCTTCAGTGAGCTGTAGTCACACTGCATAAAATTATAGGCATTTACAGGTATCTATCTTTCTTCTTCAGTTTTAATTCAATGAGACTGTGCTATATATAATTATGCAAATAAGATTCTGCGGGTATTTATATTCAATCAAGTGAATGAACGAAACACAAAATTTTACGATAAACACAATTGTCAATGAGTGTGCCAGAGTTATCTTTGTAATGTGAATTGAGTGTCACGATTTCTTAAATCTATGTTTCTCTTTTGGCCTGTTTGTGAGGGCTTTTGAACAGATAAGCAATGAACAAACAATCTAAGAAGTAGCAGCAGCAAACCCAGCTAATACATAGCTGCTGCAAGGCAACTAAGGAACAATGAAGAAAAGGGAAGGGAGGGGGGGGGGGGGGAAGGAAAGGAAGGAGAAAAGGATGGGAAAGAAAATAATAGGAAGGGAAAATCAAAAAGAAAAAAAAGAGAGGGAAAGGGGGGGGGAAAAGTAAGGGGAGAAAAGAAAAAAAAGAATGTGAAAAGATAGGGGGAGAGGGATGGGAAAGAAAGGGGGGAGAAAGGGAAAGGAAGAGGGAAAGAAAAAGAATAAAATGATTCAGACTCTGGGTGGTAATTGAATCCACCTCTTCTAAATCTGTTTTTATGACATACTGATTCAGACAAACAGACAGACACAATCTTTTCTTAATTTATACTGCAGGATGGCTGTTTCTGCTCATTTATTCTGTCATGTTAATAAAAATGTCCGCAGGGTTTTCTCTGTGATGACTGGAAGGTCCCCAAGGTAGACAATCCTTAGCCTAATAGATCCTGAGTTCATAGAATTGATGACCTGGAAACCTGATGGTAAATGGAGTCCATAAGGTTGACAATCTGTGGGCCCACTTCACTCTAGAAGAACTATCAATTCTGTTCATCTTTCCAGTCAAATTTTTTTTTGAAAAAGTTTCATCAAAATTGATCCATGTGATTTGCCCTATTTCGGTACTTCAGATAGATGACCCTTTACTAGAATTGTCCAAAATGCTGAAATTATCACATCCCAGTGCAATAGGGAACATTCATGCAAAGAATCATCATAATCAGTCCACACATCAAGGAGGAGTCCTGGATACACACAGACCGACAGGATTTATTACAGGGATAGGTACTTCAAAAAATGAGAGAAGTGAAGGGAGGGAGAAGGGGAGAAATAAAGGCCCTGGTGGGGCTTGAACCCACAACCACCAGTTCCAAATCTCCATTTTTGACTTGCCTGTGCAACCCACAGGAAGAGGTGTGGCCAGGTGGGAGTCAGCCTAAAAATTTATGTGGTCCGCAGAAGTACCCCCTGAAAGTTTGAGCTCATTCGGTCCGCTAATTCTCAAGTTTTAACCCAGACACACACACACACACACGACCACAAGACAGAGAGTGAGACAGGCAAACAAGCTTCATTATAGTAAGACAATGGCTGCTCTAATAATGTCATCTGTTTTAAACGAAACATTTGCTTTTGTACTATTACAACTGACCATGTACAATTGATGTACAATTGGTGATGATCATAGCAAAGATTAGCAAATGTACACACACTTTGTGATTGGGACAAGAAAATATGTTCATGAAAGACCTCAGCTAGTGCTTGTCTTGCAGCTATGTGCTGGCCGCAACTAAGATCAAAGCTTAGAAAAATTGAGATGCAATATTCAGGTTTGTTATTTTACTTGGATCTAGTAATTTAACCGTCTGACTTATGAGAGGCAATCGAAAGTGTTATTTAAGCGATATTGATTGTTTCTAATTGAAACAAAACCTACCAAACTTAGTAGATAAAGAAATGAGTTGGATTATTTTATAATGAATCTTTCTATGAAATGCTCCACTGATATTCATAAGAGGGAGAAAGGGTTGAGGAGGATTTTTTTTTTTTTTTATTTAAAAAATTTTTTTTTTATTATTATAAAATCTTCAATAACCTCTTTAAAACATTTTCTGTCAAACTATAGCACCTTTGAATATAGCACAAACTATATTCTGACAATGTTACAATTGAGACCGAGTACTTCAAGGTTAACTTAGGATTGGAAATGCAAAAATAAAAAAACTTCATAACTATCCACACTTGGTGTCTCCATTCTATCCCTCATAGGAATCTTTCCCAACAATTTTCAATTAAAAAATAATAATAATAATAATAATAATAAATAAATAAATAAATTATTGTCCAGTTTGTCTTGCACTGCAGTCAATTGTGGTGGTAATTTCAGCAGCTATAAATCACAGGCTGTCAGAATTACCTAAGGTTTACTATGGCTACAATAATAGTTGAATTTGAACCTGTTAAATGAGAGTTGCAGCTGTACATGCACAGGTATGAGATCATGAAGCTTTGCAGCTGACAACTTTCCTTTCCTGTACCTTCCCAGGGCATCTGTTGTTCCTTCCTTAATTGACGAGGTTCATAAGAAATGCTAAAGAAACCTTATTCTTTATGACATCAGAATGACATTCTGTGGCAAGTACATTCCTAATGTCAGTGTGACATTGCAAACCTTGACATGCATACATACATACATACATACATACATACATACATACATACATACATACATACATACATACATACATACATACATACATACATACATACATACATACATACATACATACATACATATATACATGTATAAAAAACCCATTTTCACACACACACACACAAACACACACACACACACACACACACACACACACACACACACACACACACACACACACACACACACACACACACACACACACACACACACACACACACACACACACACACACACACACACACACACCATAAATAAATACATAATGAATGTATTCTTAGCCCTAGTGTGTTCATACAGAGCACCACACTTGAACCAGACAAAAAAAGTATGGCTGTAGTTGCCTGCTGAGAGAGGTACATGGGAATCAGGCTGTGTTACTTGTACCATTAATCTCTATATTTAATAACTGCCAACTGCTAATTTCTCCCTGATAATATAATACCTACTTCAACTGATGAAAAAGTCCGGTACATCAAGTACACTCCCTCCTGCTCCAATAAAAAAAATCCTGAAGTCTGTTAATGATGAAATGTTGGAGGGATTAACAGTCACACAACAGCAATTTTTTCCTACTACACCTGAGCACATTTCACTATGAGAGAGAGAAGGGGGGGGGGGGGGGGGGGGAGAATTTAAGGCAGTCACCTTAAGAAAATAAAGTTCACGCATACAGCAACTTCATCTCCTACAGAAATATATTTTGTTGGTATACCAGTAGTTTTTTTTTTTGTTTTTTAAAATTTTTTTTTAATTCTCTTGACACTGGGATGTATAGATAATATTATATTGGTGATATGACTGAGGAAAATGATAAGCAAGAGCACATATAGACTTAACAATCCCTCTGTACATTCAGTCTACCTTGTGGATTTAGGATTAAAAATATACCACTATTAATTAAGACTATTGAAGAACTTAAACTAGTCAAGGAAAATGTTATATTCAAGGTTTACATAAGTATTCATACAGGGGGTTCTTTGGGGGGGATTGGCTGGAAATTTCCAGAGGGCCTATGGGATTTAACCTTTTATAAAATTCTAGTGGATGCAGTGAGTTCAATGGTGAAGGAGAGGATTAAAGCACATGTTTCCTAACAGTTTTTAAAGAACCAAGTGAAGCTTTACTTTTAGAAATGTATTTTATTTTGAGAAATAATCAAGCAGAATAACTTCTTAGAAAAACTGGGTGAAAATATAGTCAATTAGTTTTCTGAATGTCTATGGACTTTACAGCTGACATTAACTGCTTCTGATTGTCTATCCATGATCAGGGATATCAGTGTTTGTACGAGCACCCTAAACATTTTATATACTTGTGCAGAATGAGAAAAGGCTGATAAATTCCTGTTGAATCTCTGAGGTGGCAGTGTGTTAACATGCTGATAAACTAAAAAAAAAAAACCAAAAAAACAAGAAAGAAACACTTTCATAATTCAGATATGACTCTGAAATACCTTAATAAGAAATATGTTTGCCTTATCAACTCCACCCCCTCCCTCCAGCCCACCACACTGACTTAATTATAATACCTCACATTTCTGTACCAACTCCCACTCCTGCTGATATCCACTACCACTTGCCAACTCATTCAAGAAATTATGATATTTAGAATATATATATATATATATATATATATATATATGTATATTATTTACTCCAAAATAGTATTAAATCCTGGAAAAAAAAAAACTGGATCCTTAGGGTTCTTATACTACGAGTTGCTTGGGGTCTATTTGGGGTCGTGTCATTTAGTGTTTACCATTCACTTTCTTTTCTTTCTTTTTTTCTCCTTGTATTCTTTAGTAGGAATGATGCCACTGTTTGTTGTTGGCTGCCACTCTGGTAATTAATATCTTATCAAAAATTGAAAAGTTGGCACTGCATCAGCAGTTATTTAGTCCATAATAGTTTCTGCATTGGTCATAGTGCTGTGATCTGCTGTCAATGCATTCCAAGAGGATAGTGTAATTCCAAAATGCCTTCAGAAAAGCTGTCAACAGAAATTAATATTTCAATGTTACCTTGCATCGTATTTGGCCAATTAAAATTAATTAATCCCTATTTTGTTTGATAGCATTGGGTTTCCCACGCTGTTGTTTACCACCACCCTACTTCCTGGTCAGGTAGGTACCTCTTCTTCAATAACTTACATGTTCATATTAAAATATAGACTGATTCACAGAATCTTTTATAAAGCAAGGTTGGCAAAAATCTAAAAGGTTGTGGTATCAAGACCTGTTTACTAACTGTAAAAAAGACACTTTGTTATTTTATGCCGTATACAACTAAATATTTAGTTATGCAAAAGTACACAAATATTTATTAGTCAATATGTTTTTAGTTATTGATTGAAAATTCCAAGCATTCTGCTGCCTGTTTATCACAATGTCTCGACTTTAGTGTGGTAGACTATTGTCTTTCATGGAGCTTGTCTTCCTCCTTTGCTGAACACACCACTCTCCAACAAAGGAAATGTAAACATTCTTGTAACCCCACTCTAACACTATTGATTAAGAGGCCATCCCCATTTGGGAGCATTTGTAGTATAGATCGGTTTACCTGATGGAGTTTATCTGAACTGCCTTTGGTTCCACTTCCTTTTTTTTTTCTTTTTGGATGCACACAATAAATCTGTCAACAGACCAAGACCTCTTGCTTAATTGGGCTTGTATATGCATGTTTGACTTGTTTCTCACAGAGCACTACTTTCTGTACCCCTTTCTGGAGATTACTTGGTGATAGAAAGTGCCCATTAGTAGTGAAGTTAAATCATCCCTCACTCTTGTTCCAAGACCCCTCCCCTCATTCAGTGATAAAAACTAGAATCTTCCTGATCTACTATGATAATTTCTCTATGATTTAGTAATATTGTGAACAATTTAATTTTGTGGTGCTGAAGAAAAATTAAGAACAATATGCCACCAGTTTATCAGGGCTTTTTTTCTCTCTCTTCTTCTTGGGTTGCATAATTTAAAGTAACTCTAGGGACTAGGTGAACCAAGTTGACTACTACGGTGGTTACATGAACACAATTTATACCCACTGAACCCAGTCTGCTTACTGAGGCTTACAGCAATTGGTGGAACAAAGTTCTTAGCCTAGTTGGGTTCAAATGCCAGTCTGGAAACAATTATTAGTCTAGAGGTTGCAACAAACTGACTGCACGGATTACCGGAGGGAGAGTGCGTCTAGGATTTTTTTCTTCCTACTCGATCGAGTTATCTGCGCAGCCGCAGTGCGCCACCATAAATATAAGTCGGTCTTCCCCAGAGTGTTTCATTTAGTTCCGCTTCTAGCTAGGAGTAGACTAATTTCAAGTATTGTAGCTGAAATTGAATATTAGCATATTACGCTTGTTCTACACATCCTAAGCCGGCGCCAGGCGTGCTAGCATTGACTGCTGCAACGCTGACTACTCCTCGAGGTTAAAATATAGATCTGGTCTTTATTGGCTTTCAATTACTATTTTCTTCAACAACCTTTTCACTTGGGAACTAGATTATTTTAAAATTTATGTAATTCTCAACCTTCTAGAAGACCAGACATTTTTTCTTACATCTCATACTATTGATCTGATTCTGCTGCAGAGCATCAACTCAACTTTTAGCTACCTGTCATTGTTCAGGTGACTAGTGTAAGTCAACAACCTGCACCACAGTTTGCTGGAAAGCCAAGTATGAATCTTGATACCAATTATAATGAGGAATTGCTGAACAGAAGATCTGCAAATGGTGATTTGAGCAAGCACTTGAGCACCCTGCATCTCCCAAGTAGCAGCAATGGAAAGAAGTATCAGTATTCTCCCTATAAGAATTCTCTCTCTGCTAGCAAACAAAGTAGCAGTCAGAGCTCGCTGCTCATAGGCAAGCCCAGGGAAGAGTACATGGCCTCCAGCCCACAAAGGCTAGCACTGCAAGGAGTAGGAAACAGAGTGCAGCAGCAACCACTAAGCAGTGTAACACACAGACCACAGAGGCCTCAAAGTAGCATGCAGCAAAGTCACCATGTAGGGAAACACTCAAGCACACACCGACAGCAAAGTGAGCCCCAGTACCACAGCCACACCATGGACAGGCATTTACCCAAGAGCCGCAGTTTGAAGTCAAGAGACCATCACCGTATTGAAAAATACACCGAATTCTCAGATGCCCATCATCAGTTCAATAATTACAGAGGGACTGGTACTGGAAAGAGCCAGTGGCTGATGGTGAGCTCCAGTTCCAGTGAGGAAAGTCCTCAGGGAAGTCCTAAACGTCCACTCTGCCCTTTGCCACACTCTAAGCAAGAGAGTTCTCAACATGTAGGGAGTTATTTGCCTGCTCACCAACAGCAATGGCAGCATCATCAGTATAGCACGGTTCAGGATACACAGCTGTGCAGAGATCAGCGTCAGAATGATCAGGTGCAAAATGAACCAATACACATGGATTTGTATGAACTCAAGCAGTCAAGAGATAAGTACTTGGCCAGTGGAAGCAGTAGCCAGCATGTCTCAAATGGCTTGAGCTCTTCACACCCCAGATCCAGCCGCCATACATTTGTGGCATCCAGATCCCGGGCCCCTTGCACAGTCAACAGCAACAATTCATTTTCTCTTTCTTCTTCCATGAAATGCTGTGTTGGTATGCAGCCAAAGAAGAAGAAGCACCATCGCAATAAAATGGTGATCACTCGCTCTCGCTCACAATCCAAACTTAGCAGCTGCACAGTGACTACAAATGTTGCACCAGACCAGTCAGAGAGGGGTTCAGTTAGAAACCCGCACATACATGCATTACAATCTCGTGGTAGTCGGCCTTCCCCCACACACTCTACTGAATCATGCTCCCATGCGGCTTCCATGCACATGCACACACAGAGAGGCTCACACAACTACAGCAGTGGGTACTCCTCTGAGGTGGAGAGCCTGCGCTCCACCATGGCTGGAGAATATGAAGGGGAGGGGAGTGATAGTGACTCAAGTGACTCTGATTTTAATAGGGCTACTGCGGGAGCTCGAGGGAAGTCTGCAAGCAGCGTGATGATGAAGTTGGCCAAGAAGTTCAGCAAAAAGAACTTCCCCATTGTGAGAGATGATGGCGACATCGAGTCCATCGGAGAGCGAGAGCAGGAAGTAAGGAAGATGAGGAATCAAAGCACTTCTGTGTCAAGCCTTGAAGGGTAAGTATTCCTCTGTGTGGGAGGGTGTGCTTCCTTAGTTTGCTGTGTGCGTGTGTGTGTGTGTGTGTGGATGTGTGCATGCGTGTTGGATCAGAGTGACACTGTACCATGTTGTAGTGTGTTATGTTTGAGCCTACAGGTATTATTGAGGGGGGGGGGGGGGAATTGCAATGGAATCAGTATTGACCCTGAGACAATCTTGGACTAGGTTCAGGACCCTAGGTGGACCCTAAGCACAGCCAGGGCTGTGTTTGTGATTCAGTCATGATTAGTAACCACAAATCTGTGCTAATGAGTGGAACTCTTATCCTACAAGCCACACTATGTACATCCTACAGTGCAGGCTAAATCCAGTGGGGTGGTGAGCAGGCAATAAAGAATGCCACTGTCAAATGCATCACTAACCACTTGCTCCACCAGCAACCTCCTGGCTATCCGGGAGAATATAAGTCAGTGGACACTATTACTAATCCCAACCACGTGGTTTTCAGCCCAACTGAATTTCTGAACTCTCTGGAACCACCTGGTATCCCACCACACCAGCTTTCTCTTGAGCTTGGTGTATCCACTATGCTAGTAAATAATTGAGGTGGCTGGATTGCTACTAAACAGTCCATGTTTTTTCCCACGGTCAACTTTATGTTGGCTGCTCCCACATTGGTACTTAAAAGATCCTGTATGTCTTTTGACCTCACAAGTATTGTCTACCAAGAGGCAGTTCAATATTTAGTTTCATTTGTTTTCTATATCAAGATATTTTTGTTGTTTCCCTCAGAATCCCTTTCTTTTCATAATTAATAATTATATTTATCTGACTACTGAACCAGTATACTTCCACCATGCTAATCAGAACTGAATTCGTGCCAGGATACAATCATTTTGTTTGCCCCCAGAAGCCATACTGTTCCTTCACTTCCTTTTTCTCAGGGTTAGTTCATCACCCATATTTCTAGCCCTGGCAACTTCAGGTATGGATGGCTAGTGTACGATCTGTACAGGAGTTCTGTGTGGTTCTGTGTGCTTATTTTAAAACATCTATGAATATTGCCTGTGCAGAAGGAAACATTACAATCCTAAAAGTTGATTTATGTGTACACGCTTTTACCAAGTGTCTGTGAATTGTGTTCTTTCACTGTCACTTTTTCTTGTGAATCTGTGATTTTCTTAGAATTGGAAATAGCTCATCACAAACAATGTATGAATATATGTTTCGGTGTATCTATGTACAACTGTGACAAGGTACTAACATATAATAATTCTTTGAGTTTCATGTTGGCGTTCATTGTTAACTAGTGCTAGTTAGATTCTGCCTGTTCACACAACACTCTTTGTTGCTACAATCATCGTTGGCAGACATTGTTGATACAGAATAGTGGCAGACGATTACTTGTAGTCGTTGTTTCAAACACAGCATGTCAGTGTGGTGAGACTTAGTGTTCAGTTCAGGTAAACCACACTCACATAGTTATGCATGTCTCAGTTAGTGAAAGACCAAATGTGACATGCCAAGTAGGACCAATTAGGTGGCTGGGATCCTAACGGAGATAATTAAGGCACCAACCATCTCTGCTCCCAAGAGTGCAATCAGTCTCCTTTAGAGGCTAAATTTTAAGAACAGAAATGTGGGGAAATCCTTGAGACTTCATTTGTATTCTTCCAAGTACATAGGTGTGCTGTCCAATAGATCTCACTTATATGCAGAGGGAAGTTTTGATCCTTACACCCTCAGAGAGCACTTCTGAACTGTGAGATGCCATGTGTGATTTCAAAGTGATTTGTGAGGAGCTGTGTTGCTGTGTTGCACACTGACTAGACAGTTTTTGGTTTGCCTGGTGCCTGTAGTTCATTGTAGTGTTGACCACAGTTATTCCACTTGAATCTGACCTGTCATTCCTTCTAAAAAATACTTGAATTTTCAAAAACTGGTCACTCATTGTTTACAAAACATACCCACCCATTAGTGCACTTAGAAGTACAAGTGTTTCTATAAGTGATGAGGTAATTGAAGTAAACGTTTCCTTTATTCTCCTGTTTTGAGAAGTGAGAGATCTCCCTATTTGATGCATGCAACAGCAGTATGGTGCTAGTCTTTCTTCATCTATATAGTTATGATTTTGAGAAGCTTTTATTGAGCATATGCAGTCCCAAGGTGAAAGAGTAGTGAGAATTACACACATTTTTGAACTTTAGGTAACACATTATGAAGAAGCTGCTCAGCACAGTATCTCTGTCTGTGTGTGTGGGACGTCTTAGCACTATTGTCTTCCAAACAAGATTAGTATCTAATTATAGTGAATGCATTTAGTGTGATCTGTGTGCAGAGGCTGCTGAGAAATACCAATCCACCTTGATATGAGTTTAGGTATCAATTTCAATGCTAAATGAAATCAGTTGATGAGAAGACTGCTTTCTGTTAAATTAGTTTTAATGGCTTCTTGCTCAGACTTTGCTTCTGTGCTTTCTTTAAGACTAAACCATGATTACTACATCTGGTGAGTGTAAGTGCGATTTTAACCTGGAAGCTAGTAAATTGAACCTTCTTTCACTTATATTTATTTAGTATTGTTAAAAACTTTGATTACATGAGTTGCATTCATATGTAATCTGATTAGCTACATATAGTGGACACCTTCACCTACATTGGACTTATTCCAGATTATAAACTTTTAATTTCAGCATAGTTGGCACATGCGACTTTAATGATGTGGGAGTTGATGTGAGATCAAACTACTCCCTTTTCCCCTCCTTCCCTCTCTCCCTCCTTCTTTCCCTCCCTCCAGGTCGAGGCGTCGCTCCCTGAGCATGGAGCATCTTGCTCCGAGGGGCAAGGACAAGGGAAGGACTGACTCTTCAGACACAGCAATGTTCATTCCTCAGAGCAGTCCTGCCATGACAAGAACATGGTCCAAGATGGGCAACAAGAGAAACTCAGACCAGGATGCTGACAGTGTTGGTGAGTTCTTAGATTAATCGCCTTATCAAACGTGAGGAATTCATTAGTGCTATACAACTATTCATTTGTGACTTAGTTCTGTATGCCAACATTAATTATGTCAGCCAAGGGAATTGAACTTAATGAGGGAATCCAAGGAACCACATATCCACCTCCTACCCTGATATGCTTGTGGAATGTGGGAGTGGCCTATGGTGATTGCAGTGCATGCATGCATGTACCTCCTAAGTAGGAGTGGGCACATGTCGGACTGAGGGGCACCTCCTCCAATACACCGAAAATTTCATCAATATTTAGTGTTGCACTTAAAGTAAGTGGTCCACTAATTACGTCCAATTAGCAACCTTTCTTTTCTGGTGTCATGAAATGAACACCACTGCCTTGCTAAGTGGTGTTGGTATGGTTTAGTCAAGGCTACATGCCTCCCTTAGGTCAGTGGGACACTTTGACTGAGAATGTGTTTGTATCATGCTGAGCTGCTGGTTGTCCACATCACTTATGAACTGATATAGTGAGGTAAGGTTCCTCACTGGGAAGGGGTTGGGTGTGCAGGACCTGTGTGTGATATATGAACAAAGCATGTGTATGTACATGTACATGGAATATATTATTGACAGCCTATTTTTTTGGTTGATTCTTCAAACCTCTTGACTCTCAACTACATTGACATGACACTGGCCCCTTAAACATTTGCCTGAAGATTGGGTATGCATGCATGCATATGGCCAACCTTGGCTTGACACGATCAGCTTATCCTATATCTGGTGGAGTGATTACGACTCAGATTCTCAAGCAAACTACTGAATGCTTCTCAAGCATTAACAAATAGCTAATGTATACTGGACATAGTTATTTTGCGAATTATTATTTGCAGTTAATTTTTGTAGCCTTCACACAGATGAATTAGCTCTCCCCTTCTCTTGCCCTTAAAGCAGCCATGAAATATGAAACCACTGAATGGAATGATTTGGAATTACTGTGGTTGTTGTTTGCTATAAGTGATTAAGATCTCTTGATTTAATATATGCCAACTTGTCCAAGGAGATGTTTGTTGTTCAGTGCTCGTATTAATAAATGTTTGTGGAAGATATTATGTCCATATGTATTGTCCTGACTCACAGCAAAGATGTCTGATAAATCTATAACCCCAGTACGTACACATCTATGTGATGTTCTAGACTGCCTTATTAGAGAAACAGACAATCAAGAAATAGTAAATATATCTTGATAATTTCATTTCACATGAATACAGAATCACATTTAATTTGATGATTAATGTAATTTAAAGTCTGAGTTTACTCTGATGGCTTATAGTCAAGACAAGAGTTAACAGACCAAAAGACTTAGAAGTTGTGTTGACTGGAATCTCGTTAACACCATTTTCCACCCTCTTTTTCTTTGAAGGATTCCAAGTAAGTTAGGTCTCTTCCTCATATCACCAGTCCACTATTGTCAGTAAGGCTCTTCCTTTGTGATTGTTTCTTCCGTTAAAGATGAGTGCCTGTTTATCTTGATGAGCTCGAGTAGAGAGAAGCATCCCTTAAGCCAGCCATTAGGAAATGGAAGTGTAATGGCAAACTCAAGGAAAGTTAAAAAAGAGTGCCACTTGAAGAAAAAATGAAAGGTGTTTCAATCACTTTGAAAATTTGATTGATTTGATTAAGTTTGACGGTTGCCCAGAAAAAACTAGTTGGTGCTTCCTAGCTGGTTGTGTGTGCCATATCAACACCAGAATACATAAAAGAAAGGTGTACAGTATGTGGGCCATCGTATAAGTTTGGAATGGTCCTTTAAATTATCATTTTGATCAGGAATCATCTGATACCCATATTGTTTGAACACTGGTTTACCTCATACATGATCACACGGTACAGAAGTACAGATGTGTTTGTACTCAGAAGAAACTTTTTCATCTTTCATTTTGAAAAAGAATCAAGGAATAATTCACAGTAGTATGTACAACAAAGAGTCTGATCGCTGACCTCATCTGCACTCTGAATATGTAGGAGGTGGTGACCTCATGCCGAGCTTGCTGAGCTTAGAGATGGGCACTGTTATTGTGTCTGTCTGTCTGTGTGTGTGTGTGTGTGTGTGTGTGTGTGTGTGTGTGTGTGTGTGTGTGTGTGTGTGTGTGTGTGTGTGTGTGTGTGTGTGTGTGTGTGCTAGTAGTAGGAGTGCCTACAAGACCTGTAGGAGTAACTAATGACTACTGCAGATTAGGCACAACATGATCTACAGTTGGTGGCACTCCAAGCAAGAAGTCATAAAAACAGCACATTTATAGAACTTTTGGTGCAATAGAAGAAAAATAAGCAAAACAAACAAACCTTATTGGTGTGCCTTTATAGCATTTGGCAGATGATGTGGAAGATCTCATTTGTAAACTCTTACAATATAATAGGAAATGCTACAAGCTATTGGTGCAAACAGATGCACTTACTCTTGCCACTCCCACCCACCCCTCCACACACACACAGTCACTCTTCTTTTTTTTGCACTCACACACATGAAGTGCTTGTTTTCTGTTGGTGACCCCAAAAGTTGAATGTTGAACATTTGTATTGTATTATACTATCAACATAGCCTCCACTACCTTTAAAAAATGAATAGACAACTAACACTTCATATGAGCAAGTCACAATAAAAGGCTAAGTTAATTGAGTAGGTACTACATATATCAAAATTATGGGCTACATTGTCTTACAAGATATTCCATAAGTCATAATGAAAAGTTACAATATACATAATAATGATAGGTTATAACATTAGCATTGTCATAATAATGGGTTACAACAAACACAGCCAGCTAGGCCTCACATGTAAAGAGGGCAGTATGTCAACATGTATAGAGCTGCAACCACACACAAATAATTATAAAGAAATATCCAAAGTGTGTGTATTCAACAAATCCTAATTTAGGCTGTCCACTATTAACCCTATTAAACCTTAACAGTACCACTGCATGGGAGAGGGAAATTTGATCCACTTCATCACAGCTCTGTGTTCAGTTATAGAAGATGGAAATTTAGGAAAGAGTTCCGGCAAATAATAAGGTCACAGGAACTTGTGTGACAACACCACATTGCACATTGCACAGAGGTGATTTCACCACCACAACTTTGTCCCCAATAAGAACACAAAACAACAATATTCGATAACTACAGTGAACTGCAATATACTTTACCACATATACCTACGATACACACAGAGTATAATCACCCTCTCTATTCATTCTTCTACTAAACATATATATATAAAGTATTACATCATATGTATAATATATCTGTTTATTATTTTCATTAATTTTAAAATTGTTTTTGCTGTTCAACAAAATGAATGGTCAAATCAGAAAGAGAAAAAGAACAGTCCAAGCAATGGCACAGGGCATATCACTATCACCAGTGCCACCAACTGAAACAGTAGTCATCAGTCATGACTCTTGGAATTGGGCAATTAACAATACCATTCCATCCCTAGCCCCAAGTCCACACAATGCTCTAGAGATCATCACACCACATGACTCATCCATGCTACACACACACAGCTCTGACTAACTGAGCAGAGGTCTCCTTGGAAGAGAAAACTTAAGGTCTGCTTGTGTTTTTTTATTTATTTTTTTTAATTTTTTTTAATATAATTTTATTTATTTATTTTTTAATGCAATAAATATTTATAATAAAAACCACCATTGGTTGTATAGCCACCCTCCCCCCCCCCCCCCCCCCCCAAAAAAAAAACCCCCCTGCAATAACAACAACCAAAAGGCAACCCCCAACAGAATCAGGTCCTCTCCTTTTCGGTGTGCTAGCATATAATTTTCATGTATAGAGCATCTTCAGTATGGAGATCATGACATGATGGGTCAGATGAAGTTTACTGGTGGGACTCTCTGCCATGTGTGAATCGTCCAATCTGGTTTACTCTCTTGGCAACATCCATCTAACCTTGCACTAGCTTCTGTACCAAGAACTTGCACTAGCTTCTGTACCAACAACTTGCACTAACTTCTGTACCACCAACTTGCACTCGATTCTGTACCACAATATTTCTCCAAAGCATCACTACTTTCTTGCGTGTATTTACTCTTTAAGCACAAATTGTCATGAACAGTGGAAACAGTGCCGTGCATATGAGCCTTACACTTACAAGGAGTGTGTGTTTAACTAGGAGTGTATGTTTAACTAGCAGCGCACATATGCATACAGAGTCAAGTAACCTGTAGGTAGTGGTGGATTGGTGCATATATCAGGCTAACTAGGAGGACGTGAATGGTCCTGTTTAGTCAGAACCAACCTGGAGCGTGTTAGAGAGATAATTAAGGCAGGTGATGACTATTTATAGAAACCCCAGTGCAATAAGCAAACAACATAAGTGGGCAAGCCAATGTTTATGGCCATGTATGTGAATGGTATTGTGGAGAGTGGAGCACTATTTAAGGTATTGGTTACATGGCAGCCATTCCACCGAATGCAATCCTTTTTTGTCTCTCTCTTGTAAGATTTCATCTTCAAAGAAAATGTGATTGTAAATCTTCTATAGCCTATTTTCTTCATTTCATGGTTGTAGAAGCCGAGCCAAAGGCTGTATGGTTTGCGTGAGAATATCAAGAAGTGTTCTAACTTTGAGTTGTGTTTGGTGGATGATCCCTTGTGTTTGTGTCCTAGTCATTGGTCCAGTAAGGAAACTGGTGAATGTGGCGGGGACAAAAACTTGGCTGAGCATTTAGGAGCTTTGTCCTCTCTATTGCTCACATTTGCTGAACTTACCTTCACGCACACACACACACACACGCACACACACACACACACGCGCACACACACACACACACACACACACACACACACACACACACGCACGCACGCACGCACACACACACACACACACACACACACACACACATGCACGCACGCACACATTCACATGCACACATTCACATGCACACATGCACACATTCACAAACACTCACACACATGCAAACACATACTCATTCATTCGCACTTTTTCATAAACACATGTCATCTGCTTATTTATGACAGAGTGGTTTGCCCAGCAGCTGTACATGTGGTCAAGTGGGAGGGTTATTTAGAGCATGGGACGATATCTTTCATATACAATGTACACAAGAACTAAAATAAAGAAAGCTAAGAAGGTCAACCCGTTTGATATTACCTTAAGAAGCCTTCAATGACGGCATTACTGTGACTATAGAGCTTTGTTTGAGCTGCTACTTAACCGTGCATACTAACTCTCTCCTGGGGACTTTCAGCCACCTTTGGACTAGAGTCTAATTCGGATTGTGTAATGGTAACTGGTTGCCACCTCGGACTCCTGCACACACCCACATGCATGTGCACCCCCTCACAGGAGTATGCAAATAAAAGTAAAAGGTGTCAATAGTGCATGGTGGATTGGAAGCTACTTTGATGTTTTTAAGCAACTCTTTTTCTCTCTCTTTCCCATTTCAACCTCTTTCTCCTGCACCATTGGACTTCTAGGGCTAGGAGTAAACCTATTGAGCTGTTGCTAAGTACATAAATTTTCCATATCCTTTACCACGGAAATTGCTTTCTTCGTCTAGTCCATGCAAGTTCTTTGTTATGGCATCGAGGTGTATTGCTATTGAGGCCTGCTTGCCACTAGTGGCATACACAGATCATTGTGTGTAGTTCTTGTTCCATCATAGTCACCCTATTACTTAAACAAGTGCAATCTGTTCTCTCTGACTCCAACTCTTTTTTTGGACTTGAGTATGTTCTGCTCATCGTCATCTGCTCCATACATCAAACAGACGAGATCAAAGGTCCAGTGTTCACTGCATGTTCTCACTGGAACTTGAATGGCTCTTATACAACTACCACTAATATTATTAATCATCTGATTAATCCCACTACAGTAGTATTAATCCTATTGGTCCGCAATGCCACTACTCCAATACCGAGTGTCATAATATTTATTCTCACCTAAATGAGTAAGTCTAATATTAATCAATTTAATTACCTCACCAATTGTCTTAATCAAATTGTTAGTCTCCTCTTATGGTTTTCCACAACTCTGTGGTTCCATGGACCTTGTGTTGCAGTCTCTCCTGATTCAACAGGGTTGCTTCAAGCAGCACAAAATATGGTATTGTCAGCCATTTTAAAAGATGACCCTAATATCATCTGGGAAAGATTGTAATAGCCATTATCCATACTTTTTACATGTCTACTTATTCGGTACTTTGTCTTATATAGATTTTAGTTTGCCTTTCTTGTTATGGTGCACCACTAGGACAAATGGTCTTCTGTTCCAATTTTTAGGTTTAGCCTTCCGGGAGATTTCTGCACTTATTTTTGTTGTTGTTGTCCTAATTATTTTGTTTATTTATCATTCTGAGTGCCCAATGGATATATATGCAAGAGATTGTGTGCTTGACTAACTGCTCAGGTGCCTCATGGCATCTATGAGCATAATATTGAAGCGTGAGGTGTGGTCACTCCTCACTCATGCCATGAATGCACATATTCCTGCCTGCACATATTCCTTCCCGCAGTGTCCAACAACCTGAACCGTAATGGGAGCAAGAGGAACTTGACGGGTGATCCCTTGGAGATGCTGTTTGAGGCCATTGAGCAAGGCAACGTGGATGCCGTGGCTTCTCTCGTAGACACCACTGACAACACTCTCATTACCAAGTTCAACAAGTGCGTACAGCCACCATGTTGTATTGGGCATGCCACACACACACACACACACACACACACACACACACACACACACACACACACACACACACACACACACACACACACACACACACACATTGACAATGTCTAGCTTTTTTTTCCTGAAATTATATTTCAACTGAAGTACATTATGTGGTAATGCTGGTTAGAATCGGCCGCTATAGTGAGTGGGTGTTGTCTTAGAATATAGTGCATGTGGAGCAGCCTCCCGGTCACACTGACTTCTGTAATGATCCTTGTGCTCGCCTCCCTCTTGCAGAGTCAATGAGGATGATTTGCTGCCTGTGGATCTGAGTGTGATGTTGGGCCAACACAGCATCACAAAGCTACTGCTCAGTAAAGGAGCCAAGGACAGCTCCAAATGTAAGCAAGCAAGAATGTTGTCTTCTTCCACCTTGGGAATATTACTACCATGAAGAAACTGAATATGCATGCATTTTGTATATTGATGTGTTTTGTACACATCAATATAGTTTATAATACATGCCTCACAGTATATTGTTCCAAGCTTTGAATATAGTTCCTTTTGTGTGCCTGCTTATAACACAAAATGGTAACATTTATGATAACATTTTGTGATAACATTTTCAATAGCATCAACCAGTTTCCATGTACGATGTAAACACCTTTTTTTTTGTGAGTTTGAAGATCTGGATATGGTGTGTGCCATTAATTCGTGAATTATTAGCCATGTTTAAATGGGTTTTTCCCCCTCTCTCTAGTTTGCCGTGATGCTTACTGTCGTCTCACTCTCATCAAAGCTCTGATCAAGGAGGCAGAGCAAGAAGTGCTCAAGCTGAAGGAGGAGAACTCTTCCCTGATTTCCTCCACCAACAGCAGCAGTGGGGTGAGGGAGATAGAGAAGAGGTACAGGAAGGCTGAGAGAAAGAACCACCTCTGTAGCGTCATGCTCAGCAACTATGAAAAAGCTGGTGAGTTTTTGGTAGGACATAGAACAGGTGCAGGTAGGGAGAGAATGATAGTCACAGTGACAACTTGGAGAAAGAGGCATGTGCAGAATCTTATTTGCTCAATCCACTGCACATATAGTAAATTGTTACTCCACGACAATCTCAATAGAGAGAGTCATCAACACCAAGTGACCAAATGGTTGACACTACTGCTCCAAACGTGGCACATCTATACCACGTGGTTGCATGTATGTTTGGAACCATATCAATTGACTATTAGTACACAAATACTGTCTGAAATTTATTTGATTAATGATTTATGCTGAACTACTTACCATGAATAACCTAGCAAAATGATTCTGCAACCTAGCAACGTCTGCATACTATGGCAATGTGTGTACAGTCTAGCAAGAAACCAGCACAAGCAGTATACAAATGAATTGTATTGAAATTATTGATTTATATGCCGCTAGTGCATGTTGAGCACCTCAAGAGGTCTCTCTGGTCTTGTGGGACTGCAGGGGCATGCCATTCTAATGTATACTATGCAGTTCACACATGTGTGATGATGTTGTGTGCTTACTCTGCTAGGACTTCCTGGTCCCCCCACTGACGTGGAACTCCATGTGAAGTCCAATAGGTCACTGATGATCACCTTCTCTGAGCCAGAGAATGTCCACTACGCCACCATCACTAGATATAAGAGTACGTACTGGGAGGGATGTGTGTGGGAAGGGGGGGAGGGGGTGTTGGTGACAGGTGTGCATTGACTGTTGATGCTGGTGTGGGAGCAATCATGTCGTGTGTGTGTGTGTGTGTGTGTGTGTGTGTGTGTGGTGTGTGTGTGTGTGTGTGGTGTGTGTGTGTGTGTGTGTGGTGTGTGTGTGTGTGTGTGTGTGTGTGTGTGTGTGTGTGACTGAAACCAACTGATCTTGCCCATGTTCTTCTGTGCACCATCAGCAACACCTGTTGTTTATTAGTGTACATTCTGTCATCCTTGGCATACTCTGCTCTGTATCTGCCAAGCTTGATCTTTTCCATGCTCTAACTTTAATGACCCACTACTCCTTGTAGTTCCTTCTCTTACTGCAGGAGCATCTGGATATGAAATGTTTCCTCTTTTTGGGGGGGGGGCAATATTCTTGGGGGAAATGATGTTTTTGCTTAAGGTTCTTAATTAAGTTGCCCAAGGCCTTTGTTAATTCTGGAGAATTACTGGTTCCATGGTTACTGCTCTGATATCTAATTAGCATGCTAACAAGATTGGAATCCAAGATCGCAGCTGGAGCCAAGTGCTCTGTGGTTGCAAGTGCTTAATTTTCAGGCTTTGTTGGTTTGTAATGAATGGCTCATTCACGGTTTCTTATGTGCTTTTTCCTCAGGATTTGTGGGTGACAAATGGCCTGTTCATGGTTCCTATAAGCAATTCTGGAGTTGCATTTAGAAGGTTAACCTTGCAGAAAATTTTAATCTGGAAAATTTCATGTAGCCAGCATAAGTTTAAAATGGAGAGACACACCACACCTACATGGCATCCATCAGATGCACCTGATTCACCACTGAAGTTGATTGTTTTTGTTGTTTTTATTCATCTTGATCATATTCATTTCTTAGATTGTGGTACAATAATACATTTTGTTTCAGAAACTTTTGTCTTTGGGGGCAGAGGCCAGTTTCTGTCAAGCATGGCTTCTTAATGACTTTGAAGAACCTATGATCAATTCATCTGTTCAACAAACCATTGGAATAGCTACTAACCTATGGTGTCACCATGTCACCAGCTCAAAGATCTCCTGATATGCAGGCTTCCTCTGTTTAGACTCATAGTTGGGGACTGCCATGACCTGAGTCCACCTCTGTCTTGTTACAGACACAGATGAGAGTGGAAATGACTGAGAACCAGTAATTGAGCTGGTCAGTCCATATAATTAACTCTCTTGAAATTGAATTAATCTACTTCATTAATAATAATAATTGATAGCTGATTTTGTTGTGTTTACAGCTCTTGCAGATATGAGTACTGCAATGACATGCCAAGTATTCAATTGCCTCGAGGATCCTAAGGGTGTACCTGGGAGCTCATTGCGAAAACTCTAACTTTGGAAGTACAGTTTTGTCTGTAGTCTAGGCTATGATTATGTCCTTCAAAGGAATTCTTAATTGTCCTCATAAAATTGATAGTCATTTGGACACCATCCAGGCCATGTGTAGCTGCTGCTAACACCCCATCAATTACAGGACAAAGAGCCTTCACTAAAGTAGATACTGATATGCACTTGTTATGCCTCATGACTGTGGTGAGTATGCAGCAATCTTTGATTGAAACTAACAAATATTATTTTTATTTTAGAAAATTTGGGAAATTTTTGATAATTTCATTTAATTATAATTTATTTCTCTTTTAATATCTATATTATTATTTGTGCTGACTCCCTGAGTGCCTGCCTGCATAACTGTGGTCCCACGACCGCCATTCCAATTTCATTCAGTTCCTTACTTTGGCCAGTCCATGTAGGTCTTAATATTCCTTAAAAAAAGGGCCAAACGAAGAAGTTAGGGGTCAACCAAAACTGGCACTTTTTGGCAAATTTTGTTTGTGAAATCAGTAAACGGAAACAATGCCACGACCCTGTTTTAGAAATGGCGGATAGAAAAGAAAAAAAGAAATTTATGGTTCCGCAACTTACAACCAAGAAGAGCAAATGCAAAACTATGATGACAACAGTGAGTGATATAAAAGGAGTACTTATGAGTATTAGGTAAGTACTCTGTGGAATCTTTCCCTAAACTCAACCAAAGTGTTTACTGATGCAAGTCTCTCCTGGTAAAATAAGATATGCCCAATTGTCTATCACAATTACCCAAAGAGACTTGTGTGCGCTCATGACATCTGATTTAAGTTAGCTGGTCTTGAAAATATATTAAATGTTCTTAGCTATAGCTCCCTAAATACACACACACACACACACACACACACACACACACACACACACACACACACACACACACACACACACACACACACACACCAGTTAAACCTCAATTTAGTAACTCTTTAAAAGTATGCATGGCTGTGAGAAATTTTCACTGTGTATCTGTCCGTTTGATGTGTCCTGACCCAGTTCCTTCTCATATGTTGCTGCAGTTGAGTGGTGTAAGAATGAGGACTTCAAGCCAGTGATGGGCAACTTTGTCATGACTGACCTCAGAGCTATGGAGTATGTCATTCCTGATCTTGAGAAGGTAAACAAAGATGCTCTGATTTGCTGACTGTACAAGAATGAGGCAGTTCTCTCTCTCACTATATACGCTCTTCCAAAATAGAACTGGTTATGGTTTATTTTAGCAATGATGTCATTCTAACTTTCCTGTCACAAGGACATGTGTGTAGTCTACTAAAGTGTGTCAAGTGAATGATAATGTCTTCTTTCTACTTTCTGTTGGTGACTGAGTTGCAGTTCGATATCCAACTATGATCCTAGCACTAACAACGAACCAAACCCCAACTGTGACCTTATCCCAGCCCAAACTGTTGCTTTAGCCCAAACTGTGCCTCAGCCCAGAAATCCAACTCACCATCATCACCAGACACTAGCCCAACACTTATCAGTACTGCTAACAAATTCAAATTCTCAGGAGGAACAAAACCCAATTGATTTAGCGTCAGTACTTTGATGTGTACTGTACCGTATGTCCAACCACCTTTTAAACTGTAGGTATGTGCTAGCACTACAACTCACAAATTTGAGAATAAAACTAAACTTGAGTTGTTTGTTCCATAATACCTTATTGATGACTACAAGTTGGTAGTTTGTTAGGTAGTTTGTGTGTTAGTTAGATAGCTAGTTAGATAGTTAATTAGTTGTTAGTTAGGTAGGTAGGTAGGTAGTTAGCTTATTAGTTAGTCAATTAGTATGAGAGTTAGGGACGTTGGGGTGATATGTTGGAGGAGTAACAGATGCTATAGTAGGTATTGCTCCTCCCTGTGGGAGGATGGAAAAAGAATTGCACCAACATACATGTATAGAGAAAGGAAGCTGTAAGCCACACTGCTTATATTTTACATTATACAAGACTATGCATATTTCTAGGCCAATGATATTTATGTTGTGTGTTTGACTTGTGCTCTTTCAGGGCGAGAGGTACTATGTGAGAGTGTCTGCCTACAACATGAAAGGGTTTGGTGGCGCCCAGATCTCCTGCCCTCCCTTTGCACATCCCTCTAGTTGGCATGACATCAGCAACACCCAGCCTCGCTTTGAGGGATCCACAGACTGCATCCACCTGATTGCAGCACAATTTGGACTCACTTCGCAGGGCAATACAGGGACACAACAATTGCCTGGTAAGTGATAACCCTTTACCATAATTATGCTCTCTCTGTTTTATTATGTTAGGAAGCATAGCGTTTGGAGTGGATTATTTAATACTTGTATGGTGTATGTGGGACTGAGTAAATTTGTGTTCTCTAATTGTATTGTGTTTTGGTTTATCAATTTATATTATTTTAGCTAGTTGCAGACTTACCAATAACCGACTAACTGTGAATGACATAATATGTACAACCTTGGCACAATTTTACATTGGCATAGTCGGCAGGATACATAGGTGAGATAAGATTGGCAGAGAGACAGTTAATTCTGCCTGAACCTACTCTGGCGATCAAAGCTGGGAGCAACTTTTGAATGTTGCTACTGTCAATAAATAGCATGATGCAAACAAAATGAATGACTGAACTGCCACATAATTCCAATAAACTGAAGTGACTTAACTGTCACATGATGCCAACAAACTGAAAGACTTAACTGTCACATGATGCCAACAAACTGAAAGACTTAACTGTCACATGATGCCAACAAACTGAAAGACTTAACTGTCACATCACATGATGACAATAAACTGGTGTGACGTAACAGTCACGTGATGCCAACAAACTGGGACTAACTATCACATGTCAACAAACTAAATGTGACTTAGCAGTCACACGTACACAATACAATTACTAAACATTAGATTAATAAAGTCACGATTACACAATAGAATTACAGGACAGTGATTAGCATAAATTTGATGGATTCCTTGTTGCATCTATAGTATAGCCTCGGCTATCTCTGTCTGTCAGTGTATTTGCACGTCTTATGTAGGACTCTCTTCAAACTCCTCTGTGCTTGGAAGGAACAAGACAGTCAAGAAAGCAAACCCTCTCACACGAATGTTCACATCTGCTGTGAAGTTCCACAAGTCTCTCAAAGCGTAAGTATACCTTTACCGATTATATCTTAATTAATTAATGCATGAAATCCCTACTATTTATTTCTATGCAAGCCAATAAGTGCCTAAACCTACCAATAGAGCATTAGGAAAGGATTACACTAGCAGGACCCTCCCAAGCTTTTGATGGCCTGACACTTAGTAGCTATCTTCCCCCCCCCCACACACACCCAAGAATGTGCTACAAGGCTATCTCTGTGGCCAACCACAAACATGCACACAGCCTTTGTTCTTGCTAAATGGAACTCCTCTTGAATGAGATGTCAGCAATAAACTGAATGTATTGGCCCTTCACAACATCACAACACTTCAAATAATGTCGCAAGTTGCCAACTCTCCTGAACAAATGTCAAGTATAAATGTGCTTGCTATTGGCAGCAAATTGGAAATATGTTTTGATAGCAGATTAACTTACTATCTCTGTTCTTGATTTTTTGTTGTTGTGTTTTTTTCCTCTTTAATACTCTGTGTTTGCTCAAATTTGTTGTTTCTAATTGATGACTGGCTGTTTCTGTCCTTGGTAATTTACAGAGGGGTGTACATAGCTTCTCTCTTCTACTCAGATGACTCCAAACTGCTGATCACCACTGATGACCAAGTGCCCATCATTGAGGTTGCTGATGCAACTGGCACAGCCATTGGCCAAGACTTTGTGTGGCTGGCCAACCTGGCCTGCACTTGGGAGCATGTGCAGGCCATGTGTGACATCACTGATAGCTGCACCTCCTCCCCTGGGTTGCTGTTCAGGAACTTGTTGCTGCATGCAGTGTTGGACATGCAGAACGCCCTAGGGGTCACTGACCTGGGCCTCCTCCACCCTGTGCCTTATAAGGACTCACAAGGAGCCATTGTATTCGTCATTGTTCAGTACACCAGTGATGTAAGCAAGTCACTCCCACTATATGAAATTAGCTACTCATTCATAACAAAATTATCATCCATAAGAAAAATTAATAAAACCCACTAAAGATTTTTGATAGATTATATTCTTTTTTTCATTATTTTAATTATTTCAAACAACCAAATGTTATAGCTTTTCATGCATGGAAGTTGAAATTCGCTTCTGTTTGAAATTTATTTACATTGTCAATTGTGAAAAAATAACCAATCAGCTCTGATCTTCACAGTTATAGTTGAGGCCATGGCAATGAATGGTGCCATGGATTTGAGGTCAGAATTGAGCAAACTGTTGGTGCTGTTTTATCCCTTACTCTGGGCTCTTTCCTAGCCACCACAATGGATCTTGATGTTCAATTTATATTTATAAATAATAATAATAATAGAAATACAATTTTTTTTTCAGGCTGCCTTTGTAAGGCAGCGCCTACACTGAAATCACTTTTTTTTTGTTATCACTCTATTTCAATTTTACTCAATTTAATGCCACAAATTAAATTTAATATAAGATTTTAATACCTAGATTTACATGTGCTTATGGAGTTCTAATTCATTACGCCATGTTTTCATTCTTAGAAATCATTAAATAATTTTGTGTTAGAATTTGAATCTAATAGCTTTAAATAAAGAATAAACTGTACATTTCAGAATTCATGTAAAGAACAGGAAATGGTGTGAAGGATAATCAGAGGAGGGGATGATTGGATATTACCATTGTCTTCATGTATCCACTTTCCACAGACCAAAAGTGTTGCCTTGGGTAACTCCTCACTGAAATGGACTGACCTGCCCAAACTATGGAAGAAGCGTGGCACTCCCTCTCGTAACATGGGCTTGGACGCCTTCCCAGTTCCAGACCAGTTAGTGCTGGACGCACGCGAGATTATGTCTCACCATTACACCAGCACTTACCCAATGGGCAAGTACGTTCTACAGAAGTAGCCAATGATTGCATGGAACCTGAATAGCTAGCCACATGAGATAACCTGGGATGGAAGCCTAGATGAAAGCTACCACATAACATGAGCATACAGATTTGATAAATATATTCTTCTTGAAATTTCTATGGTCAGAAATAAGTTCACACTTGCATTTATTTTTTTTCCCCACATTGTAGGGGTCTGTATCTCGGCTACCTGAGAGGACGCAGCTCAGTGGCATCCATGAAGGTCATTTGTCCCCGGCAGCATCCCAATGTCCTCCCTCATCTCAAGATCAGGGATAATCCTAACATCTCCAGGTGCACTAAGAGCAAATTTGTTAGAGTAACAAACGACATTATATTGTGACAAATTGGCAATTCAAAACTGAAGATTTTGCAGCTGTATAGTTTGGTTCTAAAATGGGATACCTGTTGTTTCCATAGTAATGTACCACAGCTTGTTGAGCAAACATAACTTCCTAATGACTTTTTTTTTGTGCATATGCATGTATACAACTTTATTCCTATAGCATTTCAAATATGTACATTCAGTGCTATAGAACAGTCTTCCTGTTGCCTGTGAACTTCCACACATTGTTCCAATGAGTGTGGAAGTTCACAAGATGCTTCCTATGACTCATGCATGGATGCAGGCTCAGTCCAAGTATACCAGAGGAGGACTGACCAAAGCCTGACACTCTACCTTTTCCAGACCCTACCCTTCTCACCCTGACTAGCTACAGCAGCTGTGTTACCTACTGAGTGACTACTGTCTTTGAGTTTATGCACAACTTCTCAGACTAATGCTCTGCATGCCCTCTTTAGTTACTGTCACTCTCTGCCACTGGAATGTTCCTTTCCACTCCATAATAGTTCAAAGGCTATATACGACCATCAGTTCAGAGAGAGGGCAAGCATATCTAAAGTCACATGACAGCAATGGCTGCACATGCACTGTGGCCTGCAACATGGGACTGGTGCGTAGTTGGCATGTGATAGCATCTGCGTAGTCTCCCACAAAAATGCCACACGATTGTGTAATGCATATGAACATAATTAAGAACACTGAGATGACAGTGTTACCCAGATATTCTCTAATGGCTTTTCATTAACTGTATGTATGTATGCATGGATATGGATATGTATGTGTGTATGTACTTATGTATGTCAGTATGAGTGTGTATTGAAGTGTGACTGTCATCTCTCAGTGGTTGTGTATTTTTGCTGCAGTGATGAGTGGAAGTGGTTGAAGTCTCTCAGTTGCCCGTCCTGTCCCCTCTCCCTCCACTCCACCTGCCCCCAGTCTCTCCAACAGTCTCTCCTGCCCACACTTCACCACTTCCTGGACAACCTCGGCCTCAGCTCTGAGGAGGCAGAGCTGCATCAGATATACATCCATGAGGCTATCGAGCTGAACGAGGACATCACCATTCTGCTGGTACTGCCTCCTCCGGAACAAGTCTGCACTGCTCCCGGGAGCACTGACAACTTCATAGGCAAACCAGAGTTTGTTGCTCTTCCCATCAGCACTTTTGAAATTAGTGAGTTTGGGTAGACATGTATGTGTGGAGGGTGTAAGTGTTGAAGAGGTGTAAGTGTTGAAGGGGTGTGGACATGCATCTGGCTGATTTGCTTGTTTACTTATAAAATACAAGTTATTTAAAAAGAATAATTTTTTTTTACTTGTAAATATAAGTTTTTTTTTACCAATATGTTTATTTTTTTTTGTTCTATATTTTGTAGTGCAACTGTATACTTACCAGCAATCCTTCATGACCAAGTTTTCCATGGTGCGGGCCAGAGTGGACGTGGAGCTACTGGCGGCCCACCACCAACTCCGGGAAGCTTTCTCTAAGACAGAAGTCAATGAAGCTAAAGAAAAGAAAAGCATGCTAGAAAACTTCCATTCGGTACATGCCATTACTGTTTAGACTAGTGCAATACCAGTGCAGACCACTTGGCAATACAGCCAAGCCTACAAATTACTCACTAATGGCACACACTATGAGTGGAAAGACTTTGGATTACAATGTACAGAATTACAGCTTCCATTTGCTTGGAGCAAGTAACAGTTTGACAACTAAAGTTGAAGAGGATGGAAGAATATAAGATCTATTGAAAATAAATCTTTCCTTGAAGAAGGCAAACATGAAATGATGATAAATTGTCACAAACAAAAGCAGCTATATATATACACTGTCACATAATTGAGATGTGGTGGTCTTGTATACCTTGGTCCATGCATTTTATGAGCACACATCTCATGTGGTGGAACACATGCAGCTGCTGCTTGGTCATGCATAATGCATCATCAAGTGTGCAGCAGGTACAAACAAATAACCTTTTATTATCACTCTAGCAGTGCACACTTTACACGTTCTATTTAAGGGAGGGCATGTGAGGTTAGAAGTGAACTGGTTTTGAAATGTGATTGTGTGTGTTTGCTGCCCCTGCAGCGCACAGAGCAAGTGTGGAAGCAGATGCGCTGGTTGGAGGCTGCAGTTCAGAAAGGACGTGATCATAAAGCCAGTACAGACACTCTATTGCCTGTGGCCACCATCATTAAGAATGACGAGAAGCAAAGGAGAGAAGCAGAAAAAAAGGAGGAAGATGGTAAGAGTATGCTTAACTTACCTGTTAAAATTCACCTCAGAATATAATATGCTAGTCAGTAGTAATCTTGTTTCATATGACCTGGTGGTATAGACCCAGTGGTATAGACCCAGTGGTATAGACCCAGTGGTATAGACCCAGTGGTATAGACCCAGTGGTATAGACCCAGTGGTATAGACCCAGTGGTATAGACCCAGTGGTATAGACCCAGTGGTATAGACCCAGTGGTATAGACCCAGTGGTATAGACCCAGTGGTATAGACCCAGTGGTATAGACCCAGTGGTATAGACCCAGTGGTATAGACCCAGTGGTATAGACCCAGTGGTATAGACCCAGTGGTATAGACCCAGTGGTATAGACCCAGTGGTATAGACCCAGTGGTATAGACCCAGTGGTATAGACCCAGTGGTATAGACCCAGTGGTATAGACCCAGTGGTATAGACCCAGTGGTATAGACCCAGTGGTATAGACCCAGTGGTATAGACCCAGTGGTATAGACCCAGTGGTATAGACCCAGTGGTATAGACCCAGTGGTATAGACCCAGTGGTATAGACCCAGTGGTATAGACCCAGTGGTATAGACCCAGTGGTATAGACCCAGTGGTATAGACCCAGTGGTATAGACCCAGTGGTATAGACCCAGTGGTATAGACCCAGTGGTATAGACCCAGTGGTATAGACCCAGTGGTATAGACCCAGTGGTATAGACCCAGTGGTATAGACCCAGTGGTATAGACCCAGTGGTATAGACCCAGTGGTATAGACCCAGTGGTATAGACCCAGTGGTATAGACCCAGTGGTATAGACCCAGTGGTATAGACCCAGTGGTATAGACCCAGTGGTATAGACCCAGTGGTATAGACCCAGTGGTATAGACCCAGTGGTATAGACCCAGTGGTATAGACCCAGTGGTATAGACCCAGTGTAAACTCTAGAGCTATTGTCAGCATACTTCTATCTGTCTCCAACCAACCTGTTGTGGTGTGTAGCCAGTGTATATGTGCATGTCCATCCCTGTTGAGCTATTTCCTCAGGACCTGCTTTTACCGGCACCAATCATGGGGACCAGGGGAAGGTGGAAATAAGATTAGTTACAATGTTCCTGTGCTAATACTGCCCCCCTACTCAACCCAATATTGATCCAATTTCCCCCTGTATTGTCCACCTATCCTGTTTTAACCAGGTGATATAGAACATGCATGTTTCCTCAGCCTGCAATGATACTCTAACCCTGTGAACCCTGTGTATGTGTGTGTGCATGACAGTGTGTGTGTGCATGACAGTGTGTGTGTGCATGACAGTGTGTGTGTGCATGACAGTGTGTGTGTGCATGACAGTGTGTGTGTGCATGACAGTGTGTGTGTGCATGACAGTGTGTGTGTGCATGACAGTGTGTGTACATGCATTTCCATAAAGGTACTTGAGCATGTTCCTGAAGACTTATATTGACTTGTTCTTGTCTTCCCTTCTAGTCTTCCTTCACAGTGAAGGTAATCAAAAAACACAAGAGCCCATACAAAAAGGAAGCCCAGTGACCAAGAGAGTGAATGGAGGTCATCTTCGTGTCATCTTGTCGTATCGTACTGGTCTGGTAAGGGGTACAATCGTGAAACTCTATGTAGAGAGCACCACCACCACCATTGAAGTGCTCAGACTGGTAGTTAACCAAGTAGCTCTCACTACTTGCACTAGCCTTGAGAAGGACTTGTCAGACTACTACCTGGTAGCTGGCATACGAGACAAGAAGGAGTGGATCCTGGAGGACGACTACCAGCCACTGCAGCTCCAAGTGAATACGGATCAGGCCAAGGACAAGGTCTTCTTGATGGTGAAAAAAAGATCCGAGGAGGCTCAGCTGAATCAGATGATCACTAATGTATAGGACAATCTATCAACTATTTTGTAATGATGATTTTGCATGTTAAGATACCTGTCAGAACACATTTATTTCACCTGCTTATGTAATCATAGCGTTTATGAATCATTGCTGATCATTATGTATAATGAATTAGTGTGAATCGTAATATTTTATGAATAAAATATACAAACATTCTCTTTCATTGCAGCAATTCATTAATTAGTATTGACGATTGGTTTATTCATAGAAAATTCTGACATGGTGATATTCACATGGTGTACATACATAGCTATAGATGTGGTGGGAGGGCACTAGTTTCTGTGCCATTGACTTAAAGCTAATAAATTTCTTGCCAACAAATGAATAATAGTGGAACAAAATGTAAGCAGGCAATATTTCTGTCAGTTCCATTTCTTGGTGTACTATTGTACTAAAAGAATGTTCTAGTTTAGTATTGAGATGTTATATTATAGTTAATGAAGTTAGCAAATGACCGTCTAACATTGAGGTGGCCTCAGACACTAGCTGCCCTGCCCTCACCAAAACTGCTGCAGGAATACGTGCTCTCTCTCACTGAGAGACCCAGTCCATGTGTGTGCATGCCACATTTTAGGTATCTTAGTCGAAGTGTTTGTCTTAAGCACCTTTTTTTTTTGTTGTCATATTTTAGCCTGTATGCCCCAGGATGAGGTATAACCAGGTGAAACAAAATTGTTGGGCTAAAATCCATCCTGGATGTAGGATGTGTATGTTTGGTATCGTGATTAGGCAGGAAAGTGAGATACACAATTTGCTCTTGTGTTGGTCATCTACTATCATTGTGACTTTCCAATAAATATTATACTAAACTAAAGCATATCTATTTGTTATGAGTAGGTATGTATAATTATAAATCAATTACAAATGCCATAGAAATATAGACACAGCTTTACTCTAATTATTCTTCAGTAATACATGTGGATAAAATCCATCTTATCTTGTCCTGGTAGTGTAGAAAGGGACAACAATTTAACCATTAGCTTTGGTCAGCACAAAAACACCCCACATTTTTTAATTTCCTAAAGCAAAGTTTCAACCGAAAAAAAAAATCTGAAGTACAGGGAGACAGTTACATAAAATAGACCAATTTCTTGTGTGTGCCCAACATCTGAAGGTTTCAACCATATAACTTTGATCAAGTAGACAGAACTACTGAAACAGAACTGAACAGAAGATGCCACTAGTACAATGTGTACTTTCTAGGTTGCCGGAGATAGTTCTTCATAATTTTGTGTGAACATGAAAGCAGAAATGATCACATTTGGTAAAAGTATGGCTTCATGAGCCCCATGCTGTGGTTGGTAAAGGGTCTGTAATTGGGAGACTACAGTTTCATTATGTAGCCAAAGATGAGGCTGGTGATTTGTACAAAACATCATCTGTAAATCGGATGAGGCAGTCCTGGTAAGAAGAAAGTGAAGGGGAAAAGTGACACTTATAAATATATCATTGACTCAGGCAATACTGGGCCAGAAATATATTGTAATATTGTTTGGTGGAGGGAAGCTTTTGGTCTGGTTTTTGTTTGGAAAATCTCATTTTTCAGATTGCTGGAGGTAGTTTTATATGATTGTCAAAAAAAGAAGAAAAGATAAAATTGGTAAAAAGGTCTTCCCATGCCATGACCGATCAGAGCTAGGGAATGTTTGCTGATGATGCAACTAGGGAATGTTTGCTGATGATGCAACTAGGGAATGTTTGCTGATGATGCAACTAGGGATGTTTGCTGATGTGCTATTGAGAGTGATGGTGCAAGGTACTATGGTTGGTAAAGGGTCTTACGTGAGACTACAATTTCATCATGTTGCAGAAAAAATTGCTGGTAATTGGAACAAGAATGTCAACTGCAAAAAAAGATGAGGCAGTCCCTTCAGAGGAAAGTGGAAGGGGGGATGCAACAAAACAAAACAAAACATTAAATAATTTTATGGTAATATTTTTTTGGCCTGAGCAACTTGAAGGGAATATTTTCTAATTATTTATATTGTAGTAGGAGAAAGATTAGTACACAACATGAATGTAAAACTAATGCAACACTTCAAGGTATATATGCCACATTGAATTCTTTTAGGCAGAGGAAGAAGAAAAAGTTATCACAGCACTAGCAAACTCCAAAAGATGTGGGTTCTGTTCTAGGGTTTGCTGATGCTACTTGAAAAGGAAATCAACAAATTCAGCTGCACTTAGTAAAAAAAAAAAAATCCAATTTTGTCATCTGAAATTTATTGGTTTTTGGCTCCAAATAGGCTTTTCTTATGTGATTTTTTTTTTCTTTTTTTTTTTTTTCTTTTTTTTTTTTTGCTGAAAAGAATTGTTTTAGGTGATTTTCCTCCAAAATATCATTTTAAGTGAAAAACCTTGGTTTTAGGTAACACCTAAAAATCCCAGCTCTACTGATAAGCAATTTTCTTATTTATTGATTCCCTTTGTCAGTGGCAGCTAGCCAGGAAACAGCTGTGTCTCAGACTCTGTTGTGGATATCATTGGATGTGGCTGACACTGCATTGGCCTCTGAGGAATGAATGTGGTAGTGCATATGGAGATTAGTCATGGAATGCAATTCTTAGAATAGTTTTATTGGTTCCACAAATATGTCACAAAAACAGCAACAAAAAAGAAAAAAAAAAGAAAAAAAAATAAACTCTCCATATCATATATATTGTAGCTTACACTATCATGAAGGTTCAGAAGTTTCGGGATGATTCGATCACTTCTATTGAGATGTAGGACAGGACAAGGAACATTACAAAAATCTCTTGTCTATAGCAAATTTCACACAAATCAGTTTTATAATCTTCTTTTCTTACATTTATCTAGGATATGCTATATTATTATATTGATATCATACTGGACCTCACCCCCCCCCCCCCCCCCCCCCCCAATTATACGTGTGAATATGGTGTAATTTATGTACACCCAATTACAAATACTTTGTTAAAGTGCTATATATGCACTGTGACTTAATTAATTTATCATCAAAAATCTCCCCCAAACTAAATAATTGGAAGAATATGTTATATCTGTCCAGTTTATGTATTAAACAAAATCAAACAAATTAACATGTTAATTCAGCATTTCACACAATCTTGGTTGGCAAGTCTGCAATTATGGAAGTGTCTACATCATAATAACCACAGTTCCAAAAGGATGCACATTCTGAGCTGATGTTGCAAAACTTAGTTTGAACTAAATGATATGGTGAATAGGACATGCTTGTCAAATATGGTAGACTTGTTTGCTAACAAACTTAATTAGCAAATAAATGTTTACACAAGCAATTTAAAAATTTTATTTAAATTTTAATAATTTTTGGCACACTAGATGTCCCTTCGCAGCTTTGCTAGCAAAGTTGGAATATTTATCTAAATTATTTTATCAACAATTCAGTCAACAATTGATCATGACTATCAATAAAATATATATATATATATATATATATATATATATATATATATATATATATAAAAATCAATGTGCACAACATTTCTTGTCATTCAGCCAGTGCATGTAATCCTTCAGTAAACAACATAATTATTTATCTACCCTCGGTTGTTGTTTATTAGGGAATTCTTTAGTTAATTTTTGTTATCAATCATGTTTAAACTGAGTGTGCACTGAACTGCCAAGAGTATGCAACTTCCCTTAGGGCTTTTCAATACAGCTATTAGGATCTGAATAAGTCTTAACTCATGGGTATAGCTACCTAGGTTCAAGTGCTTTTTAGAAGTACTATTTTTGGCATTTTTAGCATTACACACTAAGAGGAAAAGATGTGGCTAGATGGGACCTATCCCATGTTATTTGCAGAGTCAAGTAGTATCTGCATGCCAAGTTTTAGGCCTGTAGCTCCATTCCTATTTCTGGCAAAAGTAACAGAAAAGGGTGTTGTCATGTAGACATTTAAAACCACATGAGTGGGTGCAGTACTTGATTTTCATTCTTTTGATACTCTGCCTCTTGACTCTGTAGCTTCAAAAATGAAGGAATGTATAGCAAACACACATTCACACAGTTAAGAGCTATTTAGAAAAATAATTTAGCAATATTGAAGTGAGCCAAGAGTTACTGTGTTTCAAGATACAAGAATATATGTTCTAATTCAGAAGACTTCTGAGTTATAAACAAGCTCTAAAATATAGAGTAAGATAATGGTTATCCTTCACACTATCTATTTACTGTAACTATTTACTATGTGCAAGTTCACCCTCTTAATTGACTACAGTGTTCATATAATCCAAGTGTGTATTTGTATTTCTTTCCCTCAGGCTATAGGAAGGGTCTGGCTGTAGTCCAGCATGAACTTGTTGCAGTGGAATGTAATTATCTAATTTTTAGACCAACAAGTATTACTGGCACTTCAATTTAAAGTTAGCTCACACAAAGAACATAATTAGCACATTTTATGTAATCATTGCATGATGGTTCATTAAATAAACCACACTCCATAAGAAATGTACAAAAAGTACTGCAGGTCACATTCCTGGTGCCTGCAACAAGATCAGTGCTCAACTGCAACTGTCCCTTCCTACAACCTGCTGTAGGTAAAGGGTCTGGCAAGCAGAGTCTAACACTATATTTTATAGAACTTTTGAAAATTGATTTGGCATCCTTGGCATTTTAGTTCCAAGTACAGTACACTGCAACATTGCAGCACTGCAGCACTGCAGCACTGCAGCACTGCAACACTGCACAGTACCTTCTTCACCTCACCTGTAACAACTTCCAGAAATGGCTACTTGGCCATAAAATCAGGTAAATGTTAAATTCATATATTTTTTTATGGCTAAGGTCTTTCAAATTGGCCATTGAATGGCCAACCTGGCAACCATGCCGAAATGTGTTCTCTTCAACCAGTGGCGGTTTTCATTTAAAAAATGAACGGGTGGATCCCAACTCCAGTGACCTCAGGGAAGGAATCCTAAAAGATTAATGGAGCATGCGTGGCACCGGCGGCTTGCACGTGATTAATTAATAAACAGGGCTAGTCAAACCGGTTCCTCTGGACAGGAAACAACTGGTTTTCCTCACTGCACTTAGGTGGTGTGACTGCGTCAAAACAACAATTGGATCTATTGAGATATTTTGTCTGTTTACCGGTTTGTTCTTCTAAGTAGTTAGGAGTTGCCTTCGACGCTTACGTGAAAGATGAATGGTGCTTTAGATGCTGAGATGCTTACTAAAGTTTCTGTCTTCGGGTGATTTTTAGAGTATCCAAAAAGCTTGTCAGTGTATTTCGCTGGTCTTCTCTCTCCCCCACCCCACTTTACTGTCCCTCCAAAAGTGCCGCCTCACTATGGTTGCTTGAAACTTTCCTCCGAGAAGGAGATACTATCCTCCCTCCCTACCGTCCCTCCGGTCCAGTCCGTCAGCCAACCTACAAATAATAGATCCCACTAGAACCCCAATAAAAATGACTGATAAGAAAAGCCACGGAGCACTGGTTGCTTTCTCCAGTGGGGCTCTGAGCGCTGTTGCTTCAACCCTCATGTTCCAACCTCTTGACTTAGTGAAAACTAGGATGCAAGCCAGTACTCTGCTTTCCCCAGCAGTGACACATATGTATCTGTAAGTTCCTGTGTGGTGTGTGAAATTGTGCTTCTTGGAGCTGCCTTCTAAGTATATATTGATTTGTTAATACAGAGCACCCAGTGGAACTGCTGCTATTCCATCTATTGGCATGGTTTCCACATTTAACACGGTGGTTAGAAGAGAAAATGTCATTGGACTGTGGAAAGGGATATCACCAGTATGTGTGATAACTAATTCTCAGTTGTGCCATTTCTAATGGTTTTATCTTTCACTTTTAGTCACTGCACAGATGTGTTCCAAGTATTGGTATGTACTTTGCTACCCTCCACACCTTAAAGACTTCATTTGGGTATGATTATGCAATATATATATTATGTATTTTAACAGCAATCAAAGCTATATATGGCAGCATTTTTGTAATTTTTATGCACACTCGATGTTGTTGTAGTTTATCCTTTCTCCCTTTTTCATTTTTTTTGTAATTTTAGAAAAACAGACAAAAATATAACTCCCATTCAAGCGGTTACCTTTGGAGCGAGTGCACGTGCTATAGCTGCTACAAGTTTTTTGCCTTTCACTGTTGTGAAAACTCGTTTTGAGGTATGCTGGTGTTGATGAATGTTAAAAATCCCCTTCCTTTCCAAGAAATGTTTTCCAGTAAATTACAGGAAATTTGATCAGACATTGGCTTAGCATGTCCTGTTGTCTTGAGGCTTCTCGAGTATGTTTGTTTGTCCTGTACCTTAATGTGATATGACTGAAATATTTGGAGTAGTGCTTGGCTAAGTATTTGTTTGTTCTAGATCTGAAATGTGATACAACTGAACTGTTATTATTCAATTCTTCAAGTGCTTGGCTAATTATTGGGCTACACCACACCGCCCATCCTTCTGAGAATGTTGTTGGGGTTTATGCATGTTAATGACTGATGAATGTTAATGACAGTTAAAATTTCCTTTCCACTTTTCCCCCTTTAATCAAGTAATTCATATTTTTAAGCTAAGCCGTTACTAAATAGAAACTTTGGAATGTACTTCAAAGTAATTTTATCTGTAGAAGCCTTTTGGTTGTGGTAGGTGTTTGTCTGTGGGGACAGGAATCAGAATGTGCTAGTGGGAGGGGAGGATGTTAGGGGAGGGGGGGATGTTAGGGGATGGGTATTATATTATACCTTGGGAAGTGGATGAGATTGGATTGTGTGCACTGACAGAAAATAGCATCACATCAAAGATTTCTGAGACTTTTATCACTGTAAAAATGGTGTGTGTTAAAGTGATTTGTATCTTTTAAAAACACAGAGTGGTAGTTGTGATGTAGCAATTGCAGTGTTATTTTCACAATAATTGTATTTTCACAATCATTGTATTTTCTCGTAACTTATGGCTAATTTCTGACCAAATTATTCATTGTTGGGCTGGTCTGTTTTCTACTTCCCAACGAACAATGTATGAAACCTATTATAATATGCAAATAGAAATATACACATAATTAAACCAGTATCATTATAGACTAAGTTTATAGGTCTTTCATATTAGCAGCTGATCAGGCTGACGCAACAAAACTCTGAAGATAAAACTGCAGCAAGAAGAAACTTTTTCAAATCCTACCAGTATAACAGGGTGGCTATGAATTTTACTAACCATTATGAAACAATTTTACTTCCAGGTCTTTACTTTTGAACTGCTGTGGGTATTAAATGGCTTTTTCAACTACCACAAGCTCTTGAGCTACAAAATTGATGGTTAAATTTACAAGAAGCCCTTCCTTTCCTGCTTTCCTAATAATTAAATATGGATATTCTACCACTAACTTTTTTTTCCATTTTGATATCAAAACTGAAAGTAAGCTGTGTAGTTTTAAATGTGGGAAATTGTGAGAAATATCTAACATGAGAAGAGAGTTTCTTAAGCTACACTACAGTCAAGTTGCTTAGCAACAAAATTTCATAAAATGGGGACAGAACAGACAAAAATAACCAAAAAAAATCTGTTAAGTCCTCATATTTTACTTTAATTTTATGATAGGATATGGTCACAGAATATCAAAGTCCACATGTTTTGTAGTTTCTATTTCAAATACTCAAAGGCTATGTGCACTATTTTTTCTTTTTTTGGTGCACCACAGAGAAATGTATTACAAAAATTAGAACACAAAAATAAAATAGTTAAATGTGTAAAATATATTTCAAGTTAATACTGTCATGTAAATTCAATCAATATACAAAGCACACATACCATTATATCAATACAAGGACTAAGAGTCTGTAATTTTTAAAAATGTGAACGTTTCTATTTATGAGGAAATTTCCAAGAATAGTGAGCTTTTTAATGCCCATGCGAACAGCTGCAATTTAACATGCGTCCCAGAGCAAAATAATTCTCAGTTTTTTTTTAAGGGGTTCAATCATGTGGAAACAGCTTATTATAGACATATAAACTCTAACCTTAAAACATTAGATAACCAAAACTTCACTCGACCCTGAACAGATTTGGGGAGTATGACTAGATTATGTTAGCATTGCTTATTGTCCATCCAGAGCAGTAGTAGATGTCCAGAGCCCAATCAGTTGTTTATTGAAGATTACTGCACCTCCATGTTATCCAATTTCTATCAACTCTGCTCTCACCTTACAATTGAAGGGATTAGTAAATTCTATCTCAACTCCATCTCATTCTTAGAAACTTAATTATTTAGCAGAAGAACTTCTTGGAAGCCGTTCCATGATTCACTCTGAATCAGTTTTCTTGTTTGGCCTGAAGTCAGGCCAGGTGTCACCACATAAATATGAAGCAGGAACCTGGTGGTTAGGAATGTGTGAATTAGGAACCTGGTGGTCGTATTTCCAGAAGCAAAAACCTGATTGTGTTGCTGACCAGGTTTATTAATCACACGGGCAGGCAGACAGATAGTAAATTGTAATAAGGATGGAATTTTTGGAGGATGATCAGCCATTGTATAATATTTTCTATTACATTATTGGCTATTTTCCAATGTTGTTGACCATTCCTAAAAACTACTAATCGGTTAGAATGGTGTATGTGAAAATGGTAGGATTAGGAACAGTTCTATTTATCATGAAACTTGTGTTTATAAAGGCCATGCAACACAATGACACACTTATAAAGTGATTCACTTAAACGAGCCCAAAATAGTGTCACATGGTCTCTGTGAGATCATAGAGCCACGAGTGGCAGGGAAGGGTATGTTGTTCTTGCATGGCCATAGCAGTCCCTCTCCCAGCTGTAGGAGGGATGAGTGGGCACACAGGTTCCTAATTGCTCACCAAGCTGAGTGCTACTGACTATACATGTATCACATTTCTCTGTGTCTCTTAGAGTGGCATGTTCCAGTACAGCACTGTGTGGCACGGTATTCGATCCATCTGGCTCAAGGAGGGCTTCAAAGGTACTTGCATGCTATGTCTGTGTTTAGAGTGACTCGACCAATCATAGTCATGTGTGTGTCTGAAAGAAGACTCTCACTTTCTCTCTCTTTGGGTGTGTGCAATGTATGATTAACTGGATTTCCAAACTTGTGTCTCAAGTGGCTGTGGTATGCAGTTAGTGTGTGGCTTCATGTTTATACGTGAACAAATATTTCTGTTGGCTATAAACTATTTGCTTCGTCTATTAATTTATGCATTTCTGTATGTGAAAGAGTTTAACTTTTTTAGCTTGCCATTTGGCTATGGGATTATTTGATTTTTAGTTTCACCTCAGAGAACTAATTATCTATCTTTAAGTTAAATGTAGGATTTGAAATGTGTTCCAATTATTCCCTCAACAAAAAAAGGAGGTGATGTGCTCACCAGTGGAGAATGAGACAATCAGCCACAAGATTTTGTTGTTGTTTTGTGTTTTTTATGTTGTTTCTGATCAAGGGATCTGGGAGTACCGAGAGAGCAGTCCACAGACCTGTTGCTAGCTTGGAAGCCAAATCTGATAGCTTAGACGCACTATTGACTAGCAACTATGGGGAACAACATTTACAACTTTGCCATGGGAAAATATTTGTTTAGCTGTGAGGCATACAAAAGTTATTTCTATCTTTATGTGAGCAATTGATCATTATTGGAATGGTGTATTCTATTTGTAATTATCACCATAATATTTTAATGGAACAAGCAACCAGTAATCTAGCAGACAAACATGGATTCTGTATTCTCATGTACTGTAGTGTATTATAGGGTTGAAGGTCTCCTGGTAGGTAAGTTCACGCCGAGCACATGACTGTAGATTGCTCACTTCCACAAATATTGTCCATCATGTATTTTTCAATTTATTTTATCTCTCTACTGTATTTGCAGGTCTTTTTTTAGGTCTGTCGGCCACCTTGCTGCGTGACGCTCCATTCTCAGCCTTCTATGTGCTGTTCTACACCCAGTCCAAGCAGGCTGTCATGAGAGGCAAGTGTCATTCTTTGGGGTAGTTCGTAGCGGAGTCAAGGGTTTAGCTGAAGTGTTCCTGTTTACCCTTATTTATTTTTTGGGTTGTACCAACAGGTCTTGGTGTGGATGAACTTCCTTCTTCCTACTCTCTGCCGTGTGGGCTGGCGGCAGGTCTTCTAGCCTCTGCCACCACACAGCCTGCAGACGTCATCAAGACTAGGATGCAAGTACGTCCTGAGTCCTTCACCAACATCCAACACACTCTCTTCTCCACCATCAACAATGGAGGCCTTCGTAGCCTCTTTGTGGGCTTAGCTCCTCGTGCCACCAGGAGAACTCTCATGGCTGCCTTCACCTGGGCCTTCTACGAGCATGTAAGCTGGGGAGGGGAGTGAGTAAGTGAGGGATGGGTGGGGGCAACTGTGTGCTTGCACTTGGTATGCTATCTAAGACATTCGTCAACTGCCAGATACATGCAAGAACGTGAATCAGACAGATCCTGAATGTTCCATTACAGTCACATGATCTTAATAATCAGTGAAGTGATGAAATACCTCCTTATTTAAGTACATATCATTAGGGTGTATGTGTGCATTCATTTGTGTGTGTGTGTATTCATTTGTGTGCATACGTTCATTTGTGTGCATGCATTCATTTGTGTGCATGTGTGCATTTGTGTGCATGTGTGTGCATGTGTTCATTTGTGTGCATGTGTTCATTTGTGTGCATGTGTTCATTTGTGTGCATGTGTTCATTTGTGTGCATGTGTTCATTTGTGTGCATGTGTTCATTTGTGTGAGTGTTTGCTTCAGCCTATTCAGTCATGTTAAACAGCTGTTGCTTGTTGGAGCAATGATAGTACCGTAGTGGTATGTGGTTGATGATGTGACAGATAAATGTTACTTCTGAATTCCTTGAATGCTATTTCAAAGGAAAATGACATTGTGAAGAATTAGGTCTAGACAACCTGGACAGCTGTCTGTGCTATGATCTTCTTTCTATTCCATTTCTTTGTGCTCTCTATCTCTCCATCTCTCCACAGATCAGTCAGTACATCAACCAAAGGCTGATGTGATTGGATCCCTTTCCACCTGTGTTGTATGCAGGCTTTCAGATTGTGACTCAATCATGAGTTGTGCAAGGCCCTCTGGAATTTGCCAATCATTTTTTCAATGTTTATTTTGATTATTTTTATTTTTAGCCTCTGGCTCACTTGTTTATCCATCAACCGATTATTTTGGCTGGCTCACAGGTTCCATTTGCTGCATTTTGCAGTTAATTTCCGACAAATTTCACTCCTGACTTCTCATCCTGTCTCTTGCCACTCTCCTCTTCTATTTTTCACTTGATGAAGACCCATAAACATTCTTTGATAGATAATATTATACAGTGGACATTGCTGCAGCTCTCATAGAGCTTAACATTCAAACTAGCTCTCATTTCATATTATAAGTAACTCTGTTAGTACAAACTGTCATTTAGTATTGCTGTTGTGTGTCATTGCTATGTTGTGATGCACATCACGCACAAGTCATCAACAGAATTAGTCTTCAGGTCCATTAGATCACCAATGTGGCCGACCATGTGTAGCTCTATGATTGCAGGGACTTTTGTATGATCAAAATGTTGCTTCATTCAATGCTTTTGTCTCTGTTTATGTGGGGGGGGAGGGGGAGAGAAGGGGGTTAAGGACCAGCCTTCAACTAGAGAGACAGAAGTATGCACAGACTCACAACTCTTTTTAAGATTAGTTATTCATTAGGCAACCATTTAATTTAATGTCATTATTTATGTCTACTGTATGCTAACTGGCTCTGTAGTTATTATTTTGTTATGTGTTGTCCTTTTTTATTTGTGTCATCTCTGATGTGGCTACACCCACCAGGAGTTACTACTTAGAGGAGCTCCTGAGTGGGAGAGCCAGATCTCCCTAGTGTGCGTTTAAGATAAATAGTTTTAAACTTATTGGACTCAAGGGTAGCTTAAAATCCACCTAGCACTTAGTTGAATATCTGGTGGCAGCATAAACTGAGGAGACAGAGGCTTAGAACCCTCTGGCCCCCCCACACCTGGTGGCAGTGGGTGTAGCTTATCCCAGTTGAAAGCTAAAAATGCATCCATAATTTGTAGCATGTACCATATTGTACTCCAATCATTGTCAAATTTTGTCCTAGGACATGTAAAAGTTCTGTCAATTCTGTTCCAGAGTGTCTAAATGTAATAACTGCAACTAATTTTTTTCTTGAATAGGTAGTGACATTGTCTACCATAATCTATTCATAAACGGGAGCTCTGCTGTCTGTGTATGTATGTGAGTTTTCACTGCCAAACTGCTAATTAAATTGCCTAAAATATAGAAGGGGTGTCCAAGTGACTGGTGAGCTTTATTAATCACATGTGGGTGTGGCAATGGTGTAGTTTGTCATAGCAATGCCCACTGGAAGTTTTCACTGCCAAGAAGAAATTTAGCATGTTTCCCATGTGATCAGGAGTATTAGACCTTCCTGTAGATGTGAGTAGTTCACATTCACTAGAAATATTAATGGAGACTGCTGATTGGTCCAGTGAACAAGATGTAATTAAATGTCCAGTGCGCACACAGTCACATCCACATGAGGGCATTACTATTCCGACCACTGAACTAATGCAGAAATTTGGTGGCAGGAAGTTATTACTCCCCTGTGTGTGGTTTGCCCATAGCCAAATCCACACTAGCATATTAATGGAGGTAACCCGATTGGTCTTGCAAAGTAAGATTTTATTGAATGGGCAATTCAAGTGGAAATTGGCATGTGGACTCTGATCAGGCAAGTGTTAATAGCCTCCTGTGGGTGTGGCCAATTAGGTAATTCACATAGCTGCACTGGATTTTAATAAAGGTAAAAATCTGAAGTTTAACTTAAAAGAAAAGTTCTTGAAATACTTGAACAACCAAAACCAAGTACACAACATGATGGACAGTGCAATATAATTTTTATATCTATATCCCTTACCAACAAAGCTTGGGTAGAAATGAACTCATTTCAGAGAATGTGTGCGTGTGTGTCACATACATCAGTCCAACCATGTGTCATATTTGTGTGACTTTTTTTTTAAAACAGTTTCGTCATCATCATGGATATACAATTTCATTTAGAACAAAGATTTTAGGAAGACAAGAAAACAACAACAAAATAAAGTCTAAAATCACTAAATATTTGTCTCAACTGTGCTCTCTATGACATTGTCCACGTGCTTCTTCTAGTCAGCATAGCTAAACATAAAATACTGTTGTTCTCATTGCATATACAAAGTTCAAATCTAGGATTCTAAATTAATGATTCATTTTGGTTCCGCTCAAGCTTCGATTTTGATGGAGAGTTTGCCCTGGTCGTCTCCCACACATCCTCTGGGAAGGACCACCAGTTTGTGCTCACCATGAGATAGGTCACTGTACATCATAGGACTCCTACAGGAATGTGTGGTCATGGAACCATCCAGTCGACAACGAAAGGCGGTCACATCTGGTGTGCCCACAAATTCGACTGTAACCTCAGTCTCATTGAAGGTGATTCCATTGTTGATCAGGTGGACAGCACATGGACCTGAAGAGTGTTGTGGGGCATTGCATGGAAAGATTATGTCATGTGGTCATATGCTAAGATTATATGATGAAGAGAATCTTTAGCAATGCAGCATCTCTTAGTCAGTTGTAGAGAGTAATTAATATGCACTATCATTGTGCCTATGATTCCTGCATGGGATGAATGTGCATCACTCTGGGTGGAAGATATTGGACTACTTGTGAGTGAATGTGAGTATCAGAGTAATTCTAACATCATGCACTAAACTTCCTCTATGGGTACTATTGTCACATTACATACCAATGAAAATACGCCGTCGGATCACATATCTTTCTCTATTTGATGTCCTGGAAACTATCCTCAGTGAGTAGCGTCCAGACGTGATATTTGTGTATGCAATGACTCCATTAGAACCTGAAAGAGTAAAAGAAAATATTGAAAACTACTAAAATTTCTGTTGAAGTCAATTCATGCCCTTTCAAATTGGTCAGGGAAGAGAGAGGTTGCTCTCTAGTAAACCTTATGCTAAGAGAGATGGTTGAGAAGGTGGGAGAGAGGTTGGGGAGAAGGATGGTAGAGAGGTTTAAGGGAAAGAAGGAGGGTAGAGAGTTTGTGGAGAAAGGAGGGTATTGAAAAGAATAATACAAAGTAATAGGAAAAAAAGAAAGAATAAAGTGAGGAAACCAAATTGACGCACAATCTTGGTCTTGTTTAGCGAAGGTGCATATTGAAGTGGCTGCTTTGTTAGGAATAAATTCAGCAGAGACAGTGGCACCGCTCACTCTTGGACTGCTGTTCACCAGGCGGACACTAAATGGAGCAACTACAGAAAAGGAAAAAAAGAATACTAATATAAAAAAATTTATTTAGTTATTGAATTTTGATAAGTCATGTTGAGGAACAAATTTCTCATGTATGTAACAACATTAGTGAATGCAACAATAATTAAACTACCATGCAATCACAGCACCAAGATACTCTCATAGATATAGTAATTACACTGCAACAGTATAAAATTATACTACAGACCTAACTGCCACACAACTACAGTATAAAGATATCCTGCTGACCATTCCATAACTTTGTAACTTTTTTTTTATCAAGATCAGGAGATATACAATAGAGAGCAACATTTTTCCTTACAAATACATTACTCTCCTTTCAAGCTTTCACTGCAAGCACTCCTCGTAATCAGCTCACTCGCTCTCTCTCCCTAATCTCACTAGCCAGACCCTTCACAAAAGGCTACAATGGAATTATAACATTCGGGGTAAATGGTCTGGCTATTAGAAACTACTCCCTCTCAATTTTGGATTGTTGCTAAGGTTTTCTTTCCTTGAAAATGGTATATTTTATATCACCAGCTATGCCTGACCTGGCAGAAGCACAATTAAACTTGGCTCTCTCTGTTGGTTGTGATGACAAAAATTTTGCAGCTGTGGAATTTTTTACCAAATTCTGTGTTTTCTAGCTTCTTGTTTGGCATAGTTATTGGATAAAATATCCTGAAATACAAAATAACCACAGCCAGACACTGCAATAATCACAGATAACACTGATAACCACAAACACACACCCCACGACTGAGCTGGTAGTCTGAAGTACACAAAAGAAGAAATTTGTAACAATTCATTGTTTAAGCTAGTCGACAAAATATTTAATGAAGATTTGAAGATGGTTTGGTTATTATAAGAGGAGAATATCTTATTTAGGTACTAAACACGCAAATTGTGTGTTGGCTACAATGTGCTATGGGTGAGAAGAAAATAATGCAACAACCATCACTTTATGACAAGAGATTACTTCTAGCACTTATCCATTGCTCAGAGAGCTCATTAAGTCAAGTTGGTAGAACTGTGCAAGTGATATTGCTCCCTGTTTATGGAGCTCCCTCAGTGGATTACATCAGGTGAAGACATAACATAGGAGCACTATGGGACAGCAGAAATTAAATAACCTTATGCTCCTCTACATCCACAAAGAACATTCCAATTTTAGAAGTGAAGGAGGAACCAAATAACTTTGCATTCTACTCAGAACACAAATGTAGAATTTGTGGTAAATTTTAATATATGCAAATGATACAATGCACACAATCATAATCAACTTGCCATTCATACTCACATACATATAACATCCACCCATCCACCCACCAACTCATTTGTCTCTATATATGTTTAAAGTAAATATCTGCTTGAATTCAAAAGTAGTTGAGTGATGGAAGCCAACATTATCATAACTGGCACTATTCTTGGAATAATAATCAATAAGTAAAAATAATGAATATCTACAACAAAATAGGGCGTTTTCAAAAGTGTGGACATGACCAGATAAAGTGGTTTAGGCCTTACCCTGTGGTTTTGGCCTTACCTCTGGAAAAGTTCTTGTTTTGGGCCTGTTGTTGCATATAATATAGTGTAAACTAATGGGTCTAACTAATATGTGTAAACTAATGGGTGTTTACTAATGGGTGTTAATTAATGGACATAGACTAATGGGTGTAAACTAATGGTGTAAACTAATGGGTGCAAACTAAGGGTACATTACCTTTGTTTTGACAGAAACTGCCAGTGTATTCTGGTGGGCACGAGCAGGTGATAGTGAGGGCCTGTTTGCTGCATGTTCCATTATTTTGGCATCTGTTCTGTCCACATTCTTCAATAACTAAAAGATACAAAACAAGCACAAAGTTACAATAAAATTATGGCCAAATATATTTCACTGAAGTTAAAACATACATATATACATGTGTATCATAATATACATGTCTATAAGTGAGAATAGTCTGTCTGTATGTCTGTTTGTGTATACGCTTGAACGGTTGAAGTCAGTCCCTCCAACCCATATATATTTAGAATCAGTGTCACCAGGGGAACGCCATGAGCATGTCTATATGGCCACACCCATTTTTATTAAAAAACAAAAAAAAATGGTACTTTTGCTAGAAAAAAGAATGGAGCTACAGACCAAAAACTTCGGCTTACAGACACAACTTGACTCTTGCGAATAATGTGGGGTGGGTCCCATCAGTGTCACCAGGGGAGTGTCATAAGCGTATCTACATAACTAAACCCTTTCTGTATTAAAAATGCCAAAAATGGTACTTTTGTCAGAAAAAATGGAACTAGATCCACAAACCCTTATATATTTAGAATTAGTGTCACCAGGGGAATGTCATTAGCATATCTATATGGCCACACCATATTAAAAAAAGGCAAAAACAGTTTTTTTTTGCCAGAAAAAAGAATGGAGCTAAAGGCCTAAAACTTTGGCAGCAGACACAACTTAACTCTCGATAACATGGGGTGGGTCCCACCTGGCCACACCTCTTCATCTCTATGTGTAAGGCTAAAAATGTCAAAAATAGTATTTCCAAAAAAAACACTGACCTAATCACATGCTTACTTTTGTTTTAAAAGTCTACAACATATGTCCTCAAAGCAAACATTTTTGTGACTACAGCCCGCCAAAGGTGGGCCGAAAAATCACCCGTAGGGCGTTTTTTTTTGCTAGTCTATATAAATGCAGGAATTTAGCTTGTCATGCAGAACTGTGGCACACAAGTGTGGAATGTTGGCAGTGCTGCATGTGGAACTATTGGCAAGTCTGACATACACAATGCACATCTAGGCAGGCAGGCAGGCAGGTAGGTAGGTAGATAGGTAGGTAGGCAGGCAGGCAGGTAGTAGGTAGGCAGGCAGATAGGTAGGTTGGCAGACAGGCAGGCAGATAGGTAGGTTTAGGTAGGCATATGTAAATATGTAGGTAGGTACGTACATGGGTTGGTAGTTTAGGTAGGAAGGTAGGTAGATAGATAGATAGATGGTAGGTAAGTGGGTGGGTGGATTGCGTTGATGGGTGAGTAAATAGATGGGAGGGTGGGTGGGTATAAATATGTTGCTCAATGGAAAGAGTATACAACTATTGTGCACAACTATTGTGCACAACAAATCATGAACATCAACACTGCATTGTTGTCTAAAGACATAGCCACCAAGTTGAAGTATACTTGGAAGAACATACTTGGTTCTGTGCATCTCTCTCCTCTGAAGCCTGCACTACACCTGCAGATATTGCCTTCTGTACACACTCCATTCTCACAGATAGGAGCACATGTGACTGCAGAGAGAGATAGCATGTGCACACGTTCAGGCAACATCATTACAGTTGATCAACACAGAAAATTTATTTAAAAATATCTACTGCAACCACAAAAGCAATAGCAGAGATTTCAACATACCACAAACAATATTACCAAGTCAAAAACAACTGATAGATCAGTATAATCCATTGTATATATTGACATTTCTATGCATGCTAGTACAAATGTGTACAACTGAAGTGGCAATTCCTATGCTCTTTAGGTTTGTGAATACTTACTACTTGTCTATACTACATGAAAGCTGCCTCACCAGTCAGGCTTGTTGGGACATTTCCCTTCTCTCTGTGGAGCATGTACTAGTTGTGCTAGGACAGTGAAGTAGAATTCCTGCCAACATGATGACCACTTCCTATTAATTGATTGTGAAATTAAATAATCATATACTATTTGAAGGAGGATGCTACCACCTTGGGAGTGTTACAGTATGAATTATGTGATAGTTACACCTAGATCAACAACTTTGCATCAATAATAAGGTACCTTCTGTCTCACTCACTTACTCGGCTTGGACATGTCTATGGCGGTGTCCCTTATCTGCATTCCCTGCATGGTGGCAGCTCCTATCTCCACACGTTTAGTGACCGCAATGTCAAACAGACAGAAGCTGTTGCCCTTACATATCATATTGGCTTGTTCCTCCAGTGCAGGATCAGTGAAGGTTGGAGCAAACATGGGAATGAAATCTGGATCATAGAACTTACTCCAGCTATCACTAGGTCTGTATGTGAATAGACTGTCAGACTCACGGTCAATGATCCCTACCCAACATGTGAACATGGACAGCACAGATAGATAAATAATTTCACTTTAACACAAAAAAAGCAATATGTATGGATGTTGCACAGCTGTGAATTAACAAATTATAGATTGCTGTTGTTTTTTGTTCTAAAGAAATTTTTTTTAATGAAAATGTGGCCCTAATATTAAAAATTGAAATCATAGTTGCATATGGATGATCTCATGGCTATAAAAATTAATTTGGTGTAAAAAGCATCTTTATCTGCATGCATTATCTTTGCCAGTAAGAATGGTTTAAGTATTGCCACACAAGAGGTCCAATAAAATATGGATAGCAGCTGTGAAATACTTGAATAAAGCTAACATAATTAAATCATCATTGTATCATTGAATGCTAAAGAAGAGTTACATTAGAAATATTCGCACTAGTTTTACTTACAGGTCATTCCAAACTTGTGAATATTCTCCAACGTATCATCCAACTGAATTGCCTTCGTTCCAAATCTTGGCAAGAGATCGTCTGAAATAATCCGATTAAATGACCCCATCAGACCTGAAGTTGTCCTCAACATGGACTCAGGCAGTCCCACCAACATCATACCAATAAATCCACTGTCCATACTAATCTCCACATATGCTCCACTAGAGAATAGAGCTAAAATGGTATTATTCCCTTTGTTCTGAAGTGTCACTCCTGCAAGCTCCAGTTTCATCAGATCTCCAAAGAACACTTCTTGTCCATTCACAAGAACATGAAGAATCTCTTCATCTTCATCTACTTCAAACTGGACAAATGTCTGGGAAGGAAGCTGTCTAGCCACAATGGCAGTGAAGACTGTTCCTGGGACTAGAGAGCCCTGGGGATCTACAATTTGCTCCATGCGCCCCTGGAGAGAGAAGTTATCAGTTACTGTCTCAATAAGGATGAACTCTCCCTTGCCGTTGAAGGTGTATGTGTGCCCATCCAAGGTGACAATGTGAGGATCTCCAAATGCATAGCCTGCACGTAGATTATAGTGTACAAGTATAATCCTTCATAAACATTCATTTATGAAAAAAGTAGCATTTTACTACATGAATTAAACTTCTTATTCAAGTAAAAACAAATAAATGGTCGATAATTTAGACTGTGAAACCACAAACTCAAGGAAGTGCAGAAAAAGAAAAAGAAACCCATTCGTGTTTAAAGCAACAATTGGAAATGATATCTAATCTGTTGTTAAAAATTGCAGAGTAGTTCAATTTGTATGCAAAAAGACATTAGGCCCTGTACTAGTTGTGTTTTAAAAACATTCCATGTAACGAGAAATGCCTGGCATTATCCAGAGCAATACTGAGCAATACTGAAAGAGGAGAAGGTGACGAAAAACAAGAGAAAGAGCATTAACAAGAACAATAATCAAAAAAAGATCAAAGAGAGTGCTACATTTAAAAATCAAAGGAAAGAGAAATATAACAACAAAAAAAAAAGAGAAAGAGAAAAAGCTGAGGAAAGAACACAGTGGGTGGATGCACAGACAGCAAGAGAAGATGGTGTGATGAAGGTCGCTCGAGTATTGAAGTAGTTGCTGAACTTGGAGAATACAATATAATTATAAAATTATAATAAAACAAAAAAATAGTTTCAAGATGTATACATTTTGTTTATATAATTTTGTAATTACAATGAAAATGTGATTTTTACCCGTGAACTTGAACAAGTTCGGAGTCTAATTGTTACTTTTTTTGGAAATCTTGTTCTTGTTATGAAACTTCCTCCGACAACCAGTGCTATGGTTTCGGTTCAACTCCTGGTTATGGTTGAGTTTCCCTCACCCCCCTTTTCCCCCTGCGATTAAGTCATTATTAAGTTAAAGCATTAGATCGTATGTGAGTGGGTTTTGGGCTGGAAATTTCCAGTCTTGTTAAGTCTATACAAAATGAGATAGCATTGATTCCAGGACAGAATTAAAGGAAAAAGGCCTATAAAAATGAAAGAAAAAAGATGGAGATATTGAATTGTTATAGAATGCATGGGCATAGCTACCATAGCACCTGGCGCGCACACCCCCTGCCAAAGTAAAGACAACAAAAAACAAAACCAAAAAAAATTTTTAAAAACACATGCATGCATGAAAAAATAAACTAAATTGCTCAATTAGCAAAAATTCTTCCAAAGAAGAAACCGAGAAACACACTCTTTGATTTTTGAAAAGCACCATTGGTGAGTTGCCTTGGTTTAGCTATTGAGTGTAATAATATTAGTAGCCTAAGCTAACATGCTCAATACTGATGGATTAGTGCGAGACATTCAATGGGTCAGTGATATGCAAAAGCTGAATTTTATTCTCTTTCTTTCAAGATCTTGCTTGCTAGTCTTAGGTTTAGGTCTATAATGATTGGCTGTCTACATTGATTGGTTGACTCTTTAAAGTTACAGAGCCATCTTCTGTGTCAAGCTGCCATATTGTGGACTCTTATATATGTACTTTACTTAGTTGTATTTACAATTTATATCTCCTTGTTGTGACAGATATTATATATTATCACTTAATTTACATGCATTGCCTGGGAGAATATAAATACACATGGTGCAGCACATGAGTATAACCCGAAATGTATTTTATTTGATGGAATCATGGCACATTTGAATTGAAATTGGTGATACCATATGTCCCATCCTGTTTGCAGATTCTTCAGGAACACAATTTTTTGAACTTGAAGAGAGAATGTCAATCTATCCAACACAGGTACGTTAATTTGGTTTACTTATTAATTAATAAATTGCATCTTGCATATAAAGACAAAATTAGTGAAAATAGTCTTTCTTATTGAACATATCTAAAAAATATTTCTCTGCCACATGCCGGCAATATATATTCTTGGCTCATTTGATTTTGGAGGGAGCACACACCCCCGCCCCCCAAATCAAATACTGTCTAAGCACATGGAATAGGTACACCAGAAGAGTTAAAAGGCAGTATTGACTTATTTGTCTCAGGGATCCTTTTCAAGGAAGTCTTTACTTCCATTGAATGCAGCAGGAAAAATATTACTAATTCCCTTGTAATAATTGCCATGGCCTATCAGAACCTCTTTCACTACCAGGTTAAGTTAATCTCGTGTGATATCATGCAATCATAATAGTTTTAATAGAATTGTTTTATGTTTACCAAGCCATGCAAAGTGGGAGTGGCAGAGTATATAAGTCACATGCTAATCCTTTTGCTGATATTAATTATGTACAATGCATAGGGCCTGTTGGTTTCCTGTGGCAAGTTAGTCTGTGTTTCTTGAAATGTTTGAATACTACTAAATCATAGCCATGGAGAAAATATTACTATTAAGGAATCAAAACCCTCTTAGATGTTGTGTGAGATATATTATTGAAATATCACAGGAATGTGTAAGACCTTACCTGCAGTGTGCATTATGTAATAAGGAAGTAAAGGGTCGATACGACACAGGTCCCTGTGCTTACAATTAACCAAGTTACTAATTTGAAGCCAAAAAAAAAAAAAAAAAAAAAAAAAAAAAAAAAAAAAAAAAAAACTTACCTGGTAAAGGAAGAGTATACTGCACTTCACTTCCTTCTGGACGTACTTCAAAATATTTGGCACACTGTGAGGACACCTTGCAGCATAGAACGAAAGGCAACAAATCTTGTATCACATGTCTCAAATTGTTTCTTAGTGGAGAAATACTGTCAGCACTTCCTCCAAATGGTTGCTTCACAAGGATTCCATCATCTCCATAGCAACACTGCTGTCCAACCCCGTTCACAGTATCAGGACTGATGCAGTATCATTGTCAGGCCACAGAGTGATTGAGCATGGAGAATAAATGAAAGCAGAGAAGAAAAAAAAGAATAGGAGTTAGCATATGAAAAATAAGGAATGGAAAAGGGAGTGAATTAAATGAGGAGGGTTGAAGGAAGAAGATAGAGAAAAGGAAGCACAATAGTAAGAATATAGAGGCGGAGGGGAGGTTGTAAACTGGTTTAAGAATGAATGGCGTGAGATATATGGAATAGGTGCTGAGAAAAGAAGTGAGAGAGAAAATAGAGAATAAGAAGTAGAATGAGTAGAGAGAAAAGACATTGCAGCAAACAACATCACAAAACAAAATGATCTATTCATTCTTACTTTTCCTACCTAAGGGTTCCTCTACGTTATTCTTGAACTTACACACTCTGCCTGTAGCACACGTCTATTTCAGGGTGAAAGTAGCTCATGAACAGACTGTGGTACTCTATGCTGGGAGTAGTGACAAAATTGATGTCTTCTCTCTGGTAGGAGAGGTCAAAATTGGCAACCAGTTGTTGAGGAGGACATGGAGGGAGTGTTCCCAGGAGAGCAGGAGATGGATGCATCACACCTGTCCTCCATTTATCACATTGTTCACTCAATTCATCTGGATTTTCAAATAATGCAAATGCAAGACCAGACCAAATGCTGATGCTTGAATCAAGATCTTGGCCATCACTGATAGATATTTTGAAGAAAGCTGCACATACTCTAAGAAAAATGTAACCACGTCCACTCTGTGTGTAGGGGCATTGCCTGTTAAATAACCTTGGTATCGTGATATTTTCTATTCCATCATTGTTAGTATTTGTTTTGATTGGCATTTGCAGTGGTATTAACATAAATTTATCAGGAGGAATGAAGAATATGAGTACAAGATTGATGTCCACAGCAATGTCATGATCAAATGTGTATGGGACGAGGGACTCTGGGGACCATCTGAGACTAATATCTTCACCTCCCACCAAAAACAAATCCATGTCGTCAGCAGTAAAAGTTACTGCAACAGCCAGCTCAGGAGATACTGCATAGAGAATGAACATTTGTATTCCATCATAAACCTAAGATATTTACTATGGCCCCATACTATTAGAAGTAATTGACTCAACACTTCCCAATAGGGCCTTGCCTTGCTTAGCCATATGGCCCTGACAAATCAGTTCAATGAAAAATTATAATTTGCCTACTTGATTTTCTTTATTTTTGTTTTGTCACATATCATGTTGTAATGTGCAGTATATTTACATGTACCACCAACTTTATTTTCCCCTGACTCTCCTCAACTATCTATGGCAGAGTGAATTCTAAACTGAATTCATTGAGGATACACCTGGTGGCAGAAACTCAGTGTTGAACACAATCCAAAGAATTGTGTAATCTATATAAAATTTAAAGGATTGCATAGGTCTGTCTGTCTGTCTGTCTGTCTGTCTATCTGTCTGTCTGTCTGTCTGTAACGCTCAATGTGTTGGCATGAGTGTAGGTTTAGTTAGGTTTACCATATAGTCAGACTTTTCCCAGACATGTCCTCCTTTTTGATTATTATATTTCAGTCTGGGAGGATTTTTGTAATATTTTAATATGTCTGGGATTCTGGTCTTCTTTTTATTGAAAAATATTTGTTGTTGAAAAATATTTGTTGTTGAAAAATATTTGTTGTTGAATAATATTTGTTGTTGAAAAAGCTACACTTTTTTTTCCAACTAGTCCAGCTTAGCAACTTGTGCAATGAGGTGGTCTGGAAAAGCAGAAACTGGAGTTAGTGCATATTTTTTTGTCACCATGCCCCGCCCACTACTTATGGTAGGTGGTGGGGGGATTGTGGTGGGGGATGGTGTTGGGAGAAAACATTCCAAACAGCATAAGAATTAAAAAAAATTTTTTTTCTATTCTGATTAATTATCCCAACAGTGTACAGTGCTCTCTACACGCTATCATAAGTCCTATCACTTTCCTTTGCAGGCTGATTTCTTGAGTTGATAATTCTATTTTAAAGCTCCACAATGCCCAAACTTAAGCATAAATCCACTACAAAACTGAAGACCAAATTTTTCATGTTTTGGTAGAACAGGAGAGGAATGAGAGTCTCAGTGTTTGGACTGAGTAGTTTTGTGAACTCAAGTATATAGTGCAACAGAGTGAACTTTTCATTTCACACAGTGAAGCATTATCAGAATTACAAATCAATGAACTGTACATCTGCCACATTGATCAGAGTGAGTGAAGAGAGGATATTTCTATTCAAAATTATTGATTTTCTTGCATTAAATTGATGATATGAATGTTAGATAGTTTTACTGTAGTCAGGTAGAGGGTTAGAGATTTCTCTGTTATGGTGAATAGAAATGAGGGAGCCTGAGATTAGAAATGCTATTTCTTTTTTTCCCATTATATGTTATTAATGGTGCTCCTTCACACACAAAAAGTTCACTAGTAAAATATGATACCACCCCACCCAAAGTATCCTCTTTTTTTAATTTTTTTTATTTGCAAGTATGGTAGCCCTAGTTTAGTGGCAAAGTTAATACCCATTTTTTAGAAGTCTGCTTAAGATAATTTCAAGGAAAATAATTAGCAGTTAGAGTAATTTTGACCAGTTTTTGGGTTAAGGATAAACAGTGCACCTGCTTAATCTCCAGTTGTTTTGGGTCTTGACCTCCTCTCTCCCCCCCCCTATTCCAGCCCTGGGGTTCTAACATTACCTATGTTACTCCACTGGTCAACTTATATATGTGTATGCATCACAGTTCTTACGGGACAAAAATTGAGCTTGAGCTGCTAATCTCTCTTCATTTCCAATCAAGAGACTGAGCTGAACAGGTTCACTTTTCTGCATTAGAGGGCTCACACACAGAACCTGATTACTGCTTAGAACGTCGCCAGAAAACTTCTCCCCTTGAAAATCACACATCACAGTATCCTCAAGGTTGATGTCAAATTCTGGAGTAATTAGTATTGCAGTGCCTCCTAGCATATTTCCAAACCTGGGGTTCAGTGTGCCGGCAGCTGCTGCTGCTTAGAGCAAGTGGAAGGAGGGAGGGAAGTGTAGGAAGAGGAGGGAAGTGTAGGAAGAGGAGGGAAGTGTAGGAAGAGGAGGGAAGTGTAGGAAGAGGAGGGAAGTGTAGGAAGAGGAGGGAAGTGTAGGAAGAGGAGGGAAGTGTAGGAAGAGGAGGGAAGTGTAGGAAGAGGAGGGAAGTGTAGGAAGAGGGGGGAAGTGTAGGAAGAGGGGGAAGTGTAGGAAGAGGGGGGAAGTGTAGGAAGAGGGGGGAAGTGTAGGAAGAGGAGGGAAGTGTAGGAAGAGGAGGGAAGTGTAGGAAGAGAAGGGAAGTGTAGGAAGAGGAGGGAAGTGTAGGAAGAGGGGGGAAGTGTAGGAAGAGGGGGGAAGTGTAGGAAGAGGAGGGAAGTGTAGGAAGAGGAGGGAAGTGTAGGAAGAGGGGGGAAGTGTAGGAAGAGGAGGGAAGTGTAGGAAGAGGAGGGAAGTGTAGGAAGAGGGGGAAGTGTAGGAAGAGGAGGGAAGTGTAGGAAGAGGAGGGAAGTGTAGGAAGAGGAGGGAAGTGTAGGAAGAGGAGGGAAGTGTAGGAAGAGGAGGGAAGTGTAGGAAGAGGAGGGAAGTGTAGGAAGAGGAGGGAAGTGTAGGAAGAGGAGGGAAGTGTAGGAAGAGGGGGGAAGTGTAGGAAGAGGGGGAAGTGTAGGAAGAGGGGGGAAGTGTAGGAAGAGGGGGGAAGTGTAGGAAGAGGAGGGAAGTGTAGGAAGAGGAGGGAAGTGTAGGAAGAGAAGGGAAGTGTAGGAAGAGGAGGGAAGTGTAGGAAGAGGGGGGAAGTGTAGGAAGAGGGGGAAGTGTAGGAAGAGGAGGGAAGTGTAGGAAGAGGAGGGAAGTGTAGGAAGAGGGGGGAAGTGTAGGAAGAGGAGGGAAGTGTAGGAAGAGGAGGGAAGTGTAGGAAGAGGGGGAAGTGTAGGAAGAGGAGGGAAGTGTAGGAAGAGGAGGGAAGTGTAGGAAGAGGAGGGAAGTGTAGGAAGAGGAGGGAAGTGTAGGAAGAGGAGGGAAGTGTAGGAAGAGGGGGGAAGTGTAGGAAGAGGGGGGAAGTGTAGGAAGAGGAGGGAAGTGTAGGAAGAGGAGGGAAGTGTAGGAAGAGGGGGAAGTGTAGGAAGAGGAGGGAAGTGTAGGAAGAGGGGGGAAGTGTAGGAAGAGGGGGGAAGTGTAGGAAGAGGAGGGAAGTGTAGGAAGAGGAGGGAAGTGTAGGAAGAGGGGGAAGTGTAGGAAGAGGAGGGAAGTGTAGGAAGAGGAGGGAAGTGTAGGAAGAGGAGGGAAGTGTAGGAAGAGGAGGGAAGTGTAGGAAGAGGAGGGAAGTGTAGGAAGAGGGGGAAGTGTAGGAAGAGGAGGGAAGTGTAGGAAGAGAAGGGAAGTGTAGGAAGAGGAGGGAAGTGTAGGAAGAGGGGGGGAAGTGTAGGAAGAGGGGGAAGTGTAGGAAGAGGAGGGAAGAGATAGGAAGGGGGAAGAGATAGGAAGGGGGAAGAGATAGGAAGGGGGGAAGAGATAGGAAGGGGGGGATGGACAAAACTACCATTTTCAAACTACAAAATATAATCAACTACTATGATATATTTCTATTCATTTAGAATATTTTAATTTGATCAGTAAACAGTATGACCTTCAAATGCATCCCCAACCAACAGTGTTCACGGTGCATAATCACAAGTACTATCTTCAAATGCCCAAGATAGTGCAGAATTTGAGATTTACGTACTTATAGTCCAGAAGGATGCGTTGGTGATGGGATAAGATTCCTGGTTGCAAAATATGTCACCAACTGCAATACCTAGCAAAATTAAACAACATAGAATTATGGAGTCGCCATAAATTAAACATTGGTAATAAAGAAGGGCTGTGTGCGTGCGTGCGTGTGTGCATGTGTGTGTGTGTGTGTGTGTGTGTGTGTGTGTGTGTGTGTGTGTGTGTTCACGATAGACAGCTGAATGGATATGGATGAAATTTTACTTGTGTGATTCTTGGGTGCATGGCTTGGTTTATCACTGATTATTTTCTGAAGGTGGTGTGAAAAGAAAGAAAAAAAACAAGTTTTTCATAAAAAAAATAAAAAAAAAATAAAAAAAAAAAAAAAAAAAAAAAAATAAAAAAAAAAAAAATAAAAATAATAATAATAATAATAATAATAATAATAATAATAATAATAATAATAAAAAACCTAGAAAAAATAACGTGGTCAACCAATTCAGGCACAGGTGTCTCAAGCAGAAGCTCCAATGTATTTTTCTTCATTCCTTCCTTCTCCCTTACTTGCGTGCACACAGCTTGACCAGATCAAGAGTAACCTGGATGATATTAATTTCTCTTGGGGGGGGGGGGGGGGGGAACTCTGGGGTCTCAGGACCTAAAAAAACTGTATTCCTACATGCATAAGTGAAGTTCTTTTTACAACCACTATTCACACCAAAAATAATAACCCAAATGAATTCAAAGGGACACCAATTACTGATTGAAACATTTTCATCCAAGAGGCATATCCACAGCTCTGTTTAGTTTAGTGAACAGGTCACTTGGTTCATGCTAATTTTATTCATTCTTACCATGTGATCTTATCGAACACACACAAAAAAAACAAGTGAGTTTCAAAATCATCAGTCACTACCAGTCAGAAAAAACAACAGTGAATGAAAATCTGTGCTACACAATTAAATGGAAGAAGTACATCCATAGCTCTGGTTATGTAAGTGATGAGCTAGCTAACTTGTTCATTTCATTCCACAGCACACACTCAACCATTATCATCTATAGGTAAACTTATGACTCTGATTCTTTTTAGCGTTACACCATGCCTCTAAAACAATCCGAAAAATCAATTGGCTATGCTGAGATCTCCACTGATAGTTGGCAATTTACCATTCAGCATTACACAATCTTTCCAAAACATTCTGGACTTACTAAAAAAACTCAACAGGCAATGCTGATGATGTGCCTACTTATGAGTTGACAACATAGCAAAAGTTCCTATGTTAAATTTCCATGGAAAGTAAATATTATATCATTTCCATTCTTTTTTTCATTCATCTATTAAACAGGACACATAGACCAGAAAAATCTCATTAATAATTGATGAGCATGGTTTGTTTCCTCCAACCCTCCTGCTTTGTCTAATTTGGCATCTGCCCTGCCTGACTGATGTGCATAAAATTGACATAATAATGTGCTCTATACTCCATTCAGGGATAGTTTGCAATTAGCACTGCAAGAAGCAGCTAAAACATTCCTCCTATAGAATCCACTAGCCACAACACATTAAATACAGTACCTGCATCCATCAACAGGTAATATTCACGTTGGGCCTCGAACTGGTAACTGATTTCAAAGGTGACGTCACTCCCATTACTGCCTGGTGACGGAAACACTACTTCAGTAGGATCAGTCACATCTATAGAGTGAACTGGAGAGAATACGCCATTCTCATAAAGGTGAATGTAGCGACTGTCTTCAGGCCTAAGAACCTATACAAAATATTGTGACAAAATCAAACATTGCTATAGAGAGAGTAAGAACACAGCAAGTTGGAAGCTAGGATAAACCTGAGTGAGAATGCAGTACACAAAAGAAAGAAGCAATACTAAAGGAAAAGAACTTGGACAGAAGAGAATGGAAGATGAAAAAATTCGGAAGAGAAGTTTTTAGGTGAGGAAAGTGGAGCATGAGAACACCAACTAAGAAAAGAAAAGTAAAGAAATGACAAAATTGTAGACTGAATGTCTTCCTCATGGAGAGTGAGGGAGAGAAAGAGAAAAGAGAAGGTTGATGCAAAGAGAAAGATAATGGTGTACGAAAAGAGATGATTTTGTGCTTACTGGTTGATCAAAAGTCATAGTCCATGTGGTGGAAGGAGAAGGTAAGAACTGACCAGTAGGAGAGATGGAGTTTGGCAACACACGAGGACCTCCCACTAAACAAAAACATAACATGTGAATTCATTGGGACATACAACTAAAGTACTACATTGTAAAACAATGATTCAATCAACATGTGTGAATCTTTTTAACACTACTGTGACAAATTTTGTGTGACCAGTTTGGCTATGGTTGGATTACTGCTTCTAAGCTACGAAGCAACACCTATAATGAACCAATAACTAAAACATAATGGGTGCTTAGGTGGTTGGGTCAAACTTCTTGCACATGCACATGAACGGACTAACTGTAGGTATAACAATTTTTTGTGCTGATGGTGGCTTTGTGTAAGCCATGTATGTATGTATGTATGTATGTATGTATGTATGTATGTATGTATGTATGTATGTATGTATGTATGTATGTATGTATGTATGTATGTATGTATGTATGTATGTATGTATGTATGTATGCCACAATGCAGGTCATTCCAGAGGTTAATCACATCCCAATTCTCCACTCCTGGATCAGGCTGTAGCCAGGGATTGTTATTTTAAAAACAGAACTGCATTTGACACAACTAATGTTTTTTGGTCACTAACTTGTGTGTGTTTGTGTGTGTGTTTGTGTGTGTGTGTGTGTGTGTGTGTGTGTGTGTGTGTGTGTGTGTGTGTGTAGGATACGTGGTGTTATTTTGGTATAATGCCCCCTCATAGTGGCTTGGTGGGGGGACTCACACATCCAAATCTATTCATGGTCATTCTCAGGTATTATGCAAAATTTCGTAGCATGTGATTCAGAAATATTCATGAATGTCATTCCAAGCTGAAAATAGAGATTGCCAATATAGGTTTCTTCTTCCTGACAAAATAATTGTCAAGGGAAATTGACAATGTTTGGAAGGTCCTACCATGCTTCTTCCGATTGGATGTATGTATTTCCTCACACTCTTTCCCTTAGTCCCTTACATAATGGCATTGGGACTTGGCATAGCACTTTATGCAGCTCTGAGAATAAGCCTGTACTCATCTGTTGTTAGACATTGCTTCGGGAGTTCACTTTCTGCAACTTCCTTTTCAATGCTTTCCACAAAAAAAAGGCAATTCTATCCAAGAACACCTCTCTTGTTGGCTGAAGGATGATATAACTTGAACAAGTCAATTGCAGGACGGTTCAGGCTGTTCTTAGTTGGTTCAGGCTGTTCTTAGTTGGTTCAGGCTGTTCTTAGTTGGTTCAGGCTGTTCTTAGTTGGTTCAGGCTGTTCTTAGTTGGTTCAGGCTGTTCTTAGTTGGTTCAGGCTGTTCTTAGTTGGTTCAGGCTGTTCTTAGTTGGTTCAGGCTGTTCTTAGTTGGTTCAGGCTGTTCTTAGTTGGTTCAGGCTGTTCTTAGTTGGTTCAGGCTGTTCTTAGTTGGTTCAGGCTGTTCTTAGTTGGTTCAGGCTGTTCTTAGTTGGTTCAGGCTGTTCTTAGTTGGTTCAGGCTGTTCTTAGTTGGTTCAGGCTGTTCTTAGTTGGTTCAGGCTGTTCTTAGTTGGTTCATGATAGTTTATTTTATAGCACAAAAACAAATGAGACATTTGAGTTTTAATTCAAATCACACGAAATTTGACCATTGATTTGCAAAAATCCCACCAAAAATGCATTTAGAATTCATAGTTGCTCAAATCTGCAGACAATTTTGGGGCTAAACTCTAATATCTTGTACAGAAACCAAAGTCCAGTTTATTTTGACACTAATTTAGGACAGTGCCCATTGCCAGTGTCCGTGGATACAGATACGGATATTGGACTTGGTCACTTAACATTGTCCAACAATGGTTCACTCATTCTTGCATGATTAAATTTTTTTAAAAAATTTTACTGCAAAGGGCGCAATTTGACGCGATAAATTTGAAATTTCTCAAGTCCTCACAAATTTACACCCCTACTTCAATATTTATCATCAGGTCTGTAAGTCTTCCTGATTTCTTCTGATGTGCTGGAGAAGTGATCACCTTGAACTGCTATTCAGGTGAGCATCTTGCAGCACTTTTTTTTTGCTGTTTCCCATATCTCTGGAATGAAAGAAGTTAAGCAAGGTCTCTCTTTTCTGCCTTTTTACAAATGATACAAATGTTATTCATCATGAATGAAAGTTACAAAGAAAGAATCAAGTTTTATGAGTAAATCACCATCAACAAATATATTTTAGGGTGTTTTGTATCTTGCATTCAGTAATGGTTTCTATTATATATATTTAATTTTTTCACCAACTAATTGGAGGGTAATCACCAAAATGTAATTGGTACATAATAAAGTACATATATTTCTTATTTTTCATATTTTTGTACTCACTGACCATAAAAACATTGGCATAGACTTTTATTTGTGATCATACCATGTATCAAGCTAATAATAGCCAAAATTGAATTCATTGAAATTATGTCACTAATATCATTTTGGGGTAGAAATCCTCACTTCCAATCAGCCAGCAAAGATATATTTTATGATATTGGGATAGGGTCTCATTGATGTATGCGGTGCACAGCTGTGGCACTGTTTACTTACACAATTTTTAGGGCTCCTGGTCTTAAAATACCAACCAAGAATATTCTTTAGTATTTCACCTAAAAGCACCTGTTACAACTTGCACTATATTTTACTATGACAAATCAGAAATTCTTCGATCCTCATTTTCTGCAGGAGAGTCAGAGCTGGATGAAGCTGAAGAGGGGTCAGTGTTACTTAGCTCTGAAGTTGAAAGAAAGTATTCCACTCTCCAAAGGGATCTCTAGCGGAGAATTGAATTGCAAACCACACCCATAACTACACCCACAGGAGGGTATTACCACTGGTTGGTCCAGTGGAGCAAGAGCATTTGAACAAGTGTGTTATTAGCTTATTACCCACTTGTTGGTGTGTCCATGGGTTTGGTCTGGCTGTTCAATTAAATTTTAATTCTGGATAAATCAGGTTGTCTCCATTAATAAGCTAATCACTACATGGAGATCACATGTATATTTCAGCATGATTAGTTTTTGCTTCTGAGCAATAAAACAGCTTCCTGTGAGTGTGACCATGTCCAAACAACATCCATAGCCACACCTGCAGGAAGGTAATACCACTCTTACAGTCACATGGAAACTATATGCCAAATTTCAGCCTGCTTTGTCTAGTTGTTTGGCAGTGAAAATAACTCACGCTGACCGACTGACAGACAGACAGACAAAGCTCCTGAGCATAAGTAGATGATTGAAAGTTCAATTACTTGTTTGAGTGTAGATAATCATCTTTATTTTTCACATCTCTTCAGTTATTCATTAGAAAAAGGAGCAAGCAGCCCACTTTATTCAGGTAGAAACTGTCTAGTTTAGGATGAGTTGAAACTTACACAAATGTAGATCACATTCATTATTGGTTTATTTGATAATTACCTTAACTGCCAAGAACCCACCCTACAGGTGGTTTCGGTCAGACTCTGGCCTATTGCAGTAATGAACTTGTTCAGTTTGCTTAATGCAATATGTATATAGGGATAGGGATTATTGGCACTTTTCTCATAAATCAAACAAACACGATACAATTAATGAAGACCTCTATGAAAGTTGCATTCATTTTTGGCAGTGAAAACAATTTCTTGTGGGTGTAGCTGTAAACAAAACTACACCCTTAGCCACACTCACAGGACAATAACACTCTTCCAGTCATGTGGAGACCATTTACCAAATTTTATTGAACCAGGTCATTAATTAGAGTCTTCCAGCGGAATTTATGCTATTATGTCATCAAACCACACCTATTGACACCCAATTTAAACAAAAACCTTCATGAATAGGTGCAGTGAGGTGCCATTAATCATGAATTATAGTATAATTTTTTACCTTTCATAAAGATACAATAGAAATTTAGATATTCATTAAAAAAAATTGAAAGGAAAAACCCAAGCTAACATACGAGCCAGAAACTATATCTGTGGTCACAGCACCAGCACAAAAGTCAACACAACAGTAACTGTTCCAACAAAAACAATGACAAAAAGAACAGAACACTATTGAACTATCTCTTACCCCCTCCAAGTAAAGTGATGCAAGACTGTTCAGAGGTGACACTGCAAGTCAATTGGTGTACAGTTGCATTGCATGGTAAAGTAAGTAAAAATGTTATATAAAAATTACTACAAAAAAGGTAGATATATTGTTGTACTTAGCTGTCTGCACATACAATTTATGAAATATTATCACAGTTTCTAGGGACATTTTCTTATATATGTTCGTATCTACAACCTTCATGACACTAGCATAAGCATGATGAGTTGCCTAATAGTGCTACACTGTTAAATTAAGGACGACCACTTGCCACAGAACCTCATGTGTACCTCCTGCTAGAGGGCCATCTAGAATGACCTAATAAATGCAGACACTAAAAACAGCCTAGACTTATAGCCTCTCCAAAGGAACCAGCTTCTTTGCTAATGTGTAAGATTGAATCCCTGCTGGTAGAGGATAGAAATTCTTGGTTAGCAACAGTCCATCCATTTCATTGTCATATTTTATACACTGTCTGATATTGAACCACTCAATTTTCCATGAACTTATATAGCTATATTTCCATGATATATTACATAAAGAAAGAAAGATAAATAAATATAATATTTTATGTTCCTCACTCTTCAGTATTTCTTGCTGTGAAACAAAAGATGTTTATTCCAAACTGTTCCAAAGTTGGAGTCCAAGAAATATTTGTAAAGAAAATGGAGGAGTTGAAGGAACTCTGGATCACGCCATTTTGAAGTAATCCTTGCGGAGATATTGTCTGGAATTCGGTGATGCTATATTGAGACAGAGAGAAGAGATAACACAAAATCTGGTTGTCTAGCATACATGCCAGTAACACAAGTCAGCAAGAGAAGGAAACTCACCAATGAGTAAAACAGTATTAAAAAACACTCCTTAAAAGTCTCTATTACTACTGAAATATGCAATTATGTTGAATGCTAAAACTTACAGTGACCAAACAAAGAGTTTTTACGGTATATGTTACTCATAACAGAAGAAAAAACAACAAAAAAACACTATCACTCAATTATGTGTGCAAATATAACAGTTTGTGCATTCTTCAATCTTTAGCGTTGGGCTACTTCTAAGAACTTATCTAACGCAAGGACAACGAACCATTCAACAACTGACATAAATTACGTGGGATGAGCAAGTTATATAGAAATTAATGACGTAGTGCATGATGTCATACAGGAAATAATAATGATAATTAAATCAAGGTTCAGTTCACTACAAATCATATAAACAAAAATCACCATATAAATTAGGTAAGCATAATCTTGTGTCAGACCAAAAAAACACAAAAATATATGGACCATTTAACTCTTGTAATAATAAATTGGTATGTTCAGGACTATAGAGCTTTTGAATGCATACACACTGACACACACACGCACGCACACACAGAATACTATTGGTATTCAATGGGATATGATATGATATTCTGGGTTTTACTGCGTAGATTGCAACTACTCATCTAAGGGGAGTGAGTCATGAGGGGCCGGTGTAGATGCATTGCATCTATCTTGGTTAGATCACTAAAAGATATACAGCACACATGAGCAAAGCTGAGTTTACACCTTCTTTGTGAGTGTTTAGGATTGACTTGCTGTTGGTAGTAATTTTTTTTTATTCAATCAGTACAATGATTGACAAGATCACACAATGCTTGTTGTAAGGGCATTACTGCACACATACATTCCCAATTCAACCACAGATAATTCCAGAAACTACAAGGCATCGCCAAGAGTTTGAACAGGCTCTTTCTGCCAGTAGGGGCTTTCCGTCGAACTCTTTTCTGTTTGCCTCACATAGAGCACATGTGATGCTTTCCTAAGAAGTGACCACTCTGTGACAACAGTTGTTGCTTTTTTTAAAAATTGCAATAATTACTCATATATATCTTGATTATTGGCCATATTTACTGTTAACAAATGTTACTCGAAAATATTAAAGAAACCAAGTAAGTCTATTGGACTGGTAAGGTAGTTATGTTCCACCATTGCTTTTACTTTTTCCATGTGCTTTCACCAATTTATCGTACACTTGCAGTTTGGTGGAGGCAAGCCATATCCTCGTGTCACCATCCAGGTTCACCCAATGGTGGCCGGTGTTAGGGATGTGACATACTGATGTGGTTGGCTGTCTGTTCTGGGTGACCACAGTCACATGCAGCAGAAAGTCTCAGCCCTGAGATAGTTGAGCACTGTCCCAGGTCTCTACCTAGCAGCTTGCCTGCCTCCTCCACAAACAGTCTGGAGTGGTCTGCTGCCTGCCTGCCATTCTTTCATTTAGCAATTTTGAGCCACAGTTGATCACTTTTTGGTGACACAAACCTTGCAAACAAAAAAATGAAGAAAAAAAAACAATCTAAAAATTAACTGCAAGTCTAGCTAAGAAATAGATGCTACTGCAGGGGGAGAAGGAAGGGGAAAGGAATAAGGAATGGGGGTAAGGAAAGGTAGAGCAAAAAGGAAAAAAAAAGGGAAAATGACCCTGGTGGGGTTTAAACTTGCAAAACCTTGTTCTAAACATATATTTTTAAAACTTTTGTTGCCTGTGACAACCACAGTAATGGGTGTGGCCAGGTAGGACTCTGTCAAAATGATCATGTGGTCCACAGACTCACCCCACTCCCTCACCCCCAAATTTTAGTTTATTCAGTCCATTGGTTCTTGAGTTCTAGTCCAAACAGACAGCCGATCTCCAGCCTGTGTAATCTAGTGCCATGATTTTTTAAGTGGCTTTTTTTGTCTTTTTGCGAGGCATTCTTTAGACAAATAATGAACAAACCACTAAAAAGTAGTCACAAGTACAGCTAGGAAATATTTCTGCAAGGTAATTAAAAAACAAAGAAGAAAAGGGAAAAGAAAAGGGTGGAGAAATAACGAGGGGGAATAAAGAATGGGGGAAAGAAAAGGACGTACAAAAAAAACAGAAGAGAAAATAAGGGGGGAAAGGAAAGGACATGCGTGCAAAGAAAACGGAAAAGAAAAAAGGGAGGAGAATAAAAAAGACCCTGATGGGGGTTTAAACTCAAAACCCTAGTTCTGAATCTCCATTTGTGGCTTCTTTGGCCTGTGACGCCAACAATAAGGGGTGTGGGCAGGTGGGACCACAATAAGGGGTGTGGGCAGGTGGGACCACAATATGGGGTGTGGGCAGATGGCACTCAGCTAAAATATTTGTGATCCATAGGAGTTTCCCCTGAAAATTTGAGCTTACTCGATCCATTTTTCTCTAGTTTTAGTCGAGATGGACACACACATACTGAGAGACAGGCAATCTCCATTCTAATAAGAGAGTGACTTTAAAAAGAAATCAGATAGCAATTTAGAGCAATTTAGAAGGAATCTTCATTATTAGCACAGTTTCATCTGGTGATGGTTGACCAGGATATTTATATATATATATATATATATATATGCCCCCCGATTCACTATCCCCATTCCCTCCCCCCACCCACCACCAATTTATAAATTGTCTAGATGGTTAATCCCTTTTTCTAAAAAGCACAAAAAAAAACCCATCAATTTTTGGTTACAAAAATGCAAAAATTTTGTTGCATAAAACCACTTCATGGTTGATTGAAGGATTGACAATCGAGTTAGAGTTATTGGAAAACCACCATTCATGCCACTGTCACTATACCTCACTCTCTCCCCTTCTCTAACCCCCCCCCCCCCCACCCACCCCCATTATTTTAAAGCACAAAAAAGAGATCCACCTTTTGAGCACAAATCCACTATTGTGAGGAGTATGGTTCAGAATTTGAGTGTTTGAAGTTGAAGTTCAAATTAGATATAAAAGTCCTTAACTCTCCAAGAAGAGGGGGGGGGGGGGGCGGCAAAAAAGTTCAAGTGGGGCGATTGCCCCCCCCCCCCCCCGTCCCCACATTAAAAAACCCTGCTGAGCATTATGTACTTTTAATTCAAGCAGGGGCTTTCCTAAATTGTCTGCTAAGGATTGAAACAAAAATTTTGCACTTTGAGCCCCTCCAAAAATTAATAGAAAACAACTGTGAAGTAAGAACCCCCTCCCCCACCCCACCCCAAACACAGTATAGGTTTGCATTACAATTAAACATCAACACCCAAGATTAGATGTCTCCAACACCCAGCCCACCCACCCCCAAAAAAACCCAACAACAAGAAAACCAAAAAAGAGGTTTGATAATAGCTGGATTGAATTGCATCAGGAAATTGGTTGAGAGTGTAACTGATATCCACCTGTCCAATTCCCATCAATTTGAAGAAGTAGAATAAAACCACAAATTTAACCATAAAAAATGTCAGATATTAGCTTGTCATTCAGGACAATGGGGCAAATGGAAATCCCTTATTATGCCCTCCTTGCCAAACTGGTCCATGATGTAATTAGGTACACACAGGAATGCATTGATTCATTCTTTTTACCTGTGGCACAACAGGTCTAGGCACACTTGGAATGATGGGGGAGGGGTGGGGCAGAGAGAAAGAGAGAGGTATCAACATATATTTTGTCAAGAATGTATGGAAACCTTATGGTTACAACTAAGTCACTTTTACTGTATGGAAACCAAAAAGTTAAAAATCTTATCACTACTAACTTTAACATCATCTAAAATGTTCTAAACTATTATTTTGCTTCATCAAAACACTATGTTTTAATAAATATTATAATAATTGTTTGCCCATGGGTCTTAATGCAGGACCGGGAGCGCTCTGGCTGTGAAAACCACAAGATAAATATAAATACCTAAATCAGTGCATGGTACAGGATGGTGCCAACAGGCACACATCTTCAACATTATTGTTGTGATCATCATTACCTAAAAGTTAAAAGGTACGTTAATTTGAAGTTCCTGCTACATATATCCCAGTTAATCTACATTCCCTCTACCATATTCCACACCAGCTCTGCATATACAAAGAGATCTTTCTAATGAAGGGGTTAAAAATGTCTAATACTGATGAACTTGTTATTAATCTAGCTAGACACTTCTAGTGGAGATTAAGTTATGTGGTCTTACAATTCTAGTAGTAAAGATCACAACTCAACTTAACAGTGCAGGATCAAACACTTCAAATTAAAAAAAATAATGTCCATTGCAGAGATGGAGCTCCTACAATTGTATTGCACTCACTTGAGGTTGGCTCACACAATCATGCAGGCTCAGCTTTTGTGCTGCTATATTGCTACATGCAGTACATACTTGGACCTTCCAGCATAGACCACTAGACTAGCAGTGTATGTATCCAACACTGGAATGCAAGCTCCATCGGTGGGTGTGGGCAGCACAAAAACTGGTCTGGACGAGCATGACTCATTAGAGATAAAAACGTCAACTAGAAACTGCAGAGGAACACTGCTGAGGGGTTCGGTGCTTGTGGCAGAGATAAAATCCTCAATTTGAATGGCAACTGCATACAGTCCAGTTTGGTTAGTTGCATTATAAGAGATGACACAGGTATCCTGTAAAGTGTTAAAGAAATATATTAAACAAATATATACAACTATCCAGTTTGAGTAAAGTATACATCTTTGCAAGATATTTTATTGCTGCTTGTTTACATCCTGCACTTCCACTAAGTTCTGTGAAATAGGTAATGCCTTTGATGGAAAAAGATGCTTCACAGTTGTGACTAGTGGTCAACTCTTTAGCCCTTGGATAGCTCATCTCACACAATGAGAGGATAGTTAAGTACATGCACTTTGATCCCCTGTATTGTAACTGCACTAAAAATGCCAGCACATGCCAAATTGTATGTATGGGGTGAGGGGGAGGGGGGGGGGGGGGTTCCAAGGGAGAAAGAAACTGACTATCATGTGCACTGTGATCATTTTAAATGGGGGTTTAAGTGTGCTGCCTGCAGTGGGTCATCGTACTTCACACGTATGTTCTAATTCAGCAGAGCTGAAAAAGGATCTTTCTGCTCTTGCAAAGTTACTGGAAATACCAGGCAAATTCTTAGAATTTTTCAAATTACTGAGCATGCCATTTTAGATAGAATTTCAGCCATTGTACTGGCGATCAATTTTGTAATAAACTTCTTTTTTTTTTATTTGGAAAGGAAACTTTTTCATAATTATGTTTGACCTGTATCAACCACATTTAAAATAATCATGATCAATATTGTCTGCCAATAAAGTTTGTACATTTTCAAGGAGTAATTTCGTTGGTTTTCCATTCACAGCATCCTACACACCAAAATTATAGGAGGTCCTGACCCCTTCACCTTACACCAATGCATTAGAGTGATATACATATATATACACACACACACACTATATATATATATATATATATACACACACACACACTATATATATATACACACATATAAACATGCAAAAAAAAAAAAAAAAAAAAAAAAAAATTTGCGAATTTCATTCACCTCCTAAAAGAACAGCATCTTACTTGGTCTAGTTGAGCATCAGGGAATGCATTACAGATCCCCAAACATTCTCCTTGGGTTGAATTTGCCCACCGACATCTGACAATATCTTGATCAGCATCCTCCACTAATATATATATATATATATATATATATATATATACATATACATATACACACACACTGTAATTTCAGCTAATATAATGGTCTTAAATGTTAATGATTTTCAGAATACAAAAAATGATTTTTGTGCCAACAATAAAAAAAAAAGAAGAAGAAAGATTCAAGTCAGTTCACAAGGATTCACAGAAGGTCTATGGTGCTGCTACTTCATTGGACTCCAAAGCCTCAGAGTCGTTCCATCGTACCATAAATGCTAAATGTTGTTGAGTCAACCATTCAATGTTTTCTTCTAGCCACTGAAAGTTGCTTGTGTTTATATACACTTTGACACTCTCCACCATCTTGATAGTAGCTAGCCACATATATTATTGCATATTAGAATGACAGTTCCAGAGTTTGAGTTTCTTCTGGATAATTGTGGTCTCTCAATAAAATTTATTATAAATTGTCTATAACAAATTTTTCATTGAAACAAAGACTGGGTAGCTAGAGGATGGCCAGGGTTTATATATTCATAGCTACTGGTACTATATTTTTCATCTGTGCACTTAAGAATAATAATTCTGTGTCTCTAAATTTGTATCCTGACCAGCAACATTACTGAGCAGCACAGAGTGGTAACTTTACTTCATAACTGCTTCAACTTTGACAGCTGCACAGCAAAAAGCTTCAAGGTTTGAGGTTAACTCAGCGCACTAGATTGTTTGAAAATATTAAACTTTCAGGTAAATTTGTCTTGTATGAATTAGCAACATTAATGTCTTTTTATTATAACTAGTTGGCATCAATTGTTATATTAAAATTGCTAGAATTTCTGGATTTACAGTATGTCCACCTGATTAATAAGAGATGGGAACAAACTGACTAGATATGATTGCAAGCTATGGCATTGGCCCGACCACTTCTCTGATATTCTCAAATGTGAATCAGAGGTTAGTGTGGGACTTCGGATGCTTTACCTATTCTTGAGCTGCCTTTTGCACTGAGTGATGATATGTGTGAATGAGTTGTGTGATCACCTGACCAAGGAGGAAATTGCTGCAGCAATCTCTCAGATGTGGAAAGGAAGGGCTCCAGGCTTGGATGAAATATCGACTGAGATGTTGAAGTTGGGTGGTGAGAGTCTGTCCGCTGGCTGAAGACTATTGCAGATGGAATCTGGAGAACGGACATGGTGCCAAGTGACTGTACGAAACAGCTGCTCATACCCAGCCACAAGAAGGGAGTTTGTATTACCCGTGACTACTATCATGGTACTGCCCTCTTGAGTATCCCAAGTAAGATATTTTCTAGGGCTAGCTTAAATAGGCTCAAGCCTTGTGAGAACTCCTCTGAAACAATCAGTGTGGCTTCTGCCAAGGTAGACGTTGTGCAGACCAGCTGTTCTCCCTGCGGGTCCTGACAGAGAAAGCAAAGGATGTCTGCAAGCCAATCTACATCTGCTCCATTGGTCCCAGAAAGCCTTATGACTCTGCTAACCACAACTCTCTCTGGACTGAGTTACAGTGTTCCTATGGCATTCACACAAAACGTATTTTTCATCATTCATGTTTTACATGAAAATGGCACAAGTGGTGTTCATCAGGACTGTGTCTTGGCTCCCATGCTCTTTAATCTCTACTTTGATGTGGCTATACATATGTTGCTGGAAATGACCAATTGCAGGGCAGAGGTGTGAGAGTGGCTTACCTCCATGACACTAAGTTGGTGGGCAACCGCAGGAAGGTATAGCATGAGCGCATAATCTCTGATCTGGAGTGTGCTGATGATATGGCCTTGGTGGCTAAATCATGGGATGATCTAAAGTCCATGCTGGATGACGTCAATGCACTGTAGAGATTCACCATCAGCTGCAGCAAGACTAAGACATTGGCATTGCTGCCATCAGATGTTTATCCAAAGCCTGCACTGATTATTCTGTTTCCTGATGATGACCCTGCAGAGGTGATGCCCAACTCTCGGTACCTTGGTAGCATTGTGCAAGACAACTGTGGCACAGCAATTGAGGTGGATTCCAAAATCTACAAGGCTTCCAAGGCCTTTCTTTCCCTTGCCGTATCCTCTGGTACCAACACAAGATCAAGATTCACATCAAGATTCACACCAAGCTCCACATTTTCAATTCTGTTGCATTGGCGACTCTTCTTTATTGCCTAGAGAGTTAAGTCCTTGTGAACCCCAAATACATTGCTTGCAGGGTTTTGTGATTAATTGCCTCAGGATTATCCTTAGGGTATACACAAGGGAGAAGGACCGACTCACCAGCATCAGGAGAACGGCTAAGAAGCCGCTTCTCAGTGCTCTGCTAGTGCAGACTATGCTTCCTTGGCCACAACTCTCAGATGAATGATAGTCACCTTACAAAACAGTTGTTGGTGAGTGCCCTGTGGATGGTAAACGGGCATCCCGGTAGGCCAAAGTATCGCTGGAACAATCAAATGTTGCGAGACTTGAGAAGTTGTAGACTCTCGTTGAACTGGTGCGAATGTGTACAAAGCCAGGCTTTACAATAAAAAGTTATGCATGAGTATGTCGAGCCCTCAATGTGCTCAATGTGCTTGCTGAGGAGCAAGAGAAGACACAAAATGATGATAGGAAGAAACTGAGAGAGTGGAGACAAGTGGATGTTGAGGTGGCACTTCGCTGTACCCATTCTGTGTGCTTTTGTCGCTGTGAATAAGGCTGATGTAACCAACCACACACACCAGAAACACATGCTGCCACATAAGTCTGTGTGTCAGTTTTGCAAGCAGTTTTTCATCAACAGGTTGTTTTTTGTTTTTTTTATAAACACAATTATCATTGTGGTGGCAAGAGCCATTAAGTATTTGCACAAGTAACATATTGTTGCTATTCTTAGTACTTGAAGGATTCTTTAACACTTTCATTTACAGGTAGGTAAAGGATTGATTCAGTTAAAGTACTATAAGAGACTGGCAATAGAACCATTTTTCTAATTTTTTTTGTGATTTTGGTGGAAGCAAGTCAGCTTACTCCTGCAGTCCTCTAGTGTGGTACGTTTCACAACATAATCTTTTTAAAAAGAAGCTTGGAAAGGCTTTAGACATGGCAAGTTTTGTATAAAATAACTGACCACAAAAGTTGCCAAAATACTGGTTTTGGTGGACCATAACTTTCTTGTTTCACCATTTTAGGACATTCCAATGCCCTCTGTAGGAACAAGACAGCATAGGAAACAGGATAAAATTTGAACAGTATTCGTGGGAGTCACAGTTCAAACATTTTTTCTTCTTCCTGACAGTTACACAGGCAGGGAGTTAGCACAAATAATAATCTAAACCAGAAGCCCATTGCAGCTCTGCTTGCAATAATCAAGGCACTCGTTCAATAAATAGAATATAATTATTGCTAAATTTATTCAATAATTAATCAGACCACAGGTTTTGCAACAATCAGAAACACACATGTACATGTTCACAGGTTGAGGTGTGGCCTGATGGGACCCAGCTCATGTAAATCCCAGTATCAAGTTATGTACGCTTGCCAAGTTACTTGCGTCTAAGTGCAAGGGTTTGATCTTTATAAAAAGATATTATAACTAAAATTTTCATATGGATTCATGCACATTTATCACTAGAAAATATGGGAGTGGTCATGCATATTTTTCTGATGAATTCGGTGATAATAAATCTTCTTTCAAAGCTCAATGCAAGAGTTTATGCTTAGAAAGAAGATTCCTGAGATTTTCATAGAAAGATATTCATGACTATCTGGCACATTTTCTCATGATAGATGGGTACCTAGCAGAAGAGCTGCTTAGGCTGGAAATTGTTGCAGACTTTCACCACTTCTCTGCTGTAAGTGCAGAACTTTACTTGCGATAAGTTTTTCATCCTCTGCTGTACATGCAGAGTGGATATAACTTTCTTCAATATTTTTTTGTGGTGGCCTTTCTATCAGGTATTTCCAATGTGTGAGTAGATGCATTGTGGATCCTTTACCGATATCACAATATCACGCACAAAATTTACCAAATGTACTGGTTATTTCACCTCTTTTTTGGACCTTTTTAGGAAATTCCAAAAACTTCTTAAGGACAGAACAATGTAGGGAACAAAATAGAACTCTAAAGGTGGTGGGAACGGGTTCAAAAGGGTTTTTTTCATGGCAGGTACAGGTATGGCAGGTACACAGGGAGGAGGTAGCACAAATAATATATTGAATTAGCTGCAAGATAATTCACTGTAAACATACCAGGAATTCTAAATACATGACTGCAGCCATGTTGGAATCGAATTATTGGATTAGACTCTGACTCTGGTGAGGAGTTTAGATTTCCATCTGGTCTCCTTGCAATACTTCCTTTGATTCTCACCTCCCATCCCCCATCTGCTCCTATGACTAGAGTTGAGATCCAGCAGCAGGCTAGAAAACTAATAATATACAAAGAAAATACAAGGATCGAAACAATTCACTGTATATTAGTTGATAAGCAATGTCGAGTTGGAAGTCCATATGACCCTATTGCACACTATTGCATTAAGTTATAGACCACTGAGTTGGGTATTTTAAAGTCTTATTTAAATTATTGAATGCAAACAATCCAAGTACATTCTGCAGGTTGTAGGATAATTAAAAATCAGGTCACAAAGACCTTCTAGTCATTTATGACACCAATTATTTTAATGTCATGTTATGGTTTTTAGGTTGGTATCCAGTTATCTGAGATATATCAAAGGCTCACTATCTGATGCATCAGGGACGTAGGAAGCAATTCTGAAGAACAGAAGCCATCCATTCAGGTTAATAATTTTTCCTTCCCACACCCACATTAAGTTGAGGTTTGATTAATTCATACAAAGCAAAAAAAAAAAAAAAAAGCGAAAAAAAAAATCAGTTTTTTTTAAATCTGTTTTTGATTAATGAAAAGACAAATCATAATCTTTACTAAATAGTTGCTACAGTGACTACAGGTTTGGAGAAACCCTTTAGTTAGTCTTAAAATGCTTATTATATAATAATTACTAGCAGCAAATACCATGCGTTGCTCGACCAATGTCAACATGAAACATAGAAGCCACTCAAATTTTGGCCTGGTTGGTCCTTTAGTTAGCTTTTGGTAGTCAAAACATCTTCCTGTAGGTGTGGCCAATTCCAAACCACACCCATTGCTAAACCCACATGTGGTTAATAATGCTCACCTGGTTAGTTGGAGACCACATGCAAATTTTAGCCTGGTAAGTCCTTCAAGTAGCTTTTAGTAACCAAAATGACTTTCTGTAGGTGTGGCAGTAGCAAAACCACACCCATTGCCATATCCATGTCGTTATTAATGCTCAACCGGTTAATTGGAAACCACATTCCAAATTTCAGCCTGGTTGGTCTTCTGATTAGCTTTTGAAAGCCAAAATGACTTCTGGGTGTGGCTATGGCCTGACCACACCTATTCATGGTTAATAATTCTTACCCAGGTACTTGGAGACCATATGCCAAATTTCAGTCTGATTGGTCCTTCAATTAGCTTTTTGCAGACCAAGTAACTTTTGTAGATGTGGCTATGATAAAACCACACCCATGTGATTAATAACACTCACCGGGTACTTGGAGAGAAAAGGTCCCTCCCTTTAGCAAAAGAAAATAAGTAGAGCAGACAAAATAGAGTTAGTCGTTGTACTTCTGTCAAGTTGAACTTAGTTATGTTTAGCCACGTAGCCTTTGACCGATGCCCATGCTAACTCAATGGGATTGATCACAGTGGGCCACCGTAGCACTGTATGTCCATGTTGTTTTGCTGTTGCTTTGTTTGTCAGGTAGATTGGTTTGGGTCAATGTTGTAGTACTTTATCAGTAGTGTCTTTTTTATGCCTGTGTCAGCATATTATATATATTTTTTCTGTTCAACAATTGTTTAATGTCATCTTTTTGGTTAGCTGTTGTTGGGGCTTTGTCCTTTTATTTATTATGGTATGTGGCGTTGTCTACAATTATTACAGAGTTAGGTCATAAGTTTGGCAGTAATTGTTGTGTAAAACATTCCGTGCAGTGTTCAGTATTCATCTCGTTGTGGTAATCAGCACTGTTAGTCTTAGATTTAAAAACCAAATCTGCACCATCCACCCAGCCTTTGACTCCTCCAGCATGAACCACAATCAATCTTTTTTTTTACCTTTCCCAATTGGTACCTTCTATCCACCTTTACCATCGTAGTCCCCCATATGTATTCATTACTGTGATGTGCATTGACCCAAGTTCCGTCTGTGTATACATTAGTTTTGTTTTGTTGTCGCAGTTTGCATATAGCTTGTAAATATGTATGTCGTTCAATAATGTAATGTTGTTCTTAGAGGAATCGTATACTGTCTGCTTTTTGTAGGAGAACCCCATGCTTCAAAGAAGTTTCCACAAACAGAACTAGCCACCATTAAAGACTCCATCGGTCCTCACCTCCAAAACAGCAAATGATGTCGGATATTTCTTTTTTAATGTAGAAGTCGTGTACCAGCCTTCATATCGCTTCCCTATTGAAAGAGTTCGTATTTATTCTAACTCTTGAAGCGGTGTAACAATTTATTGGTAATAGAAAGTTTCCGTCATTGGCCAAGAACTCTGTGTGAATGTTTCTTAGACATCATTGAGATATGTCTGTTGCCTTAGACAAATATCAATTACGTTCGTCCTTTCGTTCATATATCTTTTAATCTTTTTTTTTCTAAAAAAGCTCTAACATTCTCCACAATATACTTCATTTGTGTTACAAATTTCACTCCTCTTCCAGGCATCTTTCCAATATTATATTTTTAAGAATGAGATTGGAATCCTTGGAGCTGTTGTTATTTACTCGACCCATTGCTAAATTAATAATAACACAGCTATTGTTTTATCATAAAAGAGGTTTCACATTGGTTGGATCATGTTGCAAGATAAAGCCACCAGATAAATAATGAGCCATGGTGGTAAGGATCTGCAATAGATCATTGCAAAACTCCAGTTGCTGTGCAACTTATTGTATCTGTGTGAAGCAGAACACTACTACACAAATAACTCACACAAGGGTTGAGCAACAATGATAAAAAGGGTAAAAGGAACTTTATAACTTTATTACAAGTCAAGTGCAGCTATCTGGCTTCATGCGAGTCTGGCTGGTTAGCTGGTTGGCGAGAAAGCTTCAAATACCTAATTCCAAAAAATTTAATTGCAGTCACTTTTAGCTGGTCACTTTTAGCTGGTCACTTTTAGCTGGTATTGGTTGCGCTGTTTACAAATTTCTTACTTCTGGCGGCCAAATCAATGCAAATAGAGTTTAGTTTTAGGTCTGTAGCTTCAAGAGTTTGTCTGGCAAAAATACCTTTTTTGGCTTTTTTAAAACCCTAATGTGAACACAGGAAAGGGTGTGGCCATATAGATGTACTTTGAGGGAGGGTTTCGTGCAAAATATTGAGAAAAAAAAATTTTTTTGGCTGAAATAAGTTCCTTGGGCACTCCACAATCATAAAAACTTTTTGGAATTTTTTTTTACCATTATTCATGACAAAAATAGGCTTTGTTTCACTGCAATTTACATCCTGTAAAATTGATATCCTGTTGCGGTCGAATTTTGGTTATACACTCATGATGTCAGAGTAGGATCCTGCTACAGCAATGCCCAACATAGTCTACTTTCTGTTAGTTATGATACAAGTTTTGGTGATCTCAGCCTATCCTGCTCATTTTCCCCAGTTGGGGGACATAAACCAATTCTAGAAGGTGTGGAATCTGAAGAAATAGTTGAGCCCTACCCAGTTTGAGCCTCAAGCTAGCAAGTTATCAGTAGGGTCTCTTGCTGCTAGCACCTAGGGTGATGGTGGCTCACTAGGTGGAGGAAGACTGGGAATACAGTTTGTAGAAACGAATAAGCTGTGTAGCTGGTACTTCTGTTTTGAATGTAGGTGTCAGTGTGGGCACTGTGAGCATCAGCAGGGAGTGTCTCTGCTGGCAAGAATGTAGGTGTCAGTGTTGGCACTGTGAGTATCGGCAGGGAGTGTCTCTGCTGTCAAGAAGTAGGTGTCATCTCTCAGAAAATGCAGGATGAGGCTCAAACTGATAGGGCTCAACTATTTCTTCAGATTCATCACCTTCTAGAGTATGTATATGTTCCTCAACTGAGTAAAATGAGCAGGATAGGCTGAGATCACCAAAACTTATATCAGAACCAGCAGAAAATAAAATATCCATGCTGGGCATTGCTGTAACTGGATCCTACTTTGACAAGAGTGGCAAACCAGGATGTAAATTGCAGTGAAACGAAGCCTATTTTAGCCATGAAGAATGGAATTTTAAAAATTCAAAAAAATTTTATATGATTTTTGGGTGACCAAGCTACTTTTTTCAGCCCCAAATCTTTTTTTCAATATTTTGCACAAGACCCTTCCTTTAAAACGTTCCCCAAGTGAAACTGATTCCGAATACCGCTTGGTTCAAATTGCTCCCAAAGTATCATTTTTGGCATTTATAGCCTGACACTCCTATGGGCTATGTGTGGCCAGGTGGGACTCAGCCTATATCTCTCTATCTCTCTCTAGTCATGATGTGTGTTTATGCCAAGGTTTAAATGTCAGGCCCAAGGGTTCATACAAAGTAACATTTCTAGCATTACACACTCACACACCCACCAGAAGTGGTGGGGTCATGTGGCCCAACTTTTTTTTTTTTTTTTTTTTTTTTTTTTTTGCTAAAAAACTACCCTTGCACGTAACCATATGCAATTCACTCTTCAGTGTAGACACATCCTACATCACTGTGATTGCTCTGATACCACTGGATGTAACTCAGGTGGCTTCTGGGCAGACATCCCACCACTACCAATCCCTGTATGAAACACTGTATTCATATAAATATATAAATTCAATATAGATGTAACTATTATTAGGATTATTTGAATTCATTAATGTTTTCATTATTTAAATTTCTTTAATGATGGGTGTATTTGTCCAGTTTAAAAGAATAAAAAAACAGTTCAAAAAAATTAAATAAAAAAAAAGAAGAGATAAATATAATATTGTAAAGATATTTCTTATATAATATAATATTATAAAATATTTCCATGAAAGAATAGGTCAAGGTATAAGCAGGTGAGACTTAAAGCAAACACATTGCTTGTGTTTCATCTGCTCTGGACAATTTCAGGTAAAAATTGTACTAGTCAGACTATTGAGAGTCTGGGACCAAGCCCACACCTTTAACAAAAAATATTCTGAAGGTGTTATTCCATTGTTACATCACACAGCATTTTCTTTAGATAAAAAAAGGTACAAAATACTCCTTGCTACCTGTTAAAATATATTCACACTAAGAACAATGAAATTGGTGTCACAGCTGATAAACAAAATATTTAAATCACATTTGATTATGATTATCTTATCTATTATTTCTTGTAGTGTACATTGTACTTTATCACAAGATATTAGGATGTCTTACGATGCTTCAAAATAATTTGGGCTGGAGTCAGAAAGAGTATACTCATAACTTCTTGTACCAGACACCCAATCCTCTGCTTCACTAAAGTCCGTGCAGTGAAACGATGTATCATTAATAACGTCTCCACATCCCTCTCTGCAAACAAGATTACCCTGACTACGCAGCAATGTACTTGCAGAAGGGTCACATCTATTATTATCGTCTCTTGATCGTCTCCATGAAAGACGATGAGTTATTTGGATCTGGAGTGAAAGGGAAATTGGATATACTAAAAATAATAATAATAAAGTAATGGGTGATAAATTCTACGTAATAAAGTTCATTGAATGATGTAATTTTTCACATGTTCCATGGATAAAAACTTATATATTTTTCTTACACTCCATGTATCAAAGAGCACAAACAGGAAGTTCAGCTTTTCAACCAGAATTAGGAGCCCTCAAACTATGTTGTCTGGTTAGTAATGGTGGTAAAAATTGCTGCAGCTGTGGAATTTTTTAAGCCAGATTTTGTGCTTTCTGGGATATGCTTGTTATTTTTATTTTGACTTAAGAGGTGGGTTATTTGTCTCCCCCCCCCCCCCTTCCCCCTGGATCCAACACTGTGGAATGAATTTTCTTGCCTGCTTTTGTGCTAACTGGGATGTGCTTGTTCATTTTTTAGTCAGGGAAAAAGGTGGGGGGAAGCACTGGTTGAATTGCCCCCCCCCCCCCCTCCCCTAGATCCATCACTGTAATGGAGTACTTTTGGGTACAAGTTAAGAAGACAAGAGTAAATATATTGATCTAGCATATATATTTCAGTCCAGTATTCAGACTTGATCATGAGCCAGAAAAGCGGCACACTTCTGCCTCCTTTTTTTAGTGATTTGACTTTTCATAATATTCTAATTATTTTTTTCATTGAAAATTTTCCCCCCATCACAATGATTCCAGTTCAATCTATAGAATTCACCTGTCCCTGACCTGATCATAGTGATGGTAGTAATGATTACACCGGAGTCATCATTGACATTATTCTCTTGTTTAACTTATAATGCATTGATCTTTCATCCTCAGTTATATTTCCATTTTTTGCTAACCTGCACTACTTTTACCTTTGTTGGAATCTATAATTCCCTACCAAAGCCGCCTTGTCACAATCTCGCTTAAACCCCAACCTCCTTCTGAACTATTACATTGATCAGACCTAAATGTAAACATTGAACTGTTATCATAACGCCTCCATTTATGAGCCAGCTGACCAGGAACGAAAATCCTGATTCACTTGTATGAATGTCAAATTAGTTCCCTCTTTTTTTTTCAGGTGAGGAAGAGTATCTATTGTGAATGTGTGAAACATTTTTCTGGTGCATATCATCAAGTGAACAAGATCCTGGACCATCGTTTGGAATGAATAGATATGAAGAATATGGTTAAACATACTGATCACGAACATCAAACCAAGCTACTCACTTTGTCTTACACATGACAATTTAGTAGCAGTACAATTTATATTATAAATTTACTTTTTCAATTAAACTTGGTGCTTGGGTGAGTTGAGGAAGAAAAAAATTTTCAAGCATTGTACCCTTCAATGTTTACAAACTGTATATTACATGCAGCTATCACACAGAGGTTTAAGGTATGGGTCAAACAATGAATATACACCACTTTTGGATAAGCTGACTGAATTATGTCAGCACCATTACATCTCCCAGCCATGTTGCTGACACCATCATAATCCTATCCCTTCAAATCAACATCAACACCATATGGCTCTGCAATGATTCAAGTGATTCGGCAGACAATGCCATACCAGTCGTAACATCACCAGTCGTACCAATATGATATTACTAAGGATGAAATCCACTAAATTCTCTTATGAATTCATACTATTGATGTCAACAAATCAAAGCACCTAAGAAAAGAAGTGTTCTTGCTGGAACAATCAGCTCCTTCATTGCACATACAAAAATAAAAAAAACCTCACAGTGTAACTGCCTGAATGAATTGTCCACACCTCCACACAGGAAATGTGCTTATTCCGAATCTGTGGAGACTTACACTGTGCATTGCATGCTAATGAACTCCCTTTTTTGTTGCCAATTGATTAATTTTTAGATTTCTCAATAACCCCCTTTTGTTACTAGCTTTTTTCTTTTAGGCTACTCAATACTATCAGAAATTCCACTTTAACTGGATCCAGGAGTCCAAGATGAAGCTAAGTTTATTTTGCTTGATTTATGAATAAGCAAAATAATATACAGTGGCTAACCTGAACACTATTAGCAACAATAATAACAAATCGTATGAACAATATTTAGACTCATCCAGCACCCTGAGGATTGACAGCATGTTAAGCATGTTCATTGATAATTTTACACCCACGCCTGGTTGGCAAAGTGGGTGGGCTGGTAGCCTGTTGTTAGCTATTATGAGTGACTACTTCAAACCTCTAGGCAGTGAAGGGAAGGCTAGGTAAGAATGTAAACTTGTAAAGTTGGTATATCTACTGGGAATGATCCCTACCTACCAAAAGACGAATTCAAGAGCAAGTTGGCTAAACATACAATACAGGATAATATTTGAGTTACTTTGTCACTGGCCTGGAGTGTATAGTTGGAACAGCTTCTTTCATGGAAACAGTTGAACGTTATACATGGTAACTATTTTCATAGCAAACATGTGATTGTCAGAACTGTGCTGATGAGAAAAGTTTCTTCTAACAGAGATGCTCATGTTCTAAAAGTTTTTGTCAATTGTAATATTAAGTTCAGTAATGTGTCACATTGCATAATTATCATATCAACATGTATAAAAATTAAGGTAGTACAATGCAAGGACATTAATAAGTTATGGCTGCACATGATATTAATATTTCATCTATGTTAGCTAAGTTTTGTGAATCATTCCTATGGCTAATGATACTAATAGGCAAAGTCCCTTGCAATATGGCATATTTATTTTATAGAAGACCAATGACCCTTTCAATATGGATTCTGACTCTTGCTAATTTTTGAGAACATTCTACTTCCTTCTGGCATAATGGAGACTTTCCATGAGTGAAGGACAATACTTCCAGATTTGCCCCATGCAATTTTAAATATGTCAAATCCTCTGTCTTTTATTATGGTAGCTCCAAGCTCAACCAGTTAAAGGAAAGCACTTTGCTGAGTTAAATATTCATCAGACACTCAACCACCCCATAATGGTAATAAATAAAATAGTTCCAGCAGGACTGATCCCTATAAAACTTTTAGCAGTGTTGTGTTTTTTTATAGTTAGAATATGTCTTTGCATGTGCTTGAAAAGAAAAAGACCTTTCAATATATATCTCAGAGATATCTACAAAGCATATTGTCGAAGGGTAAGTTTCCTAGTGTACCTTGGCATGCTAGCTTGGATTATTTCTTTTGGTGACCACTTGATGAAAAATCTTAGACTTATGGCCATTACATCAATCCATGGACTAAAAATGATATCAACAGTGGATTTTTCTATAGAAAAACAGTAAGCTATGTCTTCAACATGCAAATTTAAACAAAGTCACATTAAAACAAGAAGAAAACTCATCCTTAGGCATCATCTTTGATCTATTTTAACAATTTTTGGGGATATGTGCTGCTACATGCTAGAATACATTCCCGCAACGCAGACTTGTAGGGTCATTACCTTCCATACAAGATGCACTGAAACTACACAATGCACTGAAACTATACAATGCACTGAAACTATACGATGCACTGAAACTACACGATGCACTGAAACTACACAATGCACTGAAATACGATGCACTGAAACTACACAATGCACTGAAACTACACGATGCACTGAAACTACACAATGCACTGAAACTACACGATGCACTGAAACTACACAATGCACTGAAACTATACGATGCACTGAAACTACACAATGCACTGAAACTACACGATGCACTGAAACTATACGATGCACTGAAACTACACAATGCACTGAAACTATACGATGCACTGAAACTACACAATGCACTGAAACTACACGATGCACTGAAACTACATTCCCTAATGTCAGTTTGCATGCCTTCACTAACTGGAAAGCATCATTAACCAAGCATGGGTATGGTTTGGTCATAGCCACACCCACAATAAGTTGTTTTGGCTGCCACAAACTGATTAAAGGACCTATCAGGCAGAAATTTGGCATGCGGCCTGCACGTAACCGAGAGAATGTTATTAACCATGTGTGGGTGTATCATTGGGTACGATGGTAGCCACACACACAGTATATATACATACACATATAATATATATATATACTAGCAGCATATACCCGGCATTTCCCGGCCAATGTCAACATGAAACATTATAGAAGTTTCTCACATTTCAGCCTGGTTTGTCCTTCAATTACCTTTTGGCAACCAAAACAATTCCTGTGGGTGTGGCTAAAATCAAACAACACACATTGTCACACCCACATGTGGTTAATAATGCTCACCCGGTTACTTAGACTTCATAATGAGTTTTGGCAAGCATGACATCATATGGGTATGGCAATGACCATCCAGTTGCTTGGAAACCTCATTCCAAATTTCAGTCTGGTTGGTCCTTTGATTAGCTTTTAATAAACAAACAACTTATAGTGGGTGTGGCTACAGACAAACCACACTCATGCATGGTTAATAATGCTTTATCAGGTACTTGGAGACCTACACGCCCAATATTTGCCTAATAGGTCTCTGATTAACTTTTTCCAGCCAAAATAACTACCTGTGGGTGTGGCCATGATGAAACCACACCCATTACATTGCCTATGTTTTATCACGCTCACCCGGTTTTGGAGAGACATGCCAAATTTCGGCCATTTTGGTCTAAGTGTTTTGGTCTAAGTGTCTCACTGTGATGCCTAGACACACATAAATACATACTTACGAAGTTGAGGTTCAACGACTGGTTCCAGGCATGCATGTAGGAGGTGTTCCATGTTTTGCATGGTTCACATAGCAGCGGGATTGGTTGATATCCTTTGGGGTCCTCACTGGGCTTGTTAGGTTTGAGAATGGCAATTACCTTAGCATGGCTCCAGATCTTTGGCAGCTTCGAGCATCACATGCAAGTGGAGAAGAATTTGCTCAGCCATTCAGTGGCCTTCCTGCCTTGATATTTTATGTACTCAGGGTGGATGTTGTCGACACCCAGGGCCTTGCCTACACTCAGCCGTTTGATGGCCAATTAAGTTTTGCACACAGTGAAGTAACAAGATAAGTTGGAATCATGCCCCTGGGCACTGCACAGTTCATGGACTCTTACTAAAGTAGCTCTGGCCAAGTGTTTGTCCCAGTTGGGAAATTGTTTGTTGCTCAGCAGCTGTGAGGCGATCGAGTTTGCGGTGATTGGGGATTGTGTTAGGGTTGTCGACCTGCTTGTAAGCTTTTTGATGGTTTGCCAGCTCAAATGCGTAAAGTATGGATTCCACGGTCTCTGTCCATATTTCTCTGTGTTGTCATTAAGCCTAGTGAAGAGGTTTTTTTGTTGTGTCGTCCCTCACTTCATTGGTATCTGCATCTTTGTGGATGCGGAGTAGGTCTTCACATTCGCCATCCCAGCATGGAATGTAGCCTTTGCGTACACCTTGAGGTACGTTTTTCTTGGCGGCAGCTAGCAGCATCTTGCAGCACGAATCATAGGAATCATTCACCATGCAGAGGTTGTCTTCTTTTAGCCCAATTACCAAATTTGGTTATTTCTCATTTCCATGATAACCATTTCCCGCATTTTTTAGCCCATGTTTTGAGTTGGGTTAAAACCTATCATCATGCCTAGTTTCAGAGAAATCCACCAACAGGTTTGGCCAGAATGATGGCACAAACATACAGACAGACACACAGACATATCCTTTTATATATATATATATATATATAAGGAGATGTCTGTGTGTCTGTCTGTATATTCGTACCATCATTTTGGCCAAACCTGTGGGTGGATTTTGCTAAAACTTGGCCTGATGATAAGTGTAGACCCAACTTAAAGCACAGCTAAAATTTTCAGAAAATGGTTACCATGGTAATGAGAAAAAGCCAAAAATGGTACTCTTGCATGAAAAACCCTTGGAGCTACAGATCTAAAATTGGTATGCATATACAGTTTCACTCTGAGAGTAACACGGGTTGGATCCCACCTGGCCACACCTCCTCCTTTCCCTGTGTAAGGCTAAAAATGCCCAAAATGGTATTTCAACATAAACACTCAAACCAGGGAGTTAGACCCATGAACCCATATATATTTGGAAACAACATAATCTGGGGAATTTTTAAGTACATGTATATGACCACACCCATTTCTATTTTAATGTCAGGCCCAAAAAAAGGCCTAAAATGGTATTTTGACCAGACAAACCCTAGGAGCAACAGACTTAAAACATGGTATGCATACACAACTTGACTTTGGAAGTAACATGGGCAGAATCCCTGCTGGCTACACCTCTTCCCATGTGTGTGTGAAGTGAAAACGTGCAACAAAAAAAAACAATTTCTGAATAACGCTTGAAGAATGGAGTTAAATTTACGAATCAACTTTAATATATTTTGGTTTGTAGGTATGTATGTGTATCTAGGCATCACAGCTAAATACTTCGTTCAAAAAGGCCAAAATTCGGCATATCCTCTCCAAGAACCCAGGTGAACGTTATAAAACACATGTGGACGTGGTAATGAGTGTGGTTTTATCATAGCCACACCCACAGGAAGTTATTTTGGCTAAAAAAGTTAACAGAGACCAATCAGGCAAAATTTTGGAGTGTGGTCTCCAAGTACCAGGGAAAGAATTATTAACCAGATATGAGTGTGGTCTGGCCATAGCCACACCCACTGAAAGATGTGTTGGCTATTCAAAGCTAATCAACGACCAACCAGACTAAAATTTGGAATGAGACTTCCAAGCAACTGGGTGAGTATTACTAATCACGAGTGTGCGTCAATGGGTGTGATATGGTCCTGGTCACATTCATAGGACATCTTATGCCTGCCAAAAACTCATTCATTGACCAATCAGGCTAAAATTTGCATATAGAGTCCAAGTAACCAGGTAAGCATTATTTACTACATGTGGGTGTGGCAACGTGTATGGTTTGGTATTAGCCACATCCACAGGAAGTTGTTTTGGATGCCAAAGCTAATTAAAGGAGCAACAAGGCCAAAATTTGAGTGGTTTCTATAATGTTTCATGTTGATATTGGTCGAGCAACGCATGGTATTTGCTGCTAGTATATATCCAACTATATATATCTATCTATATATCTATCTATATCTATCTATATCTATATATACATACTGGCAAAAAAAAACCTTTTCAGCCTCCTGGAGTTATAAAGCTTTTCAGTCTGCTTAATTAATGTATTTTCTATATAGAGGTTTTTTTTTATGGTGGTGATTGGAATTCCTGTTTGGTAGTAGTATTACTTGTAAACTATATATATATATATATATATATATATATATATATATATATATATATATATATATATGATATATATAGTTATATAATTTTGTTTTATAACTAGAGCGGTCAGCACTAAGACCTGTGGCAAATATTACTATAATATTTATAAAACAGTGTTTAAAGGCCTGTCCGCAATATAAATGGGTTTGTACCTCTCTCCAGCAATACCCGATTCCAAATGTTTTCTTGCGTCCACACTAGCATAGTGCTGAACCCTCTCCACATCACCTGCGTGGGCTGACTAATTGGCTGGGCATATTAATTGGTTTGCCTCTACCACGTATAGAAACAGGGTATTTTATTTTCTGGTGTGATCCATTGTTCTGTCTCTTTCTCTCCACAATCTCATCGCACAAAAAGAAGATAGAGAGCAGGACAGAGCTGTTAGTAGCTAAACCCCTAATAGTGAACATCAGCAATAAGCCACAGGTATGTTCAATAAATCTGAGCCGCTTGAAACCTACCCTTCTGAAGGTTTCAAGTGGAACTGGGTGAGATGAAATTGGGTGAAGTGTGGAACCAGTTCCAGACATGGTTGAAACTGGTTTTAATGTGTAGTGTGGACAGGGCTTTAGACTAGAAAAAATAATTTGTTTGAAACACTTAAGGTGAGGTTAAAGTTGTGGTAAGATTTACAAAGGTTGGATTTCTATATAGTAAAAGTACTTAGTTGTAACCACAGGGTTTCCTTACAGTTAGGGTACTTAGTTGTAATCACTTAATTGTAACAACAAGCATTGGTGTTTCCAAACAGTATACCATGAGTTAAAAATCCATTCCTGAGCAAAACTAGTGCCCCCCCCATCCCCACCATTCCAAGTGTTCCTAGACCTGCTACAAAAACATCAAGAATCATTAAACTTCTTCCAAAATGGGTGCTGCTGCAAGCTTTTGACAGAGAGCAAAAATGAATCAAAAAGGTGCTACCAGTCAAACTTATTCCTGAAGGTTGGGGATATGCACTAAAAAGATGAATGAGAGAAACCAACACAAAAAAAAAAGAAAAGAAAAGAGAAAAGAAAAAATTTAATCAACCCAAAGAAAAAAATTTAATCAACCCAAAGAAAAAAATTTAATCAACTCATAAAGGAAAGAAAGAGGAAACAGAAGAGAAAAAAAATTACAGTCTCTCCCAAATATTAAAACCCATGACCACTCCCTCCATTCAATGACCAAACTTTATGATAAGTTGATAAATGGTTGACTCAAAGTTTAAATTGTGTGACAAATGACCAAATCACTAAATAGTGCAACTAGTGAGGTCTGACATAGATATCTTTGACATTTTGTACTTACCTGGCTTTTAACAGCATCCTTGCAACAAAGATAACAACAAAAAAAAATTACCTCCTGCAGAGCAGTAACAAATCAGAAAATTTTTATACAAATGGTAGCTAACTAGGTAGCTAAACGTATTGCATTTAAGATTTTATTGAACTGTAAGGGTAGAGGCTTGAGGAATGAGGAATAAATAAATCAAAGAAGGACAACAGCTTGCAACAGGTACATCAACATTTACCGTACATCAACATTTACCGTACATCAACATTTACCGTACATCAATATTTACCGTACATCAATATTTACCGTTCTTCCACCCAGAGGTTTCCATTGGAAGGTACCACCCCTGAAATGAGAAGCATCAACGGCTGGGAGAATCAAGAGGATACTGAGTAGACAAGCAACTACTACGGGGCAAGTATCCATAGCGTGTAGGAATGAGAAATTTGATCTTGCAAACCGAGATTTTCTCGCAACTGAGATTTTCTGGCAAATTGAGATTTATCTAACCGCCGGTTTTATCTGTATGTGGTCAATTGGGCGCCAAGGTCTCCAATTTTCATGGTTTGATGGGGATCACCCCGGAGATAGGTGAAGAATTATTTTTTTCTCTTACACCCCCAGAGAATTTGATCTTAAGGGCTCAAATTTTCAGGGTTTGATGGGGGTCACCCTAAAAACCACAATTGTATGAAAACACAGATCAGCAAACTGTCCTGGCTCCATCCAAAGGATGGGTACTTTTCAAGTAAATTTTCAAGAAATTCAAAACTGAGCTGTGATTTCCCCCCCCCCCCCTTGAAGGAAAACTTCCACTATATAGTTTTCTAGCTGCCATGTGGAATATTTTGGGTTGATTTCAGGATTTCTCTAGATAAAAATGATACGTAAATAAGGAATAATATTCATTATTACATCTATATTTTGTGCAATAAAAACAGTGCTGCTTTATTGAATTTAAAAATCATACACACCTATCCACAATCTAGTGATGTTAACTTTTATGCCTTCATATCTTTTAGTAATCAGAGTCCACCTCTAATGTACCTATAGAAACCAAGATATCATCTAGTCTCAGTCCCAGACCCCTTTATTCACTGCACTGGATGTATAGCATCACCAGCATTTTTCGTGCTGGTGATGCTATACATCCAGTGCTGTGAATAAAGGGGTCTGGGACTGAGACTAGATGATATCACAGCATAAATGGAGTTGAAATAATTGTATATAACAGAACTACAAGTTGTGTGGGATAGCATCTGTACACATTATAGGGGTGAGTAAATGACATTAAGTCAATATTTTAGTAGTGAAGAGTATTAAGGGCTAAATCATGTTCTTGTTATTTAGTTCTACATGGGAATGGTTTAATATTGTCTCTTTAACACATGCAGTCTTTCAAATGCAGAGAATTAATGAATTCATTTAATTTCAAATCATCAATGTTGTTTGCGGCATCCGAAGTTCGTGGACGAAATCTGGGTGGGATTGTAGGAAGGTTGAGGCAGACAGTGGGGATTTCCAGAGGTCAGTAGGAGACAGGTCTGTGGGGAAGATTCATCAGTCAATACCAAGAATGTGTACCATCAGATCCACCATTGAAGTGCACTATACTACATTCCCATTCTGTGTATTTCAGCCCAGCTCAAGTGGATTCATTGCACCAACTGAAAACTGAAGCCTTGAATATTTTTTGTTGAAATGTATGATGAAGATGTACCCATTCCTGATAGAATTGAAGGGGGAGGTGTTACACAAATGGATGACCTTCAAATCTGCACCAGTGCTTAGAGAGGGCATCCTCCAAAGAGGGATGTTTCCCTATTCCGGGATATCTAAATATCCATCTAGGAGCAATCATGTTGGAGGGGGTGTCAATTACACAGACAAGAAGGCTGTGGACTTGACTAAGGCACTTACCTTGAAACTATAGACACTATCAATGCAAATGTAAGTTAAAATTATCCAATAAAGTTTCCTTCACAAATACACAGGTGTTATTTCTTGGATGAACACTGTATAAAGCTGATATTCAATAAAAGTTATACTTGAAATAGATAAAATATAACCTAAATTGGACAGAGATAATCCCCATCACACACACATTAATACAACGTACATACATTATAAATTTTTAATTAAACATGAGCATTGCACTGCAATTTTTTTTAACTTATACAGAATTTACAAACAAGAAAAACAAAGCACATCTACAATTGCATGATATCTTGGATATGTCGAGTTAGTATGGTGTCCTTGACTATGTTAAAGACTACTTTAATGTTCTTGGTGTCAGTGGCGGTGGTGAAGTGCCGATACAGCTCCTGTTGTGAGTCATGGCGTACATGGTTGAACATACTCACCAGGTAAGTCTGCACATCCTCCAGCTTGTGTGGGTCACCCTACAGACAGGTAGACAAGAGTGCAATCCTTAAGTAGAACTTATACATCATACATAGCAAACCCTTCGCTATGTGACCTTCCAATGCACAGACAAATAATAACTTGTTCAGCCATTACTACAGAAAAATTGTCTCACACACACATCACTACACCACCACCACACACCAATCCCCCTCAACACAATGCACCAAAAATGAATATGAAAAAAAAGAAGATCTCAATAGCAGATATTTAAAGAAATGTTTCTGTAACAATTACAAAATTACTTCCTCTTCACAAGTACAAATGCTCCGTGATCTAGTTAATTAGATAGAAAAATGAAGAGAGAGGAAAAAAGATGAAATATAACAATAATAATAAACCATAGGCTCATTGTAGCTTCACCTGCAACATATATACTATAACTATTGTCCAATAAACAGATTCACACATCAGGATATTATTCAGGTATTTTGGTGGGGGAGAAGATATTTGTTATGACCACACTCACATTTAAATACGCCCTGAAATTCCAGGGTGACACTACTACTGCTTGACACCATGCACATGCACACAGGTTGAGGTGTGGCCTGGTGGGTCCTACACAATTTAATCTGCCGAGTCAAGTTGTGTGTGCATGACAAGTTTCACGTGTCTGGTGCAAGGTTTAGCTTTGCAGGGAAAATATTTCACCTAAATTTTCACAGAAAAAAATAAGTATGACCATTCACACATTTTCCATGATCATATAGTTTTAGTTGTGATTATATTTGTTGTTTTTCTACTTCACAAGGGTAGCTCAGGTCTGACCATGAAATGCTATCTGGAGCCTTCTGATCGACAGTGACCTACATGTTGCAGTGAGATATATTGTATCTATCGTTTTGTAGTGTAGACTGTCACATATTACCATTATGATTTATGTTAGTAGAGAATGAATGTAAACATATTTACTGCTATCTAAATATTACACTTGTTTTTTGTTGGCATAATATTTTTGGATGTGTACAGCCTGGTTACATAACTACATAAATTCCCCTGGAAAAATCCAACTAATAACCAGCTTACTTCAAAATATCTACCTCTCTTCCGACTTTCAAATATGCTATCAAGAACATTAACTAATCCATGCACCGCTGACACTTGAAAAATCTACTTCAATCAATCCTAAATTCTTTTTTTAATATTAGTCATAAGAGTATATAATTGGTTTGACCAAATAGTTGATCTGGTACAACTGCATATTACAATGAATGCAAGAACAGAACAGGATGGGGAAATACTTCAAATAATAACAGGATTGTAACTTCATGTTGTTTTCAAAGCTAGTTGGTTTCTTAGCTGCACTATAGTATGTGACTAAACAACAACCGCAATTGTGACAAGCAGACTGACTGCTATAGTAACCGTAACTTAGCCTGGAAACAACCCAGCTAGAGCAGCTACTGAGCCTTAACTGAAAATGAAATTCTAGCTCAAGTTTAGCTCAGTTAATCTACAAACATAGCTGACTACTTCACAAATACCCAAAAGGTATTCCTTTCTTTCATGCTGCCCTGATTAATCCACTGTTGTATACCTAGTTCCCCAGTTTGCTTGCTCTTCTTGGTTGTCTAGTTGTTAAATAATTACTAAAGGGAATAGTGTGCATCTTTTAGAATGGGGCTCTGGCAGAAAGCTGTTGGCAGACCATTACCATTCTATTGCTGCAAGTGCAACCATTGCTGACTAAAAAGTGTTTAATTCTCAGCTACACACAAGTGGTATTAATTTCTTTCAATTATAAGGGGTTTCCCACTTTTTCTATCAGCCATTTAAAAAAAAAGAAGGGGGGGGAGGTTGGGACATTATCAACCTCTACCAATTTCATAATCAAAATTTGTTGATGGAAATTGCAAGACCTGCAGAGACAGGATGACGTAGGGAGGAGAGTAAAATTTGAATGGTGGTCATAGGACCCACAGCTCAAAAGCTTTTTCAGACAGTTACGCATGTCTTACAGAAGCACTCATGCAAGGAGCAGCACAAATGATAATCTTATATTGATAGAGCTAGTGTGTGTGTGTGTGTGTGTGTGTGTGTGTGTGTGTGTGTGTGTGTGTGTGTGTGTGTGTGTGTGTGTGTGCGTGTGTGTGTGTGTGTGTGTGTGTAACAATAACCTGCCAAATGGCTGTAAGGATTTGGTTGAAATTGGCAGATATGATATTCAGATAAGTGGAAGTAACCTGGGATAGGTCCCATTTGTCCACACTGCAGTTTTCAAAATGGAGTAATTAAAATAAGCTCATAAAAGGCTCTTTGCTGTCCACCATTTTATTTTTTATCAAAGAGAATTCGTTGGCCTTCACATGCTACCACTTTAAAGAGACATTAATGCATTTTAACATTGTACATTGTTGAGGAAAAAAATCTCTATCAGCAAGGAAGAATAGAATTCGTTGCTGAAAGAAACACAGACACTAAATTCCAGTTAAAAAAAAATAGAAGAAGGAAAAAAAAACTCCAGACAATATGAACTGACATGAAAAAACAAAACAAACGAAAGGCTGCTTTGGGGAGCAGCTGGAGCTAAGAATTCTCTGCTCCTACCTAAGAACAGTGTTGGAAGAATGCTAAAATAATCTGCCGTAAGAGCATACTGTTAAAAAAAAGAAGAGTAACATATGTAGTGTTAATATGAAAATTATTCCACAAAGGTGTTAAATCAAGCAGTGTGTGGTAACAATTGGATCAGCCTTCATTATTGTCTTGCTTATTCCAGCTACAAATTTAAAACAGGTGCACTCACACCATACTCGAGGATGAAATTTAAAACAAAAACAAAAACAAAAAACTAATAAAGTATTCTAGAAAAATAATTAATATATACATACACAACATAGTTTTACTAATTTCTTCACAATTGCATAGTTTTACTACTTTCTGCACCATTTAACTAAAAAGAAAAGAAAAAAAAAAAAAAACCTAAACAAAAAAAAATTTTTTTTTTTTAAATTAAAACAAAAAATAATAATAATAATAATAAATAAATAAATTAATTAAAAAAATAATAAAAAATCCCCCCATCAACATATGCAGGTTCAAATTGCACCACAAACACCACTCCCTTTAAAAAATTCATAAAAGGAACACATGCAACCAAGAATTGAATATTCAAAATTTTTACAAATAAGTGTATTCAACAAAACTCTCAAATCCGAACTAAATGCATTGGGTCAAGACACATTCTCATGAAAGACATGTCCACCAGTAAGAAATGACCACAAGTAAGACATAACCTCCTGCAAGACATGTCCTCCTGTAATACATGCCCTCCTGCAAGACATGCCATCTAGTAAGACATATCCTACTTTAAATTATATCTTTCAGTAATATGTCCTCTCATAACACATACTCCTGTAAGACATGCCCCTCTATAAAACATGTCCTTTATGTAATACATGACCTCCTGTAAGACAAATCATCCTGTAAGATATGCCAACCTGTAAGATGTGTTTTCCTGTAAGACAAATCATCCTGTGATATGCCATCCTGTAAAACATGTACTCTTTTAAAACATGTACTCCTGTAAGACATGCCCTCCTATAAGACATACCCTCAAATAAGACCTGTCCTCCTGTAAGACATGTCTTCCAGTAAGACACATCCTACTGTAATATATGCCATCCTGAAGACATGCACTGATGCATGACATGGCCTCCCATAAGACATGTCCTCCTACAGAGCACGACCTCCCATAAGATATTAACTCCTGTAGGACATGTTATCCTGAAAGATGTCCACCTGAAAACATGTCCTTCCAAGAGACATGTCCTCCAGCATGACATACCCTAGCATAAGACATATCCTTCGTTAAGATAATTTTTTGACCACAGTCCACCGAAGGTCGGCCTAGCGAGCAATGTGGCCGAAGGCTGCACTTGTGTGCTAGTACAGATAAAGTATATACATGTATGTATATATATATATTTATATAAAAATTAATTAAAGTGCTTGGGCAGCATCCAGATCCAACTTTTGTGGGTCCTAAGGGGATCCTACATGAGGTTCTGACACTCTATTACTTTTTTTGTTATACTCATTTGTCCCATTTTAGACATCACCTCCCTCAAGTGGACAAGAAAGGTAAGGGGTTGTCAACTGGCAGCTTTGTTAGAGAGCGCCATGGACATCTGGTTGTGTAGCAACACAGACTGTGGCGATAAATGCAGCAAAGAGAGGGATACTTACATCGAGTGCACCAAATTTACTATAAATACTTAAGAGAGACGAAATTAGGAAGCACCTAACAGTTGTTGGCTTTTGGTGTTGGAATTTATGCAAATAAATATCATTTTATCTGGGCAAAGCCAGATACTTCTAATAGTATCTATCTATCTATCTTTACTAGTATCTATCTATTTATCTAACACGTATACACACAGAGAAGAGTTTTCCTTCAGAGCAAAAGAAGTAACCAATTACGTTCAGAGCTCTGTCTGATAGTTCATATAGCTTTTAGGTCGTATGTCAAACTTCCTCTCTCTCAATTTCTCTTGAACAGTTTGACTGTTAAAGCAGTGTTCCCACTTATGTGGTGTTAATAAAGTATACCTCATTGAGCTATTATCAACCAAAACTTTTGCCTCCACTCAGTGTAATGTTGATTCCCCACACACACACACACACACACACACACACACACACACACACACACACACACACACACACACACACACACACACACACACACACACACACACACACACACACACACACACACACACACACACACACACACACACACACACACACACACACACACACACACACACAGGCTTTTGAACATCTCCCTCTCTTCCCTCCATCTTCAGCCAAACATCCGTTATTACCTCTCTTTTTTTATTATTATTTTTTAAATAGGAGCCATCCAAGGATAGAATCCTAAAGTTGCCACATGGCACACAGGAATCAATGCCGAACTTTGAAACTTTGAAATTTGATAAGGAAAATCTGGAAGTTTGGAAATATTTCATCCTAATTTGTTGTTAGCCTTACCAAACGTAGGAATTCAAGTATTTAAGAAATTAGAGTTTTTGTTAAACCTGGATCAACAGTTAAGAGATGCTTGAGCAAGATACGTACTGTACACACATGAAATCCCAAATAGTAGAACTGTAACTACATGTTGCTATGCAAGCAAACAGATCACTTCTGCATGTGTACCTCCACAAACTTATTCTAAACTCGGCCTCAGTGTGAAGTTGCCCACTGTGTCCTTCAGAACAAGTGCTCCCTATGCTTACCTGTTACACTTGCAACTGGCGCAACCCAGTGTGGTGATATCAAGTGCATTGCACACATAGCTAACCACATTGTGGATTACCATGGAGACACTGCCTATAGTGGTAGACATACTGTGGATCACCATGGAGACACTGCCATTTGGTGGAACTTCATTGTGTGTGTGTGTGTGGGGGGGGGGGGGGGGGGGGGACCAGAGCTGCATGTGTGCAGACATGTGAATAATACATAGCAAGTGACGAGTGTTTCAAAAGGGTAGCCAGACTAGCTCTGCACGAGAAATTAGCCACTGATACATAACATCATTTTGACCATTCTGAAGCATGTGGATATTTTGTAAACTAAACAAAACGAAGTAAACAAATATACAAAACATTTAAGGGAAATATTCTTTTTCTTATCTTTTTGTGGTCTGTTGTTGTTATATACACTTTGAAACTAAAGTAACAAAACATTACAACAGCGCATGGCGTTACCAACGTTGGCCTTAAACAAGTAACCGGGAGCAGTGACCATTGCACACAGATATACAAAAGCACTTTGTTGCATGCACACACATGCAGGAGCAGCATATGAAAAACACCTCGGCTTCCAATACTAAATAAAAGTATTTTTTTAAAACTTTAACTGAATGACAAAAACAATAGTTCAAGGTGCAACATTTGGGATATGCCAGTATTTGGAGAAACCCTATTGCACCACTGACCACACCCTCCAGGACACTACCCAACACGCAAGTTTGACAAAAAAATGAGTACAGGAAAAAGCTATTGGTAGGGCACAAGGTCAGTGATCTATTCCAAACAGTTGTGACGTGACACATCGTGAGTCCCACTGCAATACATCAAACAACCACTACATCTGACAAGGTTAGTCAGATCAACTGTCAAATCAAAGTGGCTTTTCTCCAAATCTTCCTCCTACCAGCACACAACAAACAATCAAAAGTTACTGGACCTTACCATCTTTTTCAAATTATATTGCAAAAACAATCATATTGCTAATTACAAATACTAGCAGAAAACTCGCCCTATGGGTGGCTTTTAAGTCAGCCACCTGCAGTACACATACATGTTTAGATTGTTTTATGTAACATGTAGGGATAATTGATACTAATCTCATTAATCAAATAAACATGATACAATTAATAACATGCCAAGTTTCTGCGATAGGTGTGCTCCTTATCACCAAACACACCCACTGACAAAACCACACCCATAGCCACCCAATCTGAATGAAACTTTCATGAGGACATGCAGTGAGGTGCTCTACTCAATCCCTGAAAGTTTTGTGAAGATCCCTCCAGCGGTTTGGGAGGAGTTTGAGTCCGCACACAGAGAGACAGGCAGACAAACAAATTGTGAATTATAGCAAGATAGGCAGGCAGGCTGGCTGGTGAGATTGTTAAATTTTGTTGACAAAAAAACCCCAAAAACATCCAAATTGAAAGGAAATGGTTTGTAGTGAAATCATGTAATTTTTTCACAGGAAGTAATAGCAAAAAGAAGCTCCATTTGATGAGAAAATGTGATTAACTCCACCAACTGTGGCATCAATAAGAAAGCTACATCAATACAACATACATTGACAATTCATAAAGATTGAGTGGGTTATTAGAGGTAGACCGCCATATTGATACATACCTGGAAGTCAGTAAAGTAGTCTGAAATGCGCTTGGTCTTGATTTTTTCCATGAGAAGGTCTGACTTATTGAAGAACAAGATGATAGAGACTGATCGGAAGCAACGATTATTCACAATAGTATCAAAAATATTTACACTTTCCACCAGCCGATTGGTGACTCTATCCTCTAGAATCGTTTGATCAAAGGCACTTGAGGACACGAGGAATAGAATAGATGTTACCTCATCAAAACACTGAAACCACTTCTGTCGTTGCGATCTCTGACCACCTACATCCACAAATCGGAAAGGGACACCTTTGATGTCGATATTGTACTCCTGGATGCCACGGGTGGCTTTGCGTGCATGAAGCACATCTTCCTTGGATGGAATATAACCCTGTAGATGAATGCAAGTAGAATATCATGTGAAAGGAAATGAAACCAGAAGCTATCCGAGGATGAAATCCCACAAATTGTGCCACACATTCATAGATTTGCTAGTGTACAGCTCATTAGGGTATTTTTAGAGTGACAGAAGTGTGTTGACAGTGTCAATTATAATTACTGTTATTTCTATCCCAATTACATGGGGACACATGTAATTGTTGCTAATGGGTATTTTAAATAATAACTGACAAATACCTGTCAAAAAAACAACAACCAATGTAAACAGTTGCGATTATATAGATACACACTATGTATACTAAAATATGCATATATAATTTCCACCCCCACCCTCTCCCAACCACTGATGTTTGTCAATAATATTAATAGAACTGAAATATAGCATTGCACTAATATGAAAATAAACATTTATAATGGTGATTTTAACCAATCTTTTTATCAGCTAGTAATGATATACGTAAATAAATGAGTAATGATATACGTAAATAAATGAGTAATGATATACGTAAATAAATGAGTAATGATATACGTAAATAAATGAGTAATGATATACGTAAATAAATGAGTAATGATAATATGGTGATGGTAGCTGAAAAACCAAGGAACCCTTTAGAAGTGGGGGTTGAATATTAGGTGCCAAACATTATAAACATTTCCCCCTCCACTTCCTCTCATTTTCCCAGGGAGTCAACTGCTCTGCCCAACATCACACTCATTCTCTCCTCATCCACTCACTACTTCATTATCATTTTGATCAGTAACATTGAAGACCCCATTCCAAGTCCAGCTTCATTTCATACAACAGAATCAAGAGACCAAACTAGTTGTGGACATTCATTGAAACATTTGGAAATATTTGGTAAAAAATATATATACAAGTGGATTTATATTACACAATTTGTGTATGAAAATCTATTACTTTTCTATCCCCCATTTTCTTTATCGGAAAAAATGTCAGCTGAGGTTACTAGATATGAAGTGGTTTGAGCTGAGAATATAGGTTTCTATTTTTAGGCTTTTCCTGGCATCACTTCGAAGCCCGAGTCATTCTAATAAGGAAGTATGACAAGGGAGTCAGTTTTGTGGTGCTTGTGCTTCCCAATACAAGCAGCACAATGACAGCAGTGTGCAGAGAGAGGGAGCAGCACATTAACAGCAGAGTACAGAGAGAGGGGGGAGCAGCACATTGACAGCAGAGTGCAGAGAGAGGGAGGGAGCAGCACATTGACAGCAGAGTGCAGAGAGAGGGGGGAGCAGCACATTGACAGCAGAGTGCAGAGAGAGGGAGGTGCAGCATATTGACAGCAGAGTGCACATTGACAGCAGAGTGCAGAGAGGGGAGAGAGCAGCACATTGCCAGCAGAATACAGAGAGGGGAGAGAGCAGCACATTGACAGCAGAGTGCAGAGAGAGGGAGGGGCAGCAGAGTGCAGAGAGAGGAAGGGGCAGCACATTGACAGCAGGAGGAAGGGGCAGCACATTGCCAGCAGAATACAGAGAGGGGAGAGAGCAGCACATTGACAGCAGAGTGCAGAGAGAGGGAGGGGCAGCACATTGACAGCAGAGGGCACATTGACAGCAGAGTGCAGAGAGGGGAGAGAGCAGCACATTGCCAGCAGAATACAGAGAGGGGAGAGAGCAGCACATTGACAGCAGAGTGCAGAGAGAGGAAGGGGCAGCAGAGTGCAGAGAGAGGAAGGGGCAGAGAGAGGAAGGGGCAGCACATTGACAGCAGAGTGCAGAGAGAGGGAGGGGCAGAACATTGACAGCAGAGTGCAGAGAGAGGGAGGGGCAGAACATTGACAGCAGAGTGCAGAGAGAGGGAGGGGCAGAACATTGACAGCAGAGTGCAGAGAGAGGGAGCTATCTTCAGTATCCCTATACAAGACCAATTCTCCTCTTCCTTGCATACATTCTCCCAGCTATGGCATGGACAGATTCATTTGCAATTTTCTCTTTTTCAGAGCTGCAGGACACTTCAATACCAGTCCCACACTATAGGCCTGTCCACACTACACAAAAACAGATTTAAATTAATTCAAATTGAATCCCTGGAGAAAAAAAAAAGTTTTATACCCAAAAATTAATTGATTACTAGGTCCACACTGGCACTACTTTAATCCATGCTAGCAAAATTACGCTAAACACCTGCTTTATCTTTAAAATAATAATTTATGGGAGAGTGTTAGTTGTTGGTGTTCTCATATCCAAAAACCTCAGACTTCAATCATTTATTCACTGCTTAACCCCCCCCCCCCCAACAACACACACTTTTTAAAATTTATTTTATTTTTATTTAAATTTTTGGATTAATACCATTCTCTATTAAATTTACAAAGCTTTTTTTTTTAATTTTTAAAAAAAAATTGGAGAAATAGTGTGACCAGATAAATTTAGGAATGGTGGCATCTGGTGGTTTTAAAACAAATGTAAGTGGTGGTGAGGTGGTAGTTTTGGGTTGGTTATTTGCACTTACAAAGGAAACATTTTTAGCAGAACCTGCAGGGGACTGCCCTGTTGATTCTATCCTTCTCTTTGTGGACATTCTGTTAGCCCCAAACACTGATAAGTAAAGTGGTGACCCCAAACACTGATAAGCAAAGTGGTGACCCCAAACACTGAAAAACAATTATAAAGTACACACAGACCAGTTTATTTCTTCAGCTGCAACCTGTTCAAACTACCAGGAGGGTCTGAGATAATGGAATTAATTCACATTGGTTTAATTAGAATTCCATTCTTCTAATTCAATGTGTAGTGCTGGCAGGCCTCAAGACTTGCGGCAAATAATTACTATAATATTTATTTAAAATATAATGCTTCAGGCAAGGTAAAATAATTGTTTTGAACACTTAAGATGAGGTTAAACTTGTGGTATGATTTACCACTTTGGTTTTGTTAAAAAATCTACTCTTGCCCAAAACCTGTGAAAGTCCCCCCCCCTCTTACGGACCTGTGCAAAAAAAAAAAAAAGAGATATAAATAAACTAAAAAGCCTCCAACACCAGCTGTCCCCAGGCCCAAACTTGCTTAACTTCGTGGCATTCAATTTTAATTGAAATTTAAGTGTTCAGACAGAAATTGAAATGCTGAAGCAGAAGCAGACACACACACACACACACACACACACACACACACACACACACACACACACACACACACACACACACACACACACACACACACACACACACACACGCACACACAGTTAAATCAAAACAAGCAATTTGCTATTCAGGGCTTGTAAATAAAATGTTGCAGAAGTTTCTTTCAGTAATGCACTGCTCAAGGACCTCAGGTGTGCTACTATCAGAGAAACTCTCATTGTATCCAGTTTCCACTATTTGAAGTTTGCTAAACAACTTCCTCTATTTAATTTAACAGAAATTATTTCCTTTGAACTTTTCAAAGAGAACTCCTTGCTTTTTTAAAAAATTTTCTTATGGTGAACTTCCCTTAATCACTTCTGTGAATTCTGGCCAAACAAAACCACATCCTGGGTTGTTCGGGCAGCAAGAAAACGAGCTTAAAATCCTTGATGGTTAGCCCAGATCTGGTACATTACACTAGATCATGGCTGGCCATTTGTCAATTCCATACTCCAATGCAGATGCTTAGGGAGGACCTTCAATGCTCAGAAAGATACATCCAGACTAAAGATCAAATCTGATCAGTCTATAGTGGTACTATTGATATACCTGGGCTGCATTTAGGAATGGCAGGGGGCAAACCCCCTGCACAAGGTGATCCTTCACCCCTTGAGATATTGCAATATAGTATGGTATTGTAAAATTTCTCTTACGAAGTTAGAGGTCTTCAAGACAAAAGGCATCTGTGTAGTGTGTATTCGTGTGTGTGTGTGTGCGCACGCACACAATACGAAGATATCTCAAGCTGAAGGTTAGTGGTTCGATTCCCCCTGACATAATTTTTTTCCAACTTCTTCTTTTCCTTGTATATTTTCTTGTCCTTCTATCTTTTTACCTTCAATCCTTTCTTCCTTTAATCTTTTCTTCTTCATCCACAACCTTTTCCATTCCTTCCACCTTTCCTTTTTTTCTCTCCTTCATTCCCTCTTCCCCCCTTCCTTGTCTTCTTGTTTCCTCCACCCTTTCCCCCCACCCTTTTCCCTCAATTCTTATCTCTCTCCCCCCCCCCCCCCAATCTGATACAGGGCCTGCCATTAAACCTTTTAAGTGACTTCCATTTCCTGTGAAGCTCGACTATTCCATGACCATCAACCAGGCACAAGAGGGCAGAGCCTGGCAGTGGCCAGCCTCTGGACCTTTCAGTGTCTAATATATCTGATGATAAAATAAACACAATCTCTGCTATGTGATACCAACTCCTTGTTAAGGAAGAATATATCCACAATTGTTATGCACAACTCATACATGTACAAGATGAATCGTTATTTAGCCCTAGTTCAATTCATTAAGTAAATGAATAAAATTGTCATGTTTCATTTCACATGAAAGCATGTTAGAAAGACAAAACAAAAAACTAACATCAACTACCCATTCAATAAATCATCTCTTTCAAGCCAACCAAATCAAATTTGGGGGGGGGGGGGGGGGGGCTGAGTGAGAAGAAAAGAATTGTTTTGACACATTACATATCGCATCATAATGCAGTGTCCTGTTCTGATGCATCTAAAATTACTACGAGGTGGTTTAAAAGTCTTGGTAATAGAAAACTCCTTCCCATTAATTAAAAATGTCGCATAATAAAAACTATCGAAAAGGGCAGTTCTTCAGCACACCTTTGATGGGATGCAGTCACAAAAGCATCTGCTTTGAAGACATATCTTGTAGACTTTTAAAACAAGAGTGAACATGTGATTAGGTCAAAGCGTTTTTTAGAAGAATCACTTTTGATATTTTTAGCCTTACACACAGAGAAAGAGGTGTGGCCAGATGGGACCCACCCCATGATATTCGCAGAGTCAAGTTATGTCAGAATGGCAAAGTTTAGGCCTGTAACTCCTTTTATTTCTGGCAAAAGTACAATTTTGGCTTTTTGAATACAGAAAGGGGTGTGGCCATATAGACATGCTCAATACATTCCCCTGGTGACACTGATTCTAAATATATATTGGTTTGTGGGTCTAACTTCAACCGTTTAAGTGTGAATCGTGGATACACAGACAGACAGATAGACAAACAGACTATTCACACTTTAGAGTATAGATTAGATAGATCTGGTTGTTTCCTTGATAATACTATTTTATGTAAATGCTATGTCAGCATGACCAACTCACCAGTGCTCCCACGGTGTCCAGATGCTTCATGAAGTACGGAACAGAGTCACCCTGAGGCAAGACAATACATCAAATGGTGAGCATCAAGTATTTATTGCACAGAGGAATAGCTCCTCAACACACACACACACCCACACGCACAACAGCATTGTTGCCAAATCCCAAACAAAAGTTAACTTAAAATCTAACTAACTCTAGAATTTTAACACACTAGTATAGCTGAGTAGATTCCCTTTCCTCTACAGAGCTAATGCTTGCATTAACATCGCGATTAATACCATGATATAGTTGAATATTTGAGAACATGGACAAGAACAGAAGGATGTGTACTTGCACCTCTTAGTCTGTCCTTGGCTTAGCAAGCACTTATAAGATTGAGCTCAAGTCACAACTTAGTTGCAGGTAGCTGTGACAACTCCTGCACATAGACAGGAATGTCTGTGCCACCAGCAAACAACTCACTGCTGCAGCATATGAGCAATTGACAAACAGAGGTTGAGGTTTCAGCAAGATTTTTTGCGGCATCTGTCTGACTTTTGAATATAGCACTAACTGCCAGAGTTGAAATGCCTTTTTAGGAATACATTCAGATACATGAAGCATCTGAATATCTAAATTATATCATTTTAATACCATCCTCCCACCACTGACTCCAAGTCATCATGCCAAATTTCATCTAAATTATCCCAACAGTCTTGTAGCCATGTGCAAATAGAAAAAAATAGTGAAATATGAAAAAATATAAGTACATATACAGTATTGCAATTCTATATCTTACTATGTAAAAACCAACCACCCCCCAGTACTCATGCCAAATATCATTCCAATTGGCATAACAGTCTCTAAATCCTGCAACTCAGACAGACAGACAGACAGACAGACAGACAGACAGACAGACAGACAGACAGACAGACAGACAGAACTAAGACTTTTTAATCTTAAAGACACATATGAAACTTAATGACACAACCATATCAATGAATACCCTTAATGATGCATTAGTCTTACACCACACGACATACTACTACAGATAAAATGCTCTTGTTAGGAACATGAAGTTCAATCATGTGAAGTTGTGTCAACTAACATGTCCACTATGTCACATCACCAACAGGAACACAATCTATTAATGCCATACATGTAGTAAATATAATATAAAACTCTCATACCTAAGTATCTAGTTTATTGGACGGGAGAATGTAAGTAGATTCGTGTAGAAATTTAAAAAAAACAACAAAAAAAACATAACACAACAAATAAATTTGTAGTTTCTTCGTAGTATATTATATTTTATTATAAAAGCTGTTGATGCCTGGCCATCCTGCACTGGATGTGAGAGTAGCAATGCTGCCCAATTGGTAAGCTTGTCCAATAACCAACCACATCTGTACATCTAGCCGACAAGCTATGTATACCTAACTAGCCAGCAGGCCAGATCTGTATTGATTCCTATAGAGCAACATAGTTGAACCTCGCTGAGCATGCACAACTGAAACAGCTGTAGCCCATTCACTTACTGAAGCCAAAGCAGTTTCTTGCAGCCATATAGGTTCATACTAAAGAGTCACCCAATGCATAGTTTCAGAAGCTCAACTTCACACCTACAGATGCTCTTCTTTTAGAAGATGAGTAAATTAAACTAAAAAGTTCGAAACACGACATGAAATTAATGTGATAACATAGTTGTCAAGCAGTTCCTTTGAGAGAGTCCAGCATATGTTGTGCTAAGGGAGAAACTAAAATGGCTAAAAACGCTTGAGCAGTTGCAAACCACAGGCTACCCAGAGAAAGCAAACAGAGAGCAGACAAGGAAAAGGCAATGGAGGAAATTTAGCAAGAAGAAAAAAGAAAGTGGAGGTAAGCTGAATATGACAATGTGATTATTTTTTTTACTCCTAATTTGCTTGTTTCCAGTGACTTCTCCACTCTCACCTCACCAGTGAGGGAGAGAGCTCATAACAAACCACTTCCATTTGAATATCATTGTGGTGAGTCAATATACTATTGCACAGATTTGGTCTATTAATTAATTTCTGTGCACACTTTTCCGTAAATAAAATCATGTTAGTTTTTATTACTCTTGAAGAGTGGAGGAGCATATATTCAATCTCATTCTAAGCAGGTATGTGCTTGTAGTGAGTGTGCCTCTTTAAGTCGGCTCTCCGAACACCTCCCATCTAAACTGTCTACTGCACAGAGAGCACACACCAGCTTCACCAACTGCTCCTCCAATTTTTACTCAACTGAATTTCTTGAACACCAGGCCAAAAAAAAAAAAAAGGCTCCTCGATGATCACACAAGTCAAGCTTCAGATAACTTGACTAATCAAACTGATTATGGCTTAGACAGTCCGTGTTTTCAATGAGCGTTTCTTCTACCACTTCAAACAAGAACAAACAACTTGCTACATGTCATCAGTTAACAAAGCAAAGCACTCCAGGCTGCCTTCTACCAGGAACTTTTCATACACATCTTTTTCCATAAACTTGTAGTTCTCAAATAGACCGAGTTGCAGAATAGAGAGAACCGCTGGGTTGATCGGGATGAAATTACGCTGAGCACTTGGGGTGGGCAGGTCATGGTTTCAAATTAATAAAATTTGGAATTACAGTATTCCTTTCCGATCTTCTATCTTCTATTTGGGCATATGCGTGTTTGTTTGCAAACACTGCATATAGTATTGAACTACTACTATAATATATTGCAACTAGAGTATGCGTGTACATTTCGCATTGCAGTATGAAATCCACCAATGTCACATTCTGTGAAGCTGAACACACCACTTGGGAGTGTTCACTTGTGCCCATGTGTAGTTGCAGAGACTGCCTGGCAGTAACAGTCACAATGACTACAAGATCAGAAAGGACCCAGTGCACAATCTAATTCAACTTCCCATTTAGAACCTTAGACATAACTTGTCTTGAGTGAACCAAACTTGTCGGGTTGAATCATGAATATCACCATTTTATTTTTTTTTTTAAACTCTAATTTAAATGAGAGCAAACAATTCAAGCAAAACTTGGAACACGTGAATTTGTAGATGTTAAGGAAATAGCTCTCTTTCAATAGACACCAGTACTTCTTCACCAGTCAGCTCATCATAACAATGGATGCTTCTTTGCATAATGTCTCTGTAAGTTCAAGATTCTACCAAAGAAAAAGATGAAAGTTGGAAAAGTAACAGCTGGAATTTCAACAATTAAAGAATATTTTAGGATGTATCATACTTCAATGAGGCTGTACCGAAGACAATTCTCCTCCTAGCAGAATTTAAAAAAACTGGTATTTCATTCACTGCTACACCCACAGCTTCTTATAACCCCCCCCCCCCCCCCAACTACCCACCACAAACTGATCTAATCCAGCTCATCAACAAATCCAGCTTCACAGACACCATCAGTGAGATGAAAAGATTTTAGTTGACTACAACTATATGAGGAATAAAGGCATAAAAGCAATGATTAAAAATGTTCAACAAGAGAAAAGGCTCGAGAACAATACAAAGAATGCTTTACGGTGAGAGTGAGAAATGTACCACTTAATAAAAGGCTGATGGTTGCAAAAGGCAGCATCTGCTCATGAGTATAACAATAGGAAAATGTGGGACCAAAATAGATGTTGGAGATTCAGAGAATAAAAGTGAGACAGGAGAATATCTAGACAACAATATCATCACTTAATCTAAACTTGGACAAGTTCCCAAGTACACTTGAAAAGGAGGTCAGGAGGGAGGGGGAAGGGGTGAAAAACATTGTCTCAACTACTGAGCTGTACTCGTGAATGTTCCTCAGACAGAAGTTTCCTCAGACAGAAGTTTCCTCAGACAGAAGTTTCCTCAGACAGAAGTTTCCTCAGACAGAAGTTTCCTCAGACAGAAGTTTCCTCAGACAGAAGTTTCCTCAGACAGAAGTTTCCTCAGACATTAGTCCTCCACTGCTGCATGCAGTCTCCTGGTCATCCACCCACTCACCACCAACTGCTCCACTCAAACCTGTTCCCAGTCACAACAGGACTATGCACAGTGATCAACAAAGCAAGAGAACTGGGACTTCAGACTAGAGGCAGCTGCTATATGGAAAGAACAATTTCTGCCCCCTGTTGCAGGCCAAACAAAAAGTGAGACAAAGATGTAAGAGAACTAAATGATGAAATATATAGGATATCCAGTCTGAATTTCTGCCACTTCTTCAACACTGGGTATATATTTATCTGGGTCATTACAAGCATTACATACAATGGGAGGAGCAGGGATATCAGCAAGTCCCTCACCCTAGTGTGAATAATTTGATAATGATGATGATGATAATGATGATAATGATGATGCAGCTGATACTGATCTATATATGAGGCCTAGCTGCTCCTGTTCCACAAGTGTGATCAAGAGAGGGCCAGTACCTTGTCCACACACAGAGCCCAAAAAGAAAGACAGAGAGAAACTCAAACACACATTATGTATGCTCACACACATGCACACATTTCAGTATTTTGTAGGTAAGATGTAGTGAGTAGCATTGACAAGTGTCACACCACATTGATCATTGGTCCATCAGCACCACAGTCAAAGCATTCCTCCTCAGTCATACCTCAGTAGACACAATGAATTGAACACACAAGATACCTGACAAACCAAAATATATCAGCACTGTGTGTCATGTTGCCTCAGTCTGTGTTGTGTTGCCACTGTCTTTGTTGTGTTGTTCTCTGTCTGTGTTGTGTTGCCTCTGTCTGTGTTGGTGTTGCCTCAGTTTGTGTTATGTTACCTCTGTCTGTGTAATGTTACCTCTGTCTGTGTTGTGTCATCCATGTCTGTGTTGCCACTGTCTGTGTTGTCACTGTCTGTGTTGTGTCGCCCCTGTCTGTGTTGTGTTGCCCCTGTCTGTGTTGTGTTGCCCCTGTCTGTGTTGAGTTATCTCTGTCCATGTTGTGTTGTCCCTGTCTGTGTTGAGTTACCTCTGTCTGTGTTGCCACTGTCTGTGTTGTGTTGCCCCTGTCTGTGTTGAGTTACCTCTGTCTGTGTTGTGTTGCCACTGTCTGTGTTATGTTGCTTCTATCTATGTTGTGTTGTTATCACTGTCTGTGTTATGTTGCCACTGTCTGTGTTGTGTTATTACACCCTGTGTTCTGTTGCCTCTGTCTGTGTTGTGTTACCACTGTCTGTGTTGTGTTGCCACTGTCTGTGTTGTGTTGCCACTATCTGTCTTCTGTTGCCACTCTCTGTGTTCTATTGCCACTGTCTGTGTTGTGTTGCCTCTGTCTGTCTTGTAATCCCTCTTTCTGCATTGTGCCATAGCCCTGGAGTATATGAACTAAATGCTCAGGAAAAATGCTATGCAACTAACAAGAATACATGAGTGGACAAGTTACTGCTTCCTTTGTATAATTTTTGGCGCACTACTCAGATCAACTATGTCCTCAAAGCTCATGGTAATATTAAATTTCAGATACTGGCTGTGGTTTAAACTCCTTAGTGACCCCACCCCAGAATAAAGGCTTTGGAACAAGTGTATGAGTAACATCCATTGAGAAACATCACCCTTGAACAGTGGTAGAGAAAGCCACAACAATCATTACCATATCAAAACTAAAACTAACAGAGAAGTAACTCTCTCTGTCGCAAAACGTGCACTTGAACAACCAGTTTGTTTCATGTCCCAGTTGGTGTATGTAAGTAAAACAAGAGTTGTAGAAATGATGTCCATATAAAATATTCTCGAGATGATGCCCAAAAAAAATTGGTTTTCCATCATTCATCTAATTATCCCCACTCACAATTATGGCTCTTTAAAACACTGTTAGCTAAGTGTGTGCATTGTGTTCCTGTACTTTGTTTTACTATACGTTAGTCTCATGTTCAAGAAAATTTTACATTGGGTCTATGGAACAGAAGCTACGAAACTGGGAGCAGTTTTAAACACATGATCATCTTTCAGTAAGTATAACAAATCCAATACACATAAGAGTAACTGAGGTCAGAGTTTGACAAGTAATCCTGAACACAACACCACAACACAGGAGAAATAAACCACCCTTCACTAATGTCCAATCTTTGGTGAAAGAGTTCGCTCGAAATCTTGGAGAACATTCTGGAGAACCTTGGAATCAAGCTACAAACCACAGGCAAATACTAATCCAGATGTCATAGAATATTCAATTTCAGTTGAAGTCATTTGCTCACAAATGGAAAACAACAACAAACATGCTGGCTGGTTCATGAAGTCCCTCCCATCACACTAGTGCACTAGGACAAAGGAATTCTGTTGATTTCAGACATCACAACTGGATGCTGAATAACCAAATAACATGTTTATAGAGAAACAATCTGGAGAATGCTTAAAAATTACCTCAAGGCTGATATTATTGGCAGCATTAACTTCAGCTATTTCATGGATCAGTGGTAACATTACCACAACTTGCATATTGATAGAGTTTCATCAGCTCATTTCAAGGTAAGAGAAAGAGGTAAAGTCACTCCCCCTCCCCTTCTAAATGATGCAGTGCATGGTGGTACACTCATGCATACACAGGCAGGCAACTCTGCTCCTTGCAGATCATGTGTTAGGGCAGAAAACATTGATTAGCTACTATGCATCATGAAGCAAAATGATGACACTATTACACACATATGCACGCACGCACGCACACAACATATCTACTAAAATCTAAACAATGATCTTCAGGTAAAGTTATAGCATTTGAAACTGAGCATCATGCTAAATTAAGTGTAATTAAATTATTTCAACCACAGCCAATTTCTCAAAATTAATATGACCATGAGCTTTGAGGACATAGCTAATCTGATTAGTGCACCAAAAATGATACAAAGGAAGCAGAAACTTGTCCGCTCATGTATTTTTGTTAGTTGCATAGCACTTCTTCCTGAGCATTTAGTTTATTTACCCCAGGGCTATGGCACAACAGACAAAGGGAACTCAACAACACAGACAGAGGCAACACAACACAGACAGAGGCAACACAACACAGACAGTGGCAACACAACACAGACAGTGGCAACACAACACAGAAGTGGCAACACAACACAGACAGTGGCAATGCAACACAGTCAGAGGCAACACAACACAGACAAGGGCAACACAACACAGATAGAGGCAACACAACACGGACAGAGGTAATTCAACACAAACAGAGGCAACACAACACATACAGTGGCAACACAACACAGACAGAGGCAACAAAAGATAGTGGCAATACACAAGAACAATCTATCGCCAAGTTATTCTAAAAAATCAGTAAAAAAAAATAATAATTTACTTTTTTGATAACTACATATTAGTCTGTAATGTGAAAGAGAAGGGAGGAAGTTGGGTGTTGAAATGATATCAAAGACAATCGTGATTGGGTGTGGTTCTGCTCATAAAATACTCTACACACAAAAGCCAGTTGTGATGATACTCCTGCAGTGTTCAAACAACATCATTAACTACTGTAACACTCTAATGCTACAGAAATAACAATTCTCATGCTGATATGTAGGGGAAGGGTGATACAAGGAGCTAAAATTACCACAAAACTATTTATTTCAAAGAGTCAGATCATTTATTAATATCAATAAAACTCACCAGTTGAAACTCATTGCTTCTATCCATTGTAGCCCTTAAGCCAGCATCTGCCCACAGGGATTTCAAGGCAGGAACATATTCGCTAAAATCTTGATCTGACATTTCAGCATCTCTGTGATAGCTGGATAACTTTTGACCATACTGTTCATTAATTGGGTTCTCCAGTGGGATCTGCAGTCGTCTTCTAGCTTCCACTAAGATTTTGCAGCCCTTCAGAATATTGTGGTAGATAGTGTACCTAAAATCCAGCCTATCCTGTTCGGAATAATCCTGCCCATGGATGATTCTCATTTGCTTAATAAAAGTGCTCTTGCCAGATTCGCCAGCCCCGAGAAGGAGGATTTTGATCTCCTGCTTCAGATTTTTCTTTTCATTTTGTAACTGGCGGTCAATCTGCCTACTACGTCGTAGCGCTACCTTCTCTTCTTCGGATAGGAAGCATAGAGCCATTTCTCGCTCAGTTAGCTCTCTGGGCGTGCCAACAATTGGACTGGCTGTATTTTAGAACCACACCCAGTGGGTGGGATGGGTTTCTCTTGTCTATCGGGCCACCCCTGCCTCGGAATGGTTTGGTGTCCGTAGCAACAAAAATCTGTCCCTCGGCAATGCAATTGACGGTGTTGTGGTTGGTTGCATATTTGAACAAATCAATTTGAAACAATTTGAAACAATTTGAAACAATTTGATCAATGATCATAATTTGAGCTCTTCAGAAATTCATCCGCGCAATGCTTTGCCCAACCGGATTCTACCGTTGACACAGGAAATTCTGTCGCTAAATACTATCGTTCTGACGAAATCAGCACAATATTTACTACGAAATTTTGTGGCTCACCAGGAAATTCTGTCCCTCTGACACCAGGAAATTCTGTCGGTCGTTTTATAGAGGGGTGGATTCCGTCGTAACCTGCTCAGGCAGTAGTTACAAATCAACCAACCAACAATTGGGGAAGATGGAACAGTTGCTGTATTCAGATTTGTTTTATTTTATTAGATCTAGAAAAATTCCAAGTAACTTAACTAAAAAATAAGAGGTAGGCTAGGG